>CM053404.1:127211231-127259050 GCA_028644305.1 Xerus rutilus | reverse complement strand
GTGCATATAAAGGTGTTTAATATGAAGAATGTAATCTGCTTATAATTTTGTGCAAAGTTAGAAAAATTATGATTGTAACAATTTTTTTTCTATTTGCCTCAACAAATGTTTTCAGTGAACAGTGTGTACAGCTTCTGAAAATTTGTTTTTTTTCTGTTATGTTTGATAACATGTATTAAAATGCAACTTTTGAGAAAAAAAAAAGAAATAGAAGACAGGAAATAATTAAAATCAATGAAATTGAAACAAAAAAAATTAAAAAATTGACAAAACAAAAAGATAGTTCTTTGAAAAAGTAAATAAAATTGACAAACCCTTAGCCACTCTAACAAAAAGGAGAAAGAAAATTCAAATTACTAAAATTTGTGATGAAAAAGGAAATATCACAGCAGACACTATTGAAATACAGAAAATAATGAGAAACTATTTTGAAAATTTATACTCCATTAAAATAGAAAATCCCGAAGTCACTGACAAAATTGTAGAGGCATATGACCTACCCAAACTGAACAAGAAGGACATACACAACTTAAACAGATCAATTTCAAGCAAGGAAATAGAAGACACCATCAAAAGCCTACCAACCAAAAAAAGCCCAGGTCCAGAAGGATTCTCAGCTGAATTCAATAAGACCTACAAAGAAGAATTAATACCAATACTCCTCAAATTATTGAATGATAGAACAAGAGAGAACCATTCCAAAGCCATTCTGTGAGACTGTTATCCTGATACGAAAACCAGACAGACATATCAAAGAAAGAAAATTTTAGATCAACATCCTTGATGAACATACATGCAAAAATTTTCAATAAAATTTTGGAAAATTGCATACAAAAAAATTTAAAAATAGTGCACCAATTTCAAGTGGGTTCATTCCAGAGATGCAAGGTTGATTCAAATTATGGAAATCAATAAGTATAATCCATCACATCAATAGAATTAAAGATAAGAATCATATGATTATATCAACTGATGCAGAGAAAGCAGTTGACAAAATACAGAACACTTTCATATCCAAAAACTAGAGATAGTAGCAACATACTTCAACTTTGTAAAAGCTATCTATGCTAAACCAAAGGCCAACATCATTCTAAATGGAGAAAAATTGGAAGCATTCCCTCTAAAAATAGGAACAAGACAGGGGCACCCTCTTTCACCACTTCTATTCAACATAGTCCTTGAAACTCTAGCCAGAGCACTTAGATAGACAAAAGAAATTAAAGGGATATAAATAGGAAAAGAAGAACTCAAACTATCATTATTTGCTGACAACATGATTCTATCCTTAGAGGATCCAAAAAATTCCACCAGAAAACTTCTAGTATTAATAAATGAATTCAGCAAAGTAGCAGAATATAAAATCAATACCCATAAATCAAATATATTTCTATACATCAATGATGAATCCTCTGAAAGAAAAGTTATGAAACTACCCCATTCACAACAGCCTCAAAAAAAAATTAAAATACTTGTGAATCAATTTAACAAAAGAGGAGAAAGAACTCTACAATGAAAGCTATAGAACACTAAAGAAAAAAATTGAAGAAGATCTTAGAAGATGGAAAGGTCTCCCATGCTCTTGGATAGGCAGAGTTAATATTGTCAAAATGGCCATACTACCCAAAGTGCAATACAGATTCCATGGAATTCCAATTAAAATCCCAACACCATTCCTTATAGAAATAGAAAAGGTAATTATGAAATTCATTTGGAATAATAAGAGACCCAGAATAGCCAAAGCAATCCTTAGCAAGAAGAATGAAGCAGGAGGCATTATAATACCAGACCTTAAACTATACGATAGAGCTATAATAACAAAAATGGCATGGTATTGTCACCAAAATAGACATATAGACAAATGGTACAGAATAGAAGACACAGAGACAAACCCAAATAAATACAGTTATCTCATACTAGACAAAGGCACCAAAAACATACATTGGAGAAAAGATAGCCTCTTCAACAAAAGGTGCTGGGAAAACTGGAAATCCATATACAGCAAGATGAAGCTAAATACTTATCTCTCACCATGAACAAAACTCATCTCAAAGTGGATCAAGGATCCAGAAATTAGACCAGAGACCCTGTGCCTAATATAGGAAAAAGTAGGCCGAAACCTTCATCATATCGGATTAGGTCCCGACTTCCTTAACAAGACTCCTAAAGTGGAAGAGATAAAATCAAAAATCAATAAATGGGATGGATTCAAACTAAAAATGTTTTTCTCAGCAAAAGAAACAATCAATGAGTTGAAGAGAGAGCCTACATTTTGGGAGCCATTTTTTGCCACACGCATGTCAGGCAGAGCCCTAATCTCCAGGATATATAACAAACTCGAAAAACTTAACACCATAATAACAAACAACCCAATCAATAAATGGGCTAAGGAGCTAAACAGACATTACTCAGAAGAAGATATATGATCAACAAATATATTTTTAAAATGTTCAATATCTCTAACAATTAGAGAAATACAAATCAAAACTACTCTAAGAATTCATCTCACTTCAGTCAAAATGGCAGTTATCAAGAATACAAACAACAGTAAGTGTTGGTGAGGATGTGGGAAAAAGACACACTCTTACTTGGAATGGAACCACCATTTGACACAGCTATACCACTCCTTGGTCTATACAAAGAACTTTAAAAAAGCATACTGCAGTTATGCAGCCACATCAATGTTTACAGAAGCTCAATTCACAATAGCTAAACTGTGGAAGCAACGTAGATGCCCTTCAATAGATGAATGGATAAAGAAATTTTGCTATATATACATAATGAAATATTACTCAGCATTAAAACAGAATAAATCTATGGCATTTGCAGGTAAATGGATGGAGTTGGAGAATATCATTCTAAGCAAAGTAAGCCAATCTCAAAAAACCAAAGGCCAAATATTCTCTCTGACAAGTAGATTCTGATCAATAATGGGGGAAAAGGCATGGGAAGAATGGAGGAATTTTGGTTGAAGAGGAGGGAGGGGGGGAGGGGACATAAGGGTAAGAAAGATGGTGGAATGAGATGGACATCATTGCCCTAGGTACATGTATGACTGCACATATAGTGCAACTCTACATCGTGTACAGAGAAATGAAAACTTGTGCTCCATTTGTATTCAATGAATCAAAATTCATTCTGCTTTCATGTATACCTAATTAGAATACATAAATTAATAAAAATAAAATCTACTCTTTTAGCAAAAAAAATTATGGGGAAGAATTGAATAGTAGAATTTTTGTTAGTATTTTTCTTTTTTTGTTTCTTTTCTTATCTTTAACATCAGGTTAAATTAGTGTAATTCAAAATAGATTGTTATAATAAAATATGTGTTTTATAAGCTTCAGGGTAATCACAAGTCAAAAATGTACAATAGAAAAAATAAAAATAATGAGGAAGGAATCAAAACCCAGAATTAGAGCAAATCACTTAACTGCAAAGGAAGACTGTAAGAGAAGAGAAAGGAAGGAAGGAAGGAAGGAAGGAAGGAAGGAAGGAAGGAAGGAAGGAAGGAAGGAAGGAAGGAAGGAAGGAAAATTTAGAAAACAAGTTACAAAATGCTGGTAGTAAGATGTTACCATTGATAACTACCTTAAATATTAATGTTTCAAATTATCCGATTAAAAAATAAACAATGAAAATGGATTTCAAAAAACAAGAGCCAATGATATATGGCTTACTAACAAATCACTTTACCTCTAAGGACATACCTAGAGTGAAAGTGAAGGAATGGAATAAGATACCCACACAAATGGAATTCATAAAAATGTGGAAGTAGCTACATTTATGTCAAATAAGGAGTTAAATCACAAGTATTAAAAGAGATAAGCAAGATGATTTTGTAATGATAAGGGGAGGGACTCAGTTCAACAAGAGGAAATAACAATTATTTTAAATACACACACACACACACACACACACTAACAGAGCAGCCAAATAAATGAAGTGAATATTAATAGACTTAAAGGGAGGGATAGAGTCCAATACAATAATAGCATAATGTGCCACTTTGAGTAATGGACAGATCACACAGGCAAAAAGTCAACAGAAAAACAGCAGTATTAAATTGCACCCTAGAACAAATGAACAAAACAGACATGTATAGAATACTCCACCTTCTCACCAGCATATGAACCATTCTCCAGAACAGATTATACTATATGCCACAAAATAAGTCTCAGCAAATTTTTATCTCAATATTTTTTCTAATCACAATTCAACAAAACTAGAAGTTAATAACAAGAAAGATTTGGGAAAATATACAAATACATGGAAACAACCTACTTTTGAGCCACCGATGGATCAAGGAACAAATCAAGAATAAAATTTTAAAGTTTCTTCAAACAAATGAACAGACACATGAAATACCAAAACCTGCTGGATCCAGCAAAAACAGTACTGAGGGACATTTATAACAATTAGTCACTACATCAAAGGAAAAAAAAAGAAAAAATACCTCAAGTAAATAACCTATCCCTGCATTTCTAGGACCTAGAAAGAGGAATACACCAAACCTCAAATTAATAGAAGGAAATAGGTAATAAATATAAGAGCAGAAATAAATGAGAAACTAAAAAATAATCTATATGATGGAGCAATGAAAAGAAGAGCTGGTTCTTTGAAAAGATAAGCAAAATGTAGAAACCCTTAGACAAACCAAGAAAAAGAAAAACACTCAAATAAATAAAACCAGATATGAAACTCTGATGAATTGATATTACAGTAATACAAAGGCTCAGTACAGATTATTATGAATAACTCTATGCCAAATAATCGATAACCTAGAAGAAATGGACAAATTCCTGGATACATACACCTTACAAAGATTGAATTATAAAGAAATAGAAAACCTGAACAGAAAAATAATAAATAAAGATATTGAAGTAGTAAAACAGTCTTACGTCAAAGGAAGGGGCAGGACCTCATAATAGACAAAGCTGACTATGATTCTGAGTTTGACTAAACATCTGAAAAAGAAATAATACCACTTTTTCTTAAATTATTCCAAAAAATTGAAGAGGAAGGACTTCTTCCAAACACATTCTTTGAAGTCAGTATTACCCTGATATCAAAACCAGACAAAAACACATCAGAATAAGAAAACTAGAAATTGACTTGATGAACTTGAGTACAAAAATCCTGAAAAAGATAATGGCAAACCAAAGGTTTGCAGGAGAAGGATTATTCACCATGATGAAGTGAGATTTATCCCAGGGATAGAAGCTCAATATATATGAATCACAAATGTGGTAAACCACATCAGCAGAATAAAGAACCAAATCCTTACAATCATCCTGATGAAAAAAAGACCTTTGATAAAATTCAACATCTCATGATAAAAATGCTGAACAAACTAGGTAAGGGAGGAATGTACCCTAGCATAATAAAGGACATAGATAATAAACCAACAGATAACATACTACTAAAAGGGTAAAAGCTACACTCTTTCTAAGATCAGGACCAAGACAAAGATGCCCACTTCTGACATATTTATTCAATATCATACTAGAAACTCTAGTGAGAGCAATCAGGCAATTAAAACAAAAAGATATACAATTTAGGAAAGAAAACTTTGAATTGTTGCAGTTTGGAGGTACATGATCTTTACAGAGAAAATCCCAAGTATTCTATCTAAAACTTATTATAAGTAATGAATGAATTTATCAAGTTCAAAGGTACAAGATATGAAATGATCATACAAAGATAACTGGTATTGCTAGATGCCCACAGCAAATTATCTGAATTAGAAATCAAGAAAGCAATATCATTTACAATGGATACAAAAAATAAAATACCCAGAAATAAGTTTAACCAAAGAGGTAAAAGATCTTTATAATGAAAATTATGAGATAATAAGAAATGGAGGAGAGGACACACACACACACACACACACACACACACACACGAAAAGGCATCCAGTGTTCATGGATTAAAAGAATTCATACTGTTAAAATGTCCATGCTACCCAAAGTGAGCTACAGATTCAATATAATCAATCTAAAGAATTAGAGAAAAAAATTCTAAAATTTCTATGGAACCACAAAATACTCCAAATGACCAAAGCAATCTTGAGTAAAAATAATAAGGCAGGACTTCAAAATATAATACAAAGCTATAGTAATTATAACATCATGGTGTTGGCATAAAAACTAATACACAAATGAAACATAGCAGAAAAGGTAGATGCAAACTCACATGAATAATTAATTATTAACAAAGTTGTCAAGAACACATATTGGAGAAAAGACAGCTTTTTCAGTATATTGGCTATCCACATGTAGAAAAGTGAATCTAGATCTCTATTTCTTACAAGCTACAAAAATAACTAAAATGGATCAAAGGCCTAAAGTAAGACCATAAACTGTGAAACTACTAGGAGAAAACCAAGGAGAAATGATTATGGACATTGGGATGGGATAGGATTTGGAGGATAAAACTCAAATTCACAGGAAACAATAGAAAAATAGATTAATGAATAGGATTATATTGCACTAAAAAGCTTCTGCACAGCAAAGGAAACAATCAAGGGAGTGAAGAGGCAACCTACAGGATGGGAGAAAACATCTGAAACTTTAATCTGACAAGAGGCTAATATTCAAAATAATCAGGAACTCCATAATATCCTCAAGAGAAAGAAATCCAAGACACCGGAAATGAAAAATAGTCAATAGACCTTAATAGGCATTTGTCAAGTGAATATATACAAATGGACAATATCTACATGAAAAAAATATTCAAAATCATTAATCATCAGGGAAATGCAAATCAAAACTACGATGAGATATTACCTCACTCTAGTAAGAATGGTTCTTGTCAAAAAGAGAAAAGATAACAAGTGCTCTCAAGAATGTGGAGAAAATGGAAGGCTTGCACACTTCTGGTGGGATGTAATTAGTATAGCCATTGTGGAAAATAGTATGAAATTTCCTCAAAACTTAAAAGTACAATTACCAGGTGATCCAGCTATCTTTCTAATTGCTAGAAATCCAAAGAAAATGAAATCAGTATATGGAAAATTCATCTGTGCTGCTTCGTTTATTGCAGCTTTATTCACAATAGTCAAGAAATGGAAATAAATTGTTTCCACAATAAAGAAAATGTGGTACATAATACACATTTTACACATTTTATTATAAGTCCATAATAAAATGCTTTTCACCCATAAAAAGGAGTGAACTTCTTGTTGTAACAACATAGACGAATCTGGAGAGTATTATGTTAAGTGAAATCACCCAGAAACAGAGAAACTGGTATTGCGTGTGTAATCTAAAAATGTTGATCTCATAGAAGTTGAGAGTGGAATGGAGGTAACCAGAGGCTGGGGAGAGTAGGGAGGAGGAAGGAATGGGGAAAAATCCATTCCTTATTAAACCAACCAACCAACCGAAAAACAAGCACAAAAAATTACATGCTCGCCTTGGAGGTTTTTTTTGTTTTTGTTTTTGTTTTCTTTTTTTAATGAGTTAATCATTTTCCTGCCATACAAATAGATGCAAACACACAGTGAACACAAACTTACCTTTTTTTCCTTGCTTCGACTATATTCTAGTTAGTTAGCAAAATGTCACAAAGTTGTTGGTGTTGAATTTCTGTGATCTCTCTTAAGGGTAGTTATGAGAAACGTTATTTAAGGTTGTGAAGGAGCCCTTCTTTTAAAGCTTACTTCTATCTCTTTTGTGCTCAAAAATAGACATACATTTTAAAAATTCAATAGAAAGGATAAAGGATAAAACATCACAACATAAATACTTTTAGAAGTTAATAACTTTTTTTTTTTTTTTTTTTTTTTTTACTAATGATGTGAGGATCAGCCACTCCAATGAGCTCTTGAATTTACCATTGTTTACAGCCTCGCTCATGGAAAGACTCTCGTCTTTGTCCTTCCTACCCACAATGCTAAAGAAACCTTTGTGCTTTTTCCTGTTTCTAAGTGAAGCATTTTCCATGCAAACTCCACAGAGGGCAGCCAGGTATCTTTCAAGTATGTATGAAACACAGAAGGCCACTCAGCTGAGTACCCCAGGGAAAACTTCACACTATGATAGAGACACTTCTTTGACCAACAGTTCTAAAGTTGCTGACTGTATAGACTTATGAACGCTAGACAATCCCAGCCAGAGGAATGTGTCGAAGCTTGAATATGTGGCTCCAGGTTTGAATGTTGATACATTTTCTGTGGGTTACTGAGGCCAGGAGAAAAACACCTATCTATGAATACAAAAGTCATATGACCAATTCAGTGGAAGGTATTTATTTACTAATCCAAGCCATATATTTGTCATTTCCTCTAGAGGGGCCTTAAATAGGTCATGTATGAGGTTCATGCTCTACTTTCCAGACATTAGCTCAAAAATATTTTAAATTAATGGTCATATTGCTTTATTTAAATATCAACTTTTTGACATTGAAAATGGAATATCAGTTTTATCAGTCTTTCCCTCCTTCTTCATTTGAAAGCCAGCCCTGTTCTGAAAAGTGTTTAAAATAACTTTCTGGAGTTATTCAAATGTCCATCCTATAACACTTCTATATTATAAAATATCTTAACAAAGTGTCTCTAAATTCTGACTCTGGGAAGGAGGTTATCTTCTCATTACTTTTGTGTATTTTTTATCTGCTGTGGATTGATAACTGACTTTATTAAGATAAAGCCTTTCTTTGCCATTGTATTCCATCAGGCATTGCTGTGAGTTTATTAAAATGAAAATGCAGAAAAATGATGACATAAGAGAAGAGAGCACATTTAAGAGTAATTCCCGCTGGGCATGGTGACACATGCCTGTAGTCTAGGCTACTTGGGAGGCAGAGGCAGGAAAGTTCCAAGTTCAAAGCCAGCCCGGACAACATAGCTAGACACTGTCAAAATAAAATAAAATGGGCTGAAGATGCAGCTCAGAGGTAGAGCACTCTCCTAGCATTTGTGAGACCCTAGGTTCAATCCTCAGCAAAATACACACACACACACACACACACACACACACACACACGCGTGATTCACTGAAATGCCAGGTTGCAAAGCAACAGGAATGCCTTTGTAAGTTAGAACAGTTTTTCTCATTTCAAACATAACGTTTTCGAGAAAGCTCTACTAAAATTCTATGTTCTTATAAAGAAAATAATAGTAATTTTTTGGTCTGGTCAAGATGCAGTGGTTAATAAAGTGAAGAGATCAAATTAACCTAACCTGTAAGACATGCATTCCTGGGTATTCATACATCTACTTGTGACTTCCTTCCCCTGCTAAATGTGGACTGTCTTATTTTTCTCTTGGTGGTCATCACTCGCTCCACTGTCAATCAGTCTGCACTGTATTCTGTGACAATGATTTTACAATGAATTTATTCCCAACTCCTATAACTTCCTAATCATTTCAGTATTCTCCTTTAAATTCCCCCTATTGCTAATGTCTTCATTTCTAATCTGGCCTGCTCATAGAGCAATATATTTATTCTTATTAAAAACTACGTATTTATGCCACTCTTGGTTGACTACAGGATAAAGCACAACCATTTTAAACTTTACCCCTACTAACTTGGATAAAACTTCTCTCATGATTGCTAGAATATATTCATTTCTACCCATTTATTTTTCAGACACCCAGTAGCCCACTTGCAATAACATTTCTCTCCATCTGTCTGAAATCTGCTTAATGAAGTTCAATTCTAGAACTTTCCAACATCAATTCCCTATTTGAAATACCCACAACCGTGTTTTTTTTTTTCCTGACTTTATCCTGATTGAGAAGGTAATACAGAGAGATTATAAATGTAGAATATAAGAAAGGTAGAATGATTAACAGAAACTCTAAGGTTATAGTCCATGAATAGCTTCATGGTCACTGAAAATGCCTCCAAAGAAAGTGATGAGCATTCCTTTGAATTTATTTACTTTTAAAGAATTCTTCTAGTGATGCTCATTGCCCAGCACCTACTCTGATCTAAGCACCATCTCAGGAAAATACAGGAAAAGGGGAAAAGCTCGAGTCACAGGGCCTTCCCCTGAAGCTGGCCTTATTTCTGAATATTCTCACAAAGGAGTCTCTTGAGTTTTAATGGAGAGTTTTCTATTATATATACAGGACAGAATATAGTGACTAGGAAAGATCTGAGATCTCTGACAAGTCTGTTTAATAAATAATGCTATTTTTTCAGCTTTCTTACTGCTTTCATCTTAGATTCTGCCATGCTCTAAAATACAAGTCAAACTTCAGCATGCCCCTGTGCTATGTTTATGGGTGTTCTTTTTCTACTTATAAAAGGGCAAATTGGTGGATCATAGGCTTTCTAGCAAGTTACCTGGAAAATGCAGATCAGATCATGCAGCAGCTTTTCGTCATAACAGGTAGTCATGTTACGGCTTCAGCTGTAAGATGGCAGAGATAAAGGTGTGTTCTCATGTGTGGAGCCTCAGAGAGTCATGCAGTGTCTGAGAAAGCAGGAGCTTATTCTCAGAAACAAGAAGAGGCTGAGTACTGGTAGACAGAGAGCTTGGACTGTCTACTTGTGAAGGTAGGCTGATATTTTCTTCTTGAATACTGTGTATACTTTTTTTATAAACAAAACTCTGTTTTCTGTTATTGCCAACTAGCCCCTGTAGAATCTTCTTAGTAACATATTCATATGGGAATGACCATCTTTGGGTCATTAGTTTAATTTCAGGCAGAAAGGATGAGGAATCAATCTAAATAAAGATTTAGCAGGGCATAAAGGAAAGAATAGCATTGAGTGACAGGTCCCATATAGTTCTGGAATTATATATTCAAAATACAAGCTGGGTAGACATGTAGAGAAAACACTTGCACACACTGGTCTGTAGCTCATGAATGAAATCAATAATTTGGGACAAGTCATTCCTGGAACTTGCACCTGGGGTCCTGGTGGAATTCCCCTTGGCTTTGCATTTGGCATCCTCTTGCTGTTCGCGGCACCATCTTGGACTTCACCCAGCCTTGTCAACTGACAGCCATCTGCATTAGTTTTCTGGCTCCTATTTTGCTTCATTTTCTTAATTCTAACAACTTGCCCTTTGGTACAGTGCCATTCATCTGGCATTCATATGGCTCCTTACACATGTGTGCAGCATCCATGAATTTACTTTTTCATAAAGCTAAAATCAGTGAGCACCAAGGACTGTGCTGTATGCTAGAAAATCAGTAGTGAGCAACACACTGCATTTCTGGATTTTACATGTTAAGGGGAGAGGGACTGAAACATTAAAAGATATTTAAGAAAATGTATTATTATAAATGCTGTGAAGGAAAAAAAAAACATAGGCTTCTTTTCTAGGGTCTCAGGAACAATATCCCAGAGGATGCGACTTCTAGACTAAATCTCCTGGTGTTTGAATACAAAGGCACATGGGGGGAGTGTCTTACGGAGGACTCCTGGACAGGTGGCCTGTGTGAATTCTTAGTTATAACCAGGAGGCAGGAAAGTTTGGGCCTGTCTCCCAAGAGGACAAAGGATTGGGTAGCAAAAGGAAAAATGAAGAAAAGGATGTGGATTCACTGCTATCTAAGACTTGCAAGTGAAAGGAGGAAGGCATCTAGCATGGCTCTAGGTTTCTAGATAAAGCAAGGACCTTTCACACTCACACAGCAGCTGCCTGATGTGGTCCAAGCCTGTGATATACAGCAAACAAGTGCCAGTCTAGCCAGCCAAGAGTAATAAAGTTGTAGCAACATGCTTTCTCTTGTTATTTATTAGCCAAAGGGATGTGTGTGTGTGTGTGTGTGTGTGTGTGTGTGTGTGTTCCTGTGTGCACATCTGTGCACGTGCATGTGTTGAAATCAAGGAAAGATGACCATCATGATGTCTGGGGAGCCTTTGTGTTAAAAGAATGGGGGAGTCTCAGGAAATTAAATGTGAATGAGATTCATAATCATAATCACTATGAGAAAAATATAGTGGAAAGTGACATGTGTTAGATGCTTAAGGCTGAGATATTCTGGAAAGAATATAGGATAAGCAGCTTAGCTGAGGTTTTGGTTGAAACCAAGTAAAATCCTTGTATATAGACAAATTATATTCATGTAAAAGGTCTTTGGTGTAATTAAAATAAGGATATTTATCTTTGCATTACATGTGGTGGCATTATTTGACTTTTGGGTGTAGTCACAAAATGTGGACATTTTTATATGGTTAATAAAATCATTCTGTATTATAAAAATACATCTGCATGTGTATATTGCCTTGAAAATAAAATCAAATGTTACAAAAGTTCTACAAATTAAAAAAAAATTTTTAAGTCTAAGCAGTTATTGATTTATAACACTTAAACTTATTTTTTCAGATCTCAAATATCCCACATAATACTGATTTTTAAATATTTTAATTTATTCAAAATTATTATCTGTAATTAGTATTTATTTCAGAATAATTTTGTGTAACAATTATTTTTATGGGGAAAAAGTTGAAATTTAAATTTGTAAGATTGAATTTTTATTGCAGACCACAAAGTTAAATATGTTGCTACTTTGTCGAAAATATTTTTCTGTTATTGTTAACTAAAACATTATATGCAAGATATGACTTTTCCATGAAAAGAAAAGAAAAATCCAAACAAAAACAGAAATCAGAAGTTGAGACAATAAAGGATTGAAAACCTGAAGAAATATAGTCAATTTTAGCATTAGCTATGCAATCTCTTCAAGTTGCACATGGCTTTATAGAGATTGAAATATTCTCTTGCTGGATGTGATTTTCCAACTGTAAGGGAATGCTGAGAAACTGTGTAAGCTTTAAAATAGCTTACACAGCCTGGAGACACAGATTGTTGATATTCTTTCTACCTTCCAAAATTTTGATACTTGAATCTTTTGTTCTTTCCATTTTTGTTATACATAAATATGTTGAAGCAGGGGTAAAAAAGTACATCTCATTGCCTTTAGATAATATATTTTAACTCAGATTCTCAGATGATTTTCACAGCATCAGAATTTCTACAACGACAATAGTCCATACTAAGGGCAAAAGGAATTTGAAAAAATTCCCAGGATGAAATGCATTATTAGCAAAGACTTGAAAATTTCTAAATATTTCATAATTTCAAGAATACATTCACACATATGCATATTTGAACAAATGCCTAAGAAATTGACACCAAAGTTTAAAGAAAATACATTTTTAAATTTTAAATCAAAGATGTGCCTGTGTAGTACTAAACCATAATGTTACATATTTCTAAAATCTGTTCAGGATTCCTAGATTAAAACAGAAATTACATCTGAATGATAATTTTATTTATTGACACATTTTGCTCATCTGACAACTCTAGAAAATACACTCACCTGATTAATAAGAATTCTGGAGTAATTTAGAAAATAGATAACATCATTGTTGAGGTATGCCCCAGTCCATACTTGAGTCATGGATCTGAATTACCTGAATTGAATATATATTCTTTTTGTGTGTAATCAAGCATCAGATTTGCCCCACACAATAATAGATGCCTGTTAGCTCATCTGTATAGCTGCCCTGAGCACCAATCACAGCTGTCCTTTCTTAAACTCTCCAATAAATAGAGTGACCTTTGTTATGAGCTGATGTGTCTTGATTCTATGGAAAACCTCAATTTCATAACCTTCACCACCCATAAAGAGAAAGAGGAAAAACAGATTCTTTTACTCTCTGCGCTGCCATCTGTACTGTGTGTTTTTACTCTTTCTGTCTCAGACTGTTTTTCTGTCTTTTGCCTCTGTTTTTATTTTTGATTTACAAATAAATGCTTCTGGTCCTACTTGTGGCCTCCCTTCCATAGTTTTATTTTCTAAGAGTTGCCTGAATCATCAGTCCTCTTTCTCTCTAGATTTTGTTTATTCCTTCTGTTTTAAGAGCTTTGTTTTCATCCCTGATATATAGGAATGCAATTGATTTATGGGTGTTAATTTTATATCATGCTACTATACTAAATTTGCTTATGAGTTCTAGAAGTTTTCTAGTGGAGTTTTTCAGGTCTTTTACATATACAATTATGTCACTGGCAAATAGGGGTAGTTTGAGTTCTTATTTTCCTATTCATATCCCTTTAATTTCTTTGGTTTAATTGCTTTGGCTAGAGTTTCCAGGACTATGTTGAATAGAAGTGGTGAAAGAAGGCATGCCCTCTTTCACCCAAGCTATATGGCCTTGGGTTTAGCACATACAGGTTTTACAATGTTTAGGTATGTTCCTACTATACCTAATTTTTCTAATGTTTTGAACATGAAGGGGTGTGGTTTTCTTGTCAAATGCTTTTTCTGCATCTATTGAGACGATCATATGATTCTTGTCTTTTTAAGTCTATTGATGTGATGAATTATGTTTATTGATTTCTGTATGTTGAACCAACCATGTATCCTTAGAATGAACCCCACTTGATCATGGTGGACTATCTTTTAAAATATGATTTTGTATGCAATTTGCCAGTATTTTTTTCATATTTAATTAATTTATTTGTTCTATTTAGGCTTACATGATAACAGAGTGCAATTTGATTCATTGTTCACAGATAGAGGCTAACATTTCGTTTCTCTAGTTGTAAGTGATATAGAATCACAACATACCTGCAGTCATACATAAAGCTAGGGCTATGATGTCCATCATATTCCACCACCTTTACTGTCCTCATGCCCCCTCCCCCCTTACACTCCTGTGTACAGAGTTCCTCCATTGTTCCCATGTCCTTCCCCACATTATGGATCAGCATCCACTTATCAACGAGTACATTCAGCATTTGGTTTTCTGAGACTGGCTTACTTCACTTAGCATGATATTCTCCAACTCTGTCCATTAACCTGCAAATGCCAAAATTTTATTCTCTTTTATTGCTGAGTAATATTCCATTGTATATATATACTACAGTTTCTTTATCCATTCATCTATCGAAGGGCGTATGCAATTTGCCAGTATTTTTTTAAGAATTTTTTCACCTATGTTCATCAGTGATATTGGTATGAAATTTTCTTTATTGAAGTGTTTTGTCTGGTCTTGGTATCAGGGTGATACTAGCTTCATAGAATGAGTTTGGAATGGTTCCAAACTCCTTTTCTATTTCATGCAATAATTTGAGGAGTATTGATGTCAGTTCTTCTTTGAAGGTCTGGTATAACTTGGCTGAGAATCTGTGTGGTCTTGGGATTTTCTTTGTTGGTGGGCTTTTCTTTATTGGAAGGCTTTTGATGGTGTCTTCAATTTTATTGCCTGAAATTGATTTTTTAAATTTTCAATGTCCTCCTGGTTCAATATGGGTAAGTCATATATATGTCTCTAGAGATTTGTCAGTGTCTTAAAGATTTTCTATTTTATTAGAGTATAAATTTTCAAAATAGTTTCTGATTATTGTCTGTATTTCAGTAATGTACATTGTGATATTCCCTTTTTCATTGTGAATTTTAGTAATTTGAGTGTTCTTTCTTTCTCTTCATTAGCTTGGTTAAGGGTTTATAAACTTAATTGCATTCCTCTACATCAGTGATGAATCAACTGAAAGAGAAATTAGGAAAACTATCCCATTCACAATAGCCTTAAAAAAATATTTGGGAATCAATATAACAAAAGAGGTGAAAGCCTTCTACAATGAAAACTGCAGAACTCTAAAGAAAGAAATTTAAGAAGACCTTAGAAGGTGGAAAGATCTTCCATGATCTTGAAGAGGCAGAATTAACATTGGAAAAATGGCCACACTACCAAAAGCACGATACAGATATAAAGTAATTCCTATTAAGGTTCCAATGACATTTCTCATAGAAATAGAAAAAGTTGACATGAAATTCATTTGGAAAAAAAGAGGCCCAGAATAGCCAAAGCAATCTTCAGCAAGAAAAGTAAAACAGGAGACATCACAATACCAGACCTTAAATTATACTACAGAGCTATAGTAACAAAAACAGCATAGTATTAGCAACAAAACAGACATGAAGACCATTGGTACAGAATAGAAGACACAGACAAACCCACATAACTATAGTTATCTCATACTAGAAAGAGGCATCATAAACATACATTGGAAAAAAGATAGCCTCTTCAACAAATGATGCTGGGAAAAATGGAAATCTATATGTAACAAAACAAATTAAACCACTATTATTCACACTGCATGAAATTCAACTCAAAATGGATCAAGAACATAAGAATTAGACAAGAGACTTTGTACCTACTAGAACAAAAAGTAGGCCCAACTCTCCCTCCTGTTGGCTTAGGAACCAAAGTCCTCAACAATACTCCTAAAGCTCAAGAAGTAAAATCAAGAATCAATAAATGGGATGGTATCAAACTAAAAAGCTTCTCACAGCCAAGGAAACAATCAAAAACATGAAGAGAGAGGCTACAGAATTGGAAAATAATTTTATCACATGCACCTCAGATAGAAAACCCTCAAATAACCCAATTAATAAATAGACAATGGAACTGAACAGACACTTCACAGAAGAAGAAATATGATTGGTCAACAGACATTAAAAAATGGTCAACATCACTAGCAATTAAAGAAATACAAATTAAAAGTACACTGAGATTTCATCTCACTTCAGTCAGAAGGGCAACTATCAAGAAGTATGGCAATTGTCAATAATACAAGTAACAATAAATGCTGGTGAGGACATGGGGGAAAAGGTGCATATATACATTGCTAGTGGGACTGCACATTGGTGCAACCACTCTGGAAAGCACTGTGGAGATTCCTCAGTATATCAGGAATAGCACCACTAAGTTATCCTACTCCTCAGCATATACTCTAAGGACTTAAAATCACCATACTGTAGTGATGCTGCCACATCAGTGTTTGTAGCAGCTGAATTCACAATAGCTAAGCTATGGAACCAATCTAAGTATCCTTCAATAGATGAATGGATAAAGAAACTGTGGTATATATACACAATGGAATATTACTCAGCAATAAGAGAGAATAAAATTATGGCATTTGCAGGTAAATGGATGGAACTGAAGACTATCATGCTAAGTGAAATAAGCCAATTAAAAAAAAAAAGGCTGAATGTTCTCTGTGATATGTGAATGCTGACTCACAATAGTGGAGGTAGAGGGAGGAGGGGAAGTTCACCATATTGGATAGGGTGGTGTGGAGGAAGGGAGGGGGAATGGGAATGGAAAAGACAGCAGAATCAATCAGACATAACTTTCCTATTTTCATATATGAATACATGATCAGTGTAATTCCACATCATGTACAACCACAAAAATGGGAAATTATATTCCATGTATGTATAATATGACAAAATATATTCTACTGTCATGTATAACTAAAAAGAACAAATAAAAAAATTGAAAAATAGATTCATTTTTGAAATACTAACTGTGGTATTTTATAAACAGTACATTTCTGTGTTTTCTCTCTCTCATACACACACACACACACACACACACACACACACACACACACACACACAAACACACCTGTTTAAGATCCTAAACATTTTGGGGTCCAAAAGATCTTCCTATGACTATTTTGCAAACATATACCCTCATTCATAAAATTATTAAGCATAACCAAGTACTTTCAGTTCAGGGTGGCATTTTATCCCATTAGAGAACTCAGTTGAGTTCATTGCTAAGTGGTAACAAACGAGATCCTTTCCTGAAGCTAAGAGGAGGAGAATATAAGGTCCATGAGGTAACTCCATTTTCAAATATTCGTGAGTGATTATTGAGTTATACAAACCTCCTGTAGAACCCTGCAATATACTAGCATGTATGGCTAAGGAAACAAGGACTACGTGTTGTTATTCTTTCACTTAGAGATTTTAGCCCAACACTAAATGATAAATTATAAATGCTGAGCACTAATCTCCATCCTTCAGAGAGCATTAAAAATAGTCTGTAGTACAGGAAATGGAATTTGTAATTCACTCATCTGCTTACAACTTTGAGTTAATCTTCTCATAAAGTCCTCTGTCTTACCAAGTATATTGACATGTCAATTTAATAAACTGGATTTAGAATGTTGATAAATGTACAAAATATTAATTATATGTAATATAGCACTTTTCATTATTGATAGCATTTTTAAATTTTAAGGAAAATTATCATTTACTATAGTATGAGATGCAAACAGCATCAGGTGTGAATCACTAGACTTTATCTTTAAATATCAAATGAAGCCTTGTTTCTATTTTCTCACCCATTTTGTTAGTTTGGTAATCTTAATCTCAGCAAATATTCCCATATGGTTGCTGCATATCAATTTCAATACATGGGGAATATCATTAACAATTTGAATGAATCATTAGAAGAAGAGTTCTGAATATGACTAGGAAAAAAAGTAATTGTAACTAATATATTATAAATCACAAAAGAAAATCTGTATCTCTTATTCTAAAATAATAAAATCTAATTTCCTAGAAGTAGATGAACAGAGACATTAAACAAGTTTTTGTTGTTAGCAAGGCATAAAATTTATTTCTTAATATAAAATGCAACAAAGGAAATATGATATTATTTTTGCTTTCCTTTCAGGGACTCCATCTCATTTCTAGTAGGATGGTTCATGAACTTTTATACTATTGGGCATTCACTTTTGTAGCATCAAACTAATCAGCTGGTACCACAGATAATGTGTGCTAATAGTTCACTTACGCTGTTCTGGGGAGAAAGTTACTGGAATGTCAGTTTATATGTCAAAAAGCATTCAGGATCACAAACAAAAACTCATGAGTATACTTAACAATACTTGGTATATGCTTACTTACCACTCCTGAAAGTGTAACTGCATAGCTTATTTCCCTTCAATCCAAAGTATCTCTTCTTTAACGTAGGGACATAACTGATCCATATTTCTCAGTGGATGAGCAAGCATCCTTTTAGAGCTGTGGTTTCATATTGAGATATACTGGTCCAATATACCTGGAAACTTGAGTGTCCAAAGGACAAGCCCCTAAAAATTCTTATGAATTTATGAACTTCATATTATATATTCAAGGAAGACAGAAATAATGGCTAAGAAACTTTCCATTTCAGTTGGTTTGATTTTCTGAATGTAGATGCTCCATTGTTTAGGAAAATAGAGTAGGCCCTGGTTCACAGGTAAGGAGATACTAATTCTAGTCCTCAGTTTGACACCTGTGGGGTGCAAATTAGCCTCTATTTTCTTACATTTGAATATATGTCTTGTCTTAAAGTGTCATTATGAGGATTTTAATTTCATTATTCAGTTTCAACAGAATTATGCAGTTTTTCATCTTCCATCCCCCTCCTCCATATACATTTAAAAAACTAAACCTTTCCCTGTATTTTCTTGTTACTGCCCCTTTCTGTTCATTAATGTTATGGTCAAACTATTACTGTCCCTGAGAAAGAAAAAAATTCAAGATGATAGCTCAGATCTATCATTTGCAAGTCCCTGTGTTAGAAGATAGGGAAGGTTTGAGTGCACTCATTAAAAATTTCTCCAGGCATGCATATTCGTGTCCTTTGGTGATGAGATCATACTCTACAAACTTAATTTCTACTGTTATTTGTAACAAAATGTTTATTGGCCATTTTTTATATCAATGTATTCATTAACATCTGCATAATATTTCAAACAATGATCAGCATATAATTAATTGGTTTCTACTAATGGTCTTTGAAATAATTTTCAGTTTTATGCTATTACAAATAATAGTATAGTACGTATCTTTATATATTCATCTAGACTGATACTTGGTGTAATTATAGAAGTGCTGTTGTTGGATCAAAGGAAGTGAGTATTTTAATTTGCTAGATACTGTTTAATGGCTTTTTAAATACGGACCTAGGACACTTTCACAAATAATGCATTGAAATAGAGTGTTAGCATGTTTCTTTGCTCCATGTAGGCCAAAGTGGAATGTTTTACACTTGAAATTTTTGCTGATCTGTTATTGTTTGAATTGACATTTCCTTAGTGATGAGGTGGGATCATATACATTAGTTATTAAATCCTTTATTGTGATTAACTCAATAACTCTTTAGCAAGTCATCTACATGCTCTGATTCCACTTTGCCATCTAGTTTATTTTAAAAATGACAAGTTCTAGATTGTCAATAAAGAGAATTGGATAATGTGAAAAAGCTCGAAAAACAACTGAACAAAAAGCAGAAGAGGGGAGGAAAATGTTGCTATCAGATCAAGTACAATAAGAAAAACAATGTCCTTTGGATCTGGTGACTGGTGGAGGTGGTGGGGGCAGGAAAGGGTATTCCAAAGTCTAGAATTTTCCATTTCCATCCCCAGACCTAATCAATTACCAACTACTGCCAATACTTCTAATTTTTCTTATTATCTCCATTCTCAGCCATTTTTCTTACTCACCATAATATTATATTTCTAATCAGTCTTTTTCTGGATTAATTCTATGTGCAACTATCAAATCATCCCTCTTCTGATCCTCCATTTTATGGTGGGAGCAACAGTCAAAACTGAAACTGGTAGCATTACTCCCAAGGGTGATATTTGCTATCTTTGACAGATAAAGCAGGTGAATTCCTTTTATGATGTTTAATGTTTTGAGTTCATATTTCTTCCATATTACGTGCCTCTTTGTGTCACATATAGTTCTCAATAATAAAAAATTATTTGGGTTGTTTATAACTTCTTAAAATTTTTATGTTCTCAAATATTTGAATTTTTGCTCATCTTACTCTCTATAAATAGCTTTTCTTTGTTTTATGCCTGAAAAAAAATCTTACTTCTTTGAACTTAAGTTCAGAGGTTACCTTCAGGGTGAAGATACTGTAGCATGACTTCTCTCACCTGAGGCAGGTGTCTCTTCATCTCACTGGACTTTCTAGATACTACGTTAATGGCAGATGCCATTTCAGAATTGAAATTTTGAATATGCATGTCTATTTTTCTATTTGGTGTGAGTTCATTTGCAGTAGAGATTGTGTCTTTTGTTTTGAGGGGAAAAAAAAGTCTTACTTGGAATCTTCCAGAAAGAGAACCTAAGAGAAGAATTTATATGCAAGTAACCCATTAAGGAGAGATCCTTGGTGTAGATGAATAAGGACATGGGGGGAACCAGGGCAAAGAATGGGAGGAAGCCAGGAACGGGAATGCTCTCAGTATGAAATCCCACAAAAAGTAGACTTCTGTCTGATCCCACAATGGACTTTTGAGTGTCAACTAAGCCTCAGAGCAAATGGATCTGAGGTCTCTTTGCATGTGTGTCTGTCAGTCACTAGTGAGTGGAAGCCCCAAAGAGATGTAATCTCCCAGACACTCAGACACTTCTAGCTCTTAGCAGTTGGGGGAAAAAAAGAAGGTAAAGTAAAACAAGAAATAAAAGAAAAAAATGTCATGTAGGCACTAAATAAATGCTGAATGAGTTGAATGGCTGGCTAGAGAAATGATAAATTATGGAACTTGGGGTTGCTTAAAAGACAATAGGGAGATATTGAAGATTTTTTGGTGAAGTGAAAGTTATCCTCTCAATGTGATAAATTAACTAAATTGGATTAAAATTATTGTACAAACTAGACTAATGAAAGGAAATATGTCTGAAAACTCAAGCATTATTTAGGAGAAAATTACCATGATGATGAAGGCCTATTCTCACATGGAAGCAATAGTAACGCAAGATAAGATATGCTTTGGATTCACATTGATAATGAAGATGCAATCATTCTTGATGACCCATGATACATGTGAGGCAGAGGAAAAGAGACAAAGGAGGATTGCCATGTATCCCTGACTGTGTAATCATGATTCTTGGAGAGGACAGAAGGGGCTTGTTGTGCCTGGAAAAGGCATACAGAAGGCTTCTGGAATGTTGGCCGTGTTTGGATTCATGGTAAAAGTAGTGGGTCCTTGGTTTTGTTTCCATGCTGGCTTTCTTTCAGTTTCTCTGATGCCTCCATTCTGCCCTCCCACAGGGACTTTGCACACCTGCTTCTCAATCTGACGGTCTTCCTTTCCCCCTTATATCCTAGCTCAGATACCACCTCTTAAGGGAGCATTAGCCCACAAATGCAAAGCAGCTTCCTTCTCACACACCCTTACAGGACGGTGTTTTTTTCCTTCCTTCTAAGTACCCTTCAGTTTGTAACTTGCAGTTAAATATTTCAGTGATGTCTGCTTTCCCATAAGGAATAAGCCCTGTAAGGGTCTGACTTTCACCTTTGAACTTGCAAGGTCTAGCACATTAGCTAATAACTACTCATTAAATTAATGGATAAGTTAGGTTTTAAACAAGTAGAATTTAATGTGACTGGGAAATGCAGGTAGATTAGTCCAGCAAGCAGCAGAAAATATGGATCAGCTGTTCCTCATTATCTCTTTAGAGAAAGGATTCTGAGAATCATTAATAAATAAACATAGGCATAAATGATAATGGATTAAATTTGCTCTGGAAGAGGCAACAAGGAAAAAAAAGGAGATGGAAGTATATATTTCTCAAAAGAATACACATTGCTATGAAAAATGTTCAATGTCCCTCATTACTAGGAAAAGGTAAAACAAATTGACATTGATATAGCACCTCATACCTATTAAGATGGTCATTTATAGAGTGTAAGAGATACAAGAGTTGGAAAAAATATAAAGGAAAGGGAACCCTTGTACTTCATTGATGTAAATTTAGTTTGGTTCAGGCATTATGTTAAACAGTATGGAGTTCCTTAAACAAATTAGAGAATTACCATAAGATCCAGCAATCTCACTTCTAAGTATGTATCCAAAGGAAATGAATTCAGTATCTTGAATTCTAATCTGAGTTTTCACGATCATTGTAGCATTAGCCATGATAGCCAAGACATGCAAACAACCTAACACTGATAAATGGATAAAGAAAATGTATTGTACATACAATGAAATATTAACTACCAAAAAGAGGAAAGCCCACCATTGACATCATGGACAAACCTGGATCACTTTATGATAAATGAAATATGAGACACAGAAAGACAAATGCTGAATGATCACATTTAAATCTAAAGAACTCAAATTCAGACAAGAGAGCAGAATGGTGCTTGCCAGGGGCTGGGGCAAGTGAGAGAAAGGGAGAGATAACTAACTGGTCAAAGGGTACAAACTCACAGTTATAAGATAAATAAGTTCTGGTGATCTAATATATAGCACAGCAGTTGTACTTAATCATACTTCATTGTATACTTGAACCTTTTTAAAATTTTTTTTTGTATTTGCAGATGGACACAATGACTTTTTTATTTATTTTTACATGGTGCTAAGGATTGAACCCAGTGCCTCACACATGCCAAGCAAGCGAGCTACAGCCACTGAGCTACAGCCCCAGCCCTGTATACTTGAACTTTTACTAAGAGAGTAAATCTTGTGTCATTACATACACGAAAATGGTAAATATGTGAGATGGGTTAATTAGCTTGATTGTGGTAGTCATTTCACCATGTTTATACATCTCAAATCATGCTGTATACATTAAATGCTTATAATTTTTCCCCTTAATTATATCTTAATGAACCTGGAAGAAATAGAAGGAAAACATATGCCCTTCTAATTCAAACTTGATATACTATCCCAGATGTATTACACTCCACCCCCTTTCCAAAATCTTCACTCCCAGGTTTCTGGCTCACACACTTTTTATCAAGTATTTATTTTTATTTTCTGCTTCCCTACTTCATTATGCTTTATGTTTTCCTGAAATGCCTAAACCTTCTCTCCATGCATCATTGACTAAATCTCAATCCTACCCTCTATTATATTATATTATAATACAGATATCGATTATATTACTTCTCTTTGCCTTGCTTAATTTGTAGCCCTTATGTCATATGATATTTTCTATGTAACATTTCCCCTTTAAGAATCCTATTTATCCTTGAAGGCATCAAAATATGCTCCAGTTCATAATTCTGAAAAACAAAAACAAACACCAAGAAAATCAAACCCTAAAACACCAGCTCTTAAAACCAAAATATTTTATTATTCATGACCTGATAAGATGTGGCTTAAAAATGGTGTATGCATCAATATTATTCTTAAAATTTTTAAAAATCTAAATTTTGCAGTAAATATATCCCCCAAATGCCTCTTATAAGAATATAGTCATGTTCTTTGTCTTTTGTCTTATACTTGGTAATATTTGGTAAGTATTAAATACTGTCTAAAAGAATGCCAAAGTATGAATGGCTGCATGATGTCATGAAGCCCTGACAATTTCAAACAACAGATAAAATAGCCACCTCTTGTTTGATGCTAGACACGAGATGAGATGACTATAAATAATATTGGAAGTTTTCTCTTCAAGAACGTTCAAATCTAATGACTAATGACCAAGCAGACATAAGAAAGAATGACAATCTGAAGACTGTATGTAGGACAAAATACAACAGAGAAATAATATGATATACAGCAGAGTTAAGTTCTTGGATGTTATAACATGGAGGAGGTATTTTTTACAGTGTTTTAAGAAAGAAAAACAATCCATTGATGAGTATGGCTGTGTATAGAAGTGTGATTCATACTGGTGTGCACAAAACAGAAAGACAGAGAAACAATTGGCATAAGCTCAAGTATATTTTTCTAGCAAACACTCAGGATGTGCGTGTGCATTTTAGTAGCAGTCTGAGAAGTTAAAAGAATACAACATTACATATATAAAATACTGAGTAAAGAATCCATTTCCTGTTTTCCACAGATTTGGGGAAATTTGAAGTATTCATAGAACAGAATGTGTGAGCAGGCTGAGGTTACTAGCGCTGATGCCACGTAAAAGGACAGACGTTAAAACAGCCCCACCGCTTCCCAGAATCCACTTGTCCCCACTTCAGTTTTTGAATTAAAAACAAAAAAAAAAACCTAACTTCTCGAAAACTAGTCATTCTGACTTCATATCTCACCACAATCATTTCTCTAATTGATTTAAAGGGTTTTATATCAGTTATTGTATGCCATTTATCATCATTTACCTGGAGTAAAACTTCAACACCAATCTAGTGTTGTAGCAAATACTTAGCATGGACACACTTCAGAACTGAGAATGAGGCTCAGGCCACTAAAGCCTTGCAGTTTTATTCCTAGAATGATATTTCTACTACTTATTTAATTAGTATATTCTCAGAGAACAAATATAACTTTATGTTTAAAAATATTTTCCTATCATACTTTTAATATTTCAAAATAATTAACTGAGCCTCTGTTTTATGTTGTTATGTTTATGATTAACCTCCATTTTCAGGCATTTTGCTGTCTCCTACAAATTAAGTTAAATATTCACCATGGGAAGGGAGGAATGAGGACAATTCATGTAGATCTTTCAAATTGACTTAAAATCATGTCTTTTACAATTACTTCAAATCCTTTGGGCTTTTCATTTATTAATTGTAATACCTAGAAAATATTTGTTAGTTTTAAAAGTTCACTGAATTCATCCATTGCCTCAGTTAAACAAGGATCAGAAACAATAAACAGATTTCACAAATCGATAGAAGTTAGTTGATTCATTTGAGAGACCATGAAAAGTATGCTTGTGAACCAATAGGGTATTAGGAACTTAAATGCAGACAATAAGACGCCTGTCACCTTGAATGTTGCCCTGTCCTTTTACTTCACATATTGATGAAGCCTTCTTCAAGGGTCTCTCTTCTTAGGAAGCTGCATCATTAACTTTGCTACCAAGAATCTGGTCTGGCTTTGGCCTTTCCGTCTCTCTTTTCAACTACTCAGCCCTCCAATTAAATCCCAAGTTTTGTTGATTAATTATTTAAATGTCCTGTAATCCATCCACTGTTCCTGTTTCTTTTTATTGCTAATTCTCTACTAAGCCAGGACAGTCTTGCTTGGAATTTCTGCAGTCATTGCTCAACTGTTCTCCCAGTCACTCCAGTCTTGCACCTGCCCAAACACCCTCCATTCTGCCTGCAGTGTCCACAACGAATTCCATCCTGCGGCTCCTGAACTTGAAACTCTCCAGTGACTTCCAGGCACCTTCCGCATAAAGCCCAACGTGGCATGCCTGGCTTATTTGACTTCTCTAGCACCATTTCCCCTTCCCATTGTACATTGCATTGTATATTACAACAACAGGTCAAGGGTCTCAATGTCAAGGACATTGTCATTCTCAACGTTGCATTCCCAGAGACTGTGTTTATTATTTAGTGGGTTTTCAAAATACAAGGATTTTAAATTGGGGTTAGTTTAATAGATAAATATGTGATGTTTTTGGCATCCAGAGCCTATCTGTTTCTCTCATTTTTCATTTTAGACTTTGAACTTTGGCTACTGTAAGAATTATATGAGATTGAAACAACTGGTAATGGAACCATCTGGCCAGTTGTCAGCGGGGTGACTAAAAACAACAGGCATTTATTTATTCTCATATAGTTCTGGAGGCCAGACATCTGAAATGTAGTTGTTGGCAGGGCTGGTTCCTTCAGAGGGCTGTGAGGTAGGATCTCATCCTCTAGTTTTGGGTGGTTACAAGAAATCTTTCCTGGCTTGGGCTGTGGCACTGAACTCCAATCTAGGCCCCTATGTGTATATCTGTCTCCAATTGCCCTCTTCTTTAAAGGACATCAATCATTTGGATTTAGGACCTTCCTTAATTCCCTATGAACCCATCTTAGCCTGATAACATTTGAAAATACCTTATTTTCAAAAAAAGACACATTCACTGGTTCCAGGGGGATGCAAATTTTGGGGAGACACAATCACTTCTACATGTTCTTGGTGACTAGAAAGTAATTAGATAAAATGTTAAGCATAGAAAGTTATTTTTAACCTATCATGAGTATTTTGTTTTCAGTGACTCTTCCCTGTTAAACTATTTCAATAAAAAACTGACATGATCCAAATTGTAATAAACGTTTATTAGCTTTTTAAATATAAGATCCGGAATCAGCCAGACACAGTGGCACACGCCTGTAATCACAGCACTTTGGAAGGCTGCAGCAGGAGAATCACAAGTTCAAAGCCAGCTGAGGCACTAAGCAATTCAGTGAGACCCTGTCTCTACATAAAACACAAAATAGGGCTGGGGTTGTGGCTCAGTGGTCAAGTGCCCCTGAGTTCAGTCACTGGTACCAAAAAAGAAAAGATCCAGAATCATTGACAGACAGGAATACTCTCTAAGGTTGGTATGTGGAAATGATCAAGTATAATTTTAAACTTTTTCTTTCTAATATACAATCAACCTATATCAACAATAGGTAGTTTCAAATATATGCCTTTTCTTTGCAGTAATGGTAAATACTAATAAAATATGCTTTATCAAACTGAATATCTTATTGCACATTCATAGGAATCAATTTATGAACAAAAACTTTATCTGGAAACTTAATCAAGTCATTTTTATTGCCTCATGTAGAAGAGAAAATGAGACTATTGAGCTACAAGAGAGAGGATGGTTAATTCTTAACAAACTAAGTTTATATCATAGTTATTATAAGGTATGACATTTTCCTATGATGAAACATTTAAAAAATTTAAAGACATTCCATTACAATATTAGGATACCAACTCACATTTTTTTAAGGCAAAAATAAAACATAGTATAATTCTTGAATAGTTCACAATGTATAAAAAAAGTAATGTGACCAGACTGACAAATTTGACAAGTATTTATTTGGTGCTGAATATGAACTACATGCAGATGCTCCAGGAGCAGAACAAAGTCTTGCTATGGTGGAGTTTGTGGTATGGCGCATGCTGGATGGTCTCTGTTGGTTCCTATTGATCCATTTCCAACTACTCCACCATGCTTTGGACTCTGGCCACTGAACTCCAAGTATTACTTCATTCCTTGTCTTCTGGCTTCTTGTATGAACCAATAAAAACATATTCACGAGATCAGAGGTGGATGGAGAGAGCAAGCTGAGTGTTATTTATTAGGATCCTTGGCCCAAAAGCTTGGCAGCTATTCCTTTCCCCTACTTAGGGCCACAGGGCTTATAGATCTTATATCCGATTGCTCCTTATCTTTGCTCCTTTAGGCAATGCAAATATTTTTAGTCCTTTCAGCTTTCTTATAATTTGTGGAGCTCTTGAATCCTGCTCACATATTTATAAGTACCCATTTTGTTAGACTTTCTTCAACTTTGAATGTTCCATCTATTTCTTAAGGAATCCTAAATAATGCATGTAATTCGAGAGGAAATGCAGGTACACAAGGTATATAAGAAAAGACATTTTAGCAGATGTTATCAGCAACCAGCTCATAACTCCTTGGGTTTTGCTGTTTCAGGGTAGAGTTTCTATCTGTAGTTCTCCGACCGAATGTTCTTTTTGGCTGTTAAAGTCTGCTAGGCCCAGGATGGAGTAGCCAGGGAATTCTGGGAATTAATGTATTATATCAGTCCCCATTGAAAGGATTTCTTAATTAATTAATGCAATGACATTGCCCAGGTTTCCGGAGTCTTTGTTGGAATTATTTGGAGTCATAATTCACACTGTCCTGCAGATATCTTTAGTAGGATTTGGCCTCAGTTACCCACAGTGGTGATCTGCTTGATAGCACATCCTTGATTGGCTTACTTTCTTTTCCTTATTATCTTGCCCAAACCAATGCTAATGATTTGTGGAATTACCTCAAAAAACACACACATGCGCATGTGCACATGTGCACACACACACAGATACACGTAATACATTAAATCTCATCCTTGAACAATAGTAGGTCTCTTTAAGCTTCTGAAGAGAGGATAGATATGCTCTTGTCTAAGTTTTTGTGGGCTCACTCTGGATTATGATGTAGAGAGAGATTTGAAGGCTTGTGAGGGCAGAAGCAATGAGACCCACTGGGGGAGGTCAGTGAGTCTCCTGCTATAATACATGATCATACTAATTCAGGAGAAGATGAGTTTATCTTTGCAATGGTACAATGATAAATTGGTTTGATTCCCAGTCAATATTTATTTAAATACATTATATATCAGGTCCTAGGCTAAAAGATACTAAGATGGATGGACTCTGTTTTGATCCTCATTGCAGAGGTGAGGAAATTGAAAACTGGAAAATAATAGAATGAATGAATTCTTGTGTGGGCCCAAGTCTACCCAGGCTCTTGCCCTTTCTGCTACATGCTTTCCATCAGGGAAGAGGCCACACATATATGGAATAGAAGGGTGAAGACAGATGGCAGGCTGCAGAGAGCTGACGGTGAGAAACACACACAAAGAAGTAGAAATAATGAGGAGACAACACTTTCAAGAAGTTTGGCAGTGAAAGAAAAAAAGAAATGGAGTTATAGGCACATAAGGTAGGTTTTTGTTTTGTTTTGTTTTGTTTTGTTTTCTTATCTTCCTCTTTAACCTGGAAGAAACTTATTCTTGCCTTACACACTTAGCAAGAAAAAGCTTTGGAGAAAATACTTGATGTTTCATGGGTGCAAAGGAATACTTGATCAAGGAAGGCTTATAGCAAGAAGAATTTAAAACATACAAGAAATTATTTTAAATCACAAATAACGTACAAATACCTACAAACATGTGCTCATTATAAAACATGCAAGGAAGAGAAATGTATAGAGGATAAAGTCTATGCCCACATTCACCTCATTAGCTACAATCCTGTATTTCACATCTCTCTTCAAAGAAACAACGCTTTAGTTTTGGGCCTTTTAAATATTTAAGTGTATCCATGTTTTTTTATATTTTTGTTACAATATTGTACTTTCTGAGGCTTAATTTTTTTCAAATAATGTATCTGATATTTTTCCCTGTCAGTACACAAGAATCTATTATATTATTAATAATTCAATTTGAGTTATTATTCAATTGTAGTTTTTCTGTTGCTAAAATCCCTACAGATTTTGCTGGGAGCTCTTTTGATTTGTTCTTTTTCCCCTTTGCTACATCCCAATTATTAAGTCTTTTGGAGTTTTCATTCATTTAGTTTTGTTAGTTTTAGCAGTTCTTTACTTTCTGGCACTTTAAGATGCTCCCAGTTCAACTTATATGCTTTCTGTCCCAGTCCTAGAATGAAGCATTTCTCCATGGATGCCTGACTCCTTTTATTGGAGAATAATAAAAAGTAAGAGATGGATAATACAGGGTGCATTTATTGTTTTAGACCCTCTGGGCTGGCAAAGTGTTGGCTTCCAAAACACATGGAAATGCATGTGTTTATACTGACCCACACATATGCACATCTCTGGAACTATTTCTATGTATAACCACTGTATCTGTATTAAGCTAAACACGAGTTCATACTGGTGTCTTTAACTAGAATCCATGACCACATTCTAGCCTCCTCTTCTGGCTGGCTTATTTGTAATCTCCCAGTCCAACAGTGAAACATGGCTTCTAGTAGTTGCCATCCATTTACTTGATGTTCACTCCAGTATACCTGTACAATGGTTTCAGAATTGCTAATTTGTGTCATCCTTGGGGGAAAACACTTGATCAAACTGGATACAAGATTTATATGTTTGTTTTTAGTGGGAAGTGTTTGATTGTCATCAGTGTTACGTTCTCAACTCATTCCACAGTGACTTGGGTCAGTCTTCTCCCCAGCCCTCCTCTCCCCACTCTGAGAGGCTGTAATGTGGTTAGATCATTTTGCTACATTCTTCATTTCATCCTGAGATTCCCTTGAATTTTTCATATACTAAGGTACACTTTTGTGTTGTAGATCTCAATAGGTTGCGGCAAATAGAAAGATTATGTTTCAAAAGTTACAATGTCACATAGAAAAGTTCTCTATCCTGAACAATGTCACTGTCCTGTGCTTCACCTATTCAATGTCTCTTTCACTTCCACTCTGTAACTCTGGAAACCATGGATATGTTCACCATCTCTATGAGTGTGGCTTTTCTAGAATGTAATACAATCAGAATAACATTATATAGCTGTTTCAGACTGGCTTATCATTATAGAATTAAGATTCAGTAATGTGACTGTGTGGTCTGAATAGCTTTTTTATTTTTAGTTAAGTAATATTTCATCATATGGAAGTTTCATACTGTATTTGTCTAATGAAAGGCATCTTGCTAGATGGCAAATTTGCCAATTATATAAAAAATGCTAGGAACACTTACCTGTAGGTTTTTGTGTGGATATAAGTTTGCAAATCAATAGTAGATAACTAGGGGCATAATTGCTGGGTCAACGATAATATGAGATTTAGCTTTATAAGAAGCTGATAAAGTGTCACCCAAAGGGACATTTTACATTCCCACCAGCACTGAATGAGAGACCCTGTTGTTCCAAAGCCTTACCAGCCATTGGTATTTTCATTATTTTTATATAGCCATTCTAATAGTTGTGTACCTAATTATTTCAATTTTCAATTCCCTAACGACAAATGATTAGAATGCTGTTTCATATACTGATTTATCATCTATCATCTCAGGTGATGTAGCTATTCAGATTTTTTGTACACATTTAGTTTGGACTGCTTATTTCTTAGTGTTGAGTTTTAAGGGTTATTTGCATATTTTGGATATAAGTCCTTTATCAGAAGTGCTATGCAATTACTTCCTCTTCAAAAGATTTGTGCTTTCCTCCCTTAACTGTTTTCTTGCAAGGTAAACATTTTTAGTTTTATTAATTCCAATATACTAAACTTTTTCTATAAAATAGCACACTGGAATTTTTATTTAGACTGCTTTGAATCTATAGATAAAGTTGACATCTTAACAATATTGTTTCTCAGACTATGAACATGGACTATTTCTCCATTTATTTGAGTTTTCCTTTAGTTCTTCTGTGTTTTATAGTTTTTCACATACAGTTCCTATAAATTTGTACCTAATTATTTATCTTTTTAGTGCTAAGTTAAATGTTTATGGTGCATCAGTATTGTTTTTAAATTTTTGAATTTAAAAAGGTTACTTATGAAAGACCTTCAATCCTTTCCTATCTGCAAATTTCACATTCACTGATTCAACTGCTGACCAAAATTATCTTTAAAAAATTGTAACTGTAGGAAACATGCATACAATTGTTTCTTGGTATTATTCCCTAAGCAATGCAGTATAATAACTATTTAGGTAACATTTATATTGTTTGAGTTATTGTAAGTAATCTAGAGATGATTTTATAATATATGGGGTGATGTGTGTAGGTTATATGCAAACACTACTCATTTTATATAAGGGACCTGAACATTCCTGGATTTTGGCAGGGGTCTTGAGCATGAGAAGTATGAAGAGAGAGACAGAATGGGACAAAATCTTTGCCAGCTAGTCCTCTGGCAAGGGATTACTTTAATTTCCAGAATATATAAAGAAGTAAAAAAAAGTTAACACTCTCCAAAATAACCCAATCAATAAATGAGTAAAAGAACTAAACAGACATTTCTCAAAAGAATAAACACAAATGGCCAACAAAAATATGAAAAAATGTTCAACATCTCTAGCAATCAAGGAAATGCAAATCAAAGCTATACTAAGATTTCATCTCACTGCAGTCAGAATGACAATTATCAAGAACACAAATAATAAATCTTGGTAAGGATGTAGAGAAAAGATACACTCTTACATTGTTATTGGGACTTAATATAAAAACTAATTATATATAATTAATATAACCACTCTAAAAAGTGGGCAAATTAATATAACCACTCTAAAAAGCAGTATGAAAATTTCTCAAAAAAACTAGAAATGCAACCATCATATAACCCTGCTGTTTCCATTCCTTGGTATTTATCCCAAAGAACTAAAATCAGCACACTGTCACAATACTATCTCTTCAATATTTATAGCAACACAATTCACAATAGCCAAGTTAAGGAACCAGCCAAGGTACTCATCAACAAATGAATGAAGAAAATGTGGAATATATACACAATGAAGTAATTCAGTCATAAAGAAGAATAACATTATGGAATTTGCTGGTAAATGGATGAAACTGGAGACTATCATGCTTAACTTAAACCCAATATATTCAAAAGGTAAATCAAGGTTGACTGTGTTTAAAATATCAATAATTTAGTATAGCTACTTGTATCATTATCCTTGCTAATATGCAAATTTCAAAAGATCATTGAGATAATTTATTCCAATAAATGCATATTGAAAATTAAAATCAAAAGGTAAACTGTGCTTTTTAAAATATTATATAGATATCTATTTAATATTTTCTAGAAATAATATGTCAAAGAATATTAGTTCATAGTGAAAATCAAGAATAAGTGCTGCATATGAAGATTCCTCAAAAAAATAGGAATGAAACCATCATATGACCCAGCTATATCACTTCTTGGTATTTTCCCCAAAGATCTAAAATTGGTATATTACACTGACATAGTCACACCAATGTTTATAAAAGCACAATTCACAATAGCCAAATTATGGAATCAGCCCAGATGCCTATCAATAGATGAATGGATCAAGAAAACATTGTGTGTGTGTGTGTGTGTGTATAACGTGTTATATCATGTACATATATATCATATATATCATGTATATATTTTATATATATATATATATATGTATATATATATATACACACACACACACACATACACACACACACTGGAGTTTTACTCAACCATAAAGAATGAAATTATGTCATTTACCAGTAAATGGATGGAACTGAAGAACATCATGCTAAGTGAAATAAACCATACTTAGAAAACAAAGGATTAAATGTTTTCTCTCATATGTGGAAGCTAGAGCAAAATAAAGGAAAGAAGGTAGAGGGGCAGATCAGATATCATAAAGATATATCGAAGATAAGGAGATCAAGAGGGAGGAAGGAGGATAGGAAAGGAGAGGAAATATGGAATGAATCTAACAAAATCATACTATATGCACATATAAATATACCACAGGGAATTTCATCTTTATGTATATATACAAAGTATCAATAAATAAATGAGCAAAAGAAAGATCAGTAGAATACAAGAAAGAGAACAGGGGGAGAGAAGAAAGGAGAGAAAGTGTGGGAACAGGGATAGAAAGTAAATTCCATGTATATATGATTTAGTCAAAAAGCCCATCCACTATGTGTAACAATAGTGCTCCCATTGAAAAATGTTTCCAGCAATTATTGGGAGGTAAATGAAAATTCACTGTGTAACAACCATTATTACACATGCAAGAAATTTTTGTCTTTTTTATCCATTAATATGCATAATACTTTATAAGAATATTCATAAATTCATGCAAATTCTAGTGCTAGAGGTTTATATTTCTCTGAAAGTCCTACTATTCAAATATGAATTTTACTACAATGTGTTTTTTTTTAAGAATCTCAGGCCCCAGTTTCTATGCCCTGAGTTTCTATCTTGCTGATTCACAACTGATGTTCCATTACCAGATATTCATGATTATTAACATATTAAATTCAGGCCAAAATTGGTAGCTTGTTGAAGACATTTGGAAATATGTTTATGTTAAGTGACATTTCCATTTGCAAAGTGTATGTTCTACCAAATCCCTGGAAACAGATATTTCTAACAGCAGAATTCCGTGTTGGGTGAAGAGAATTTTTAATAAAATCATATTTATATTTAAATGGAAAAATCAATCAATTTACTGTTTTATTTGTTATCATAAAAGTCTGTAGCATTAACTTCAATATGGAAAATTCTAAAACCCTGAGTGATCAGCATGCCTGCCTAATATATAAACAACATGTCAGTTGAAGAATTAGAGGCACTGTACACAATAAAGAATGGGAAGATCAAATGTAATTGAAATCAATGATAAAGAACTACACTGAAAAGCTATAGGTGAACTTAGTATAAACAGTAATAAAAAACTTCCAATTAATATTAAATTCTCATACTTACAGATCTACAGGTTAAATAAATAAGAGTGATACACCAAATATGAACATTTTGAGCCATAAAGGAATAAATGGGACACATCTAATATTTTTCTTTTTTCTTTTTTTGTTACCAGGGATTGAATTCAGGGGCATTCAATCACTAAGCCACATCCCCAGCCCTATTTTGTGTTTTATGTAGAGATAGGGTCTCACTGAGTTGCTTAGCACCTCACTGTTACTGAGGCTGGCTTTGAACTCTCCATTCTCCTGTCTGAGCCTCCCTAAGTGCTGGGATTACGGGTTTGCACCACTGCACCCGGCTTAACATTTTTCAATTACTCAAAGTACAATTGAAGACAATAGCCATAAAGTTAGAAATTTCAGAGTTCTGAGAAAGGAAGGAGTAAACATAATGAATTTTATTATTTACCAATATGGACAATAATGAATTTAATTGTTTGTTGTCTTATTTTAAAGACAAGGAAAGAAAAATAAATGAAGCCAAGTGAATTTTACAAATATAGAGTTAGGTAGTGGTTTGGCCAGGAGGATAATCTGAATTTCTTAATTCATGTCAAGATTTGTTTGATTTTTTTCCCCCTCTCTGTAGGGTTTATTTCAAGAACTTTTGTTTAATACTCTTTAATTCTACTTGGAAATAGTCCATTAAGAAGAAAAGTAAATTATACTGATCATGGCTTAAAAATTGAATGTGATATTTATATCTTCAAAAGTTTCCTCAGCATATTTTGAAACTCTCAATTTTAAAACCAGCTTAATAGACAATTGTAAAGTACCAGGGGCTTCAGTGGGGATATACAAATATGGCTTTGTGTTGAACAAATGAAAGTCAATATAAAGAGTAAAAGCACTACTTATCATCATGAATAGATTCCTTATCGGTAGGGATGAAATTATTGAACATACTTGTATCAGAATTCCCCAGATATCTAAATTTCCCATAAAACTATACAACTGCTAAAGAAAAACTAATGTAAGAATTTAAGTCATATGCAGATTAAATGTTTACATGTATTCTAATGTTAGTCACAAAATTATGGAAACAAATATTTGTGTTTCTCAATTTTTTAAAATTATTTTAGAAATATTCCATAGTCTGCTTTGGGTTAAATAAGAAAAGAATGCATTCTCTAGATATTATTGCAATATATCAATAGCATTCAAAAAGAGCTCTAGCTGTAAATATGATTAGGGCACACAATGGCAGAAGGAAGCCTGTGACAATCTTAAAGTTCTAGTTGCTGATTATACACACTTGATTCCTCTTAATGATTAAAAGTCATCCTCCTTGAGAAAGTGGTCCTACCAGAAGCCCACAAGTAAGGATATCAGGAAACTTAGAACTCAGAGCACTGAGGCAACTGAGTTACCCAAGAATGGCACATGCCCCAATTTTATCATACCTTCACCCAACAAGACTAAAACCAAATAACATGATTTTAACTAAATAAATTAATGAATTAAGCACTCCAGAGTTCTGTTCTATTAAGTATATTAAGGACTGATTTTAACCTCCATAGCAATCTGGAAATTACAGCAAAAAATAATCTAGTTATTAACTTAGTTTTTAACTCATTTTATTAGAAATGAGCTTATTGAAGAGTTGAACAAATCAAAATAAGGAAAAACATTAAAATAATTGTAACTACTTGATTAAGGAATATTTATTTGATGGTAGAGGTAATGGTGGCTACTTGAGTCTATTAATTACTATTCTATTTCTCAATTAAAACTGTTCAGAAGGGTCATTGGCAATTATCAAGAATACAAGTAACAATAAATATTGGTGAGTATGTGGGGGAAAAGGTACACTCATACATTGCTGGTGGGACTGCAAATTGGTGCAACTAATCTGGAAAGCAGTGTGGAGATTTCTCAGAAAACTTGGAATGGAATCACCATTTGACCCAGTTATCCCACTCCTTGGCATATACCCAAAGGACTTAAAATCAGCACACTATAGTGATGCAGCCACATCAATGTTCATAACAGCTCAATTCACAGTAGCTAAACTATGGAATCAACCTAGGTGTCCTTCAGTAGATAAGTAGATAAAGAAAATATGGTATATATACACAATGGAATATCACTCAGCCATAAAGAAGAATGAAATTATGGCATTTGCCAGTAAATGGATAGAACTGGAGATTATCATGCTAAGTGAAATAAGCCAATCCCCCCAAACCCAAGGCCTAATGTTCTCTCTGACATGTTGATGCTGACTCACAATAGGCAGAGGGGGAGGGGAAGGAGTGGAGCTTCAACAGATTAGATAGGGGAGGGCGGTGGGAAGGGAAGGGAAATGGGAATGGGAAAGACAGTAGAATGAATCAGATATCAGTTTCCTATGTTCATAAATGAATAAACAACCGGTGTAACTCCATATCATGTACAACCATAAGAATGGGAAGTTGTACTCCATATTAAATGTCAAAATACATTCTACTGTCATGTATAACTAAAAAGAATAACATTTCTTTTTTTTTTTTTGGCACTGGAGATTGAACTCAGGGGAATTGGACCACTGAGTCACATTCCCAGCCCTATTTTGTGTTTTATGGTAGAGACAGGGTCTCACTGAGTTGCTTAGAGCCTCGCCATTGCTGAGGCTGGCTTTGAATTCGCAATTCTCCTTTCTCAGCCTCCCTAAGTGCTGAGATTACAGGCTTGCGCCACCGCACCCGGCTTAAAAAATTTTTTAAAAGAAGTGGTGGCATTACTTTTTTTTTCTGTAGAACCACAAAGTGAGACTAATATTTAATGTCATCAATTCTATTTCATGTATTTTATTGTTATATTCAATTAACATATAAACCATAAGATTGAACTGTTTGGGTTCAATAAAATATAAGTAATTATAATTACCCTTGGGAAGAAGACATGACTTTACATGTTGACCAGGTGACAGGGAATTTCCTCTGGCCTGGGCAGAAGATGTGGTTCCCTACTTCTACCACGTAACTAAATCCCATGGCTTGGCCCTGTGTAAGGGAGGAGCCCTTAAGTCCAAGCACCTTGATTATCACAACAGACGAGCTGGGTTTTGTTGAGTGTGAGAAACACACTCAACAAAACCCAGCTTCACTTGTCACAAAGATCTCCGTAAATTGCAAAAACAAAGAAATTTCTCAACTTGACAAACTATAATGACAAAACCTGCCAGATAGTGAAAAAGTGATAAACAAGTTACAGATATTTGCTGTTACCATTTCTATTCTACTTTGAGGTCTTAGTAACAGTAAGGGAAGAGAAAAGGAGACAGGTCTACGGTGCAGAAGGGACGAAACTGTGTTTATTCATAGACATTATCAATGTGTCTTTTTAGAAAATCTCAGGAAATCTACAAAAAAGCTACAACAAATCAAACATAAAATTTTTCAAGATCACAGAATGCCAAGTCAACATACTACATATACATATATATTTTATTTTTAATATTTTGGTTATTTATATAAAAATATATATTTTAGTTTAAATATATTGATGTATATCCATATATATTTGTATATATGAGCTAAAATAATTAGAAGCTGAATTTTAAAAGCATAGTACTATTTGTAGGATATCAGAAACAAGAAAATGTTAAGAATATATCTAATAATATATATGCAAAATTGTACACTTAAGTTAAAAATCATTGATGAGGAAAGTTAACATACCTATAAAGCAATTGAGAGAGAGACTACATTTACAAATTTAAAGCAGTGTTAAATTATCAGTTGTCCCTCAATAGGTTTATAAAGTCAATGCAATTTTCATCAAAATCCTGTCAGAAGTTTGTCATAGAAATTGATAAGCTGATTCTAGAACTTTTATGAAGATGCAAAGGTCTGAGAATAATGAAACAAATTTTTTAAAGAACAAACAGAATGCTCACACTATTAGGTTATAAGACATACTATAAAGCTACAGTAATTAAGGTGTAATGACATTGATGTAAGAAGAGACACAGGTCAATGGAACAGAATAGAGTGTCTAAAAATATATTTGTACACATATCATCAGCCAATACTTTTTAATGATTGACTTTCAATGATAAAAGAAGAGACTTTTCAACAAAAAGGTGCTGGAAAAATTGGATATTCGTGTGAAAAAAAAAGAACTTTAATCCTTACCCCTCTTATACAAATATTAAGTTGAAATAGATCACTGACTTAATTTGTAACTCTAAAATTTCTAGAAGAAAAGTTATGAGGAAATCTATATGAAATGGTTAGAAAATATTTCTTAGATAAGGAAAAAAAAGAACAAATAGTTGAAAGAAAAATAGATAAATCGGACTTTGTAAAAATAAAACTTATGCTTCTCAACAAATTATCATTAAGAAAATTAAAAGATAACCAACAGAATGAGAGAAAATATTGCCAAATCACACATCTAACAATGGTCTTGTATCTAGACTGTATAGAGAATTCTCATAACTCAATGTTAAGAAGTTAAATAATTCAGTAAAAAAGGGTAAAATATTTTGATATTGATAAAGATGATAAAAATGATAAATTAAAAGATGATCACTTCATTAATCACTCAGAGAGTACAAATTAAAACCACAGTGAGATGCCATTACTTATGTGTTAGAACACAAAAAAGAAAAAGAAAAAGTAACAAAACCATACTCTGGCCAAGATGAAAAACAACAGATCTTTCCTACATTTCTGATGGGAATATAATCTACCAGTGCCTCTTGTGAAAAACAATTCGAATTGTATCTTAAATTTCACATACATACTTACTATAAAACACACTAATCCCACTCCTAGAATTTTATGTAGACATACACTACATTTTCCTCAATGAAGCACACAGAATGTGTCCACATGAACTGTGTACATGAGTGTTTATAGTAGGTTTATGTGGAAAAGTCTTAAATTGAAAACAATTATAATGTCCATTGGCTGATGAATTAAAAAACCCATGATGGTACATTCAAACAATGAAATGCTACTTTATCACAAAAGGGAATTAATTACTGATATGTTTTAATACAAGAATGATCCTAAAAAGAGGCCAGATTGTAAAAGTTACTTAATATATGATTCCATTTATATGAAATTCTGGAAAATACAAAACTCATAAGAACAAAGATCAGATTTGATGTTCCTGGGGGTTGGGTATGGTAGAAAGGGATTGAGGATCAAGAAATACCAAAGGAGGTACAGTTGTGCTGGGGTAGTTTCAAATTTTTTTTTTTTTTTTTTTTAGGATACAACTTTTTTTTTTTTATTATTTTACTTTTTCCCAAAAGTTGCATTTTAATACATGTTAGCAAACATAACAGAAAAAAACAAATTATCAGAAGCTGTACACACTATTCACTGAAAACATTTGTTGATGCAAATAGAAAAAAATTGTTACAATCATAATTTTTCTAACTTTGCACAAAATTATAAGCAGATTACATTCTTCATATTAAACATCTTTATATGCACTTTCAATGAACATTGATGTGGCGGCTATGTATCTGTTTATGAAAACTCATTGAAATACACAGGAAAATAGATGATTGTCACCTTATGAAATTATATTGCAATCAAATGGAATAAACAGAGATTCCCACACATTTAAAGGTCTGTTTTGGAATCTGAGAGCCACATTCATATCTCACAAATTACCCCTCGCATGATTCCCACCTCTCACATGTGCCTTCCTCCCTACATCCGTGTTTTACCATTTCTTTCTGTGAACTTGGCACTATAAACGATTTTTATATCTATCCAGCATTTTAACTGTAATAGAAAGCATTTTGTATTAGCTCAATTAACCATGTTCCAAACATAGATGTTCTATTTTATATGTGTTTTAATTACATATAAATATATTGCAATATCTTATTTGTTAGTTATCAAGAAGAAAATGTTGAACAATGTCCGTTGGATAGGAATTAAAAGCAATAGTGTTGTATAGGATAGATGATAGGGAAGAGAAGATCTCTTTTTCCTCCAAATACTTTCAGCAGGGGCAATTGCTTATAAGTAATTTAATATACGTGTTTCCCAAAGTTCTTCACAAATATGTAATTCACACATGTATTATAGGACATGTCTTTTTCACATATTATGTGTTAGAGAACTTCATATCAGCTTATATAGACAGACTTCACACTATAACTATGACACATGAAATAGATCCAATGTACTATAATTTATCTAGCTACTTCTCTTTTGTGGAGCATAATTTTCCAATTTTGATAGCTTCTATTATAATGTTCAAATGGATTCTACTTGTTGGGCACTGTGACATACACCTGTAATCCCGGTAGTTTGGGAGGCTGAGGAAGGAGGATAGCAAGTTCAAAGCCAGCCTTAGCAAAAGCAAGGTGCAAATCAGTGAGACCCTAAATAATATACAAAATAGGGCTGGGGATATGGCTTAGTGGTTGAGTGCCCCTGAGTTCAATTCTCAGTACCAAAAAGAAGGATTCTACTAGATACTTACTTGCAAAGCTAAAAGAGCATGTGTAGGTACCACACCTTGGGCTCATCTCTTAAATATAGCCTGCTATGCACTAGGTGCACTGCACAGAAATAAAACTACACCCTAGAATGCAGCAGACACCTTTCTTAAACTCTAGGAGAGATTGCCTAAGCCTTCAAGATCCTCCTTAGGATTCAAACATATTATTTGTAGGCTTTTAATTTTGTGATCATCCTTCTCCTTCCCCTCTGCCTGTAAATTTCTACTTCTTCTGATTCAGTTTACTTTCAAAATTGTCTAGCTGTTCCATGTGTGGGCTTCTTGGTAACCCAGTCATGTAACAGAATTTTCCTTAATATTTATATAAAAAAAAGTGTTACACATATTTTATACACTTCAACAGATTTCACTCAAGGTTCAGAGAACCTGAGAGATTGACATACCTACCCACATAGGACTGGAAAGTTGACATGCCTACCCACCTAAAGTTGTAGGTTAGTCAGTTTTTCTAAAATACAAAAGCCCCTGATCTGATATGAATTTGAGTTTTGTCCCATGGTGCAGATTCAATCTCTACTTCCCTTTTCTCTTTCTCTTCTTTAGTCTTTCTTTTCTTTCTTCTCTGCTTCTTTCAAGAAACAATAACAATGGCAACAATTTCCTCCCATTGCTCTACCTCAAACATTTAAGCTCCCCTCAGCTAAATCGTCTAATCACACATTCAAGTACCACCGCGAAGTCAGGGGAGGATTAATTTTGAAAAAGGCTCTGGTTGAGAATGAGTCACAGGAGAAGAGGGCTGGCTTTCTATGCAAAAGTGCAAGTGATTTAAATATGGCAAAACAAAAAACCAAAACAAACCCTGAAGACACTTGCTATATTGCTGACCATGAGTCCACTCTGAGAAACTGTAATTGTTTCATTTCCTTTAACAAGAGGTCATCAACCTACTGTAAGTGGGCTCCCAACTTGCAGCAAATACAAGTTACTTGTTCAGGATGACCCAAAACACAAGAAAAGCAGAAGTTTTAACTTACATGATATACTTCCTAGCTTCCATTTTTCGAAAATTTATTTTCTCTGTCATAAGTGGTAGTGAAAAGAAGATTTATGCAAGAATGTTTTGAAGAGTTAAGTGTCTGAACCCTCTAAGGAATCTGTTTAACAGAAGTCATAAAGGCAATTGTGGGTCTGAAAACAAAGTCAGTTTCCATTTGATTTGATCTAGAGTTATGGAAGGGAAAGAGAACAAGCAAACAAACAAGAGGGTGATATTGAGGAATACACAGAGATGTCAAAGAAGTGACATGTCAACTTGTGACATGTCCCCATTATTTTATCAAGCACTTCCTTTCTTCCTGGCACAACCAGATGCTCTAGTTACATCTTGTATCTTCTTTGCCCCAGAACTAGACAGAACATTTTTCCAAAAGGCTGTTGATCTTTTTTAGGTACTTATACAAACCATGGAGGCACAAGGTTGGTTTATGGCTACTGGTGTATTTTTCCTTTCTGTGGATAAAGTTAGGGTCTCATTCCTCAGACTCTAGTAGGTTCCATTAGTACATATTTGATCTGAAGTCCCTTTTTTGTTCTGGGTTGGTGGCGGGGGGCAGAATGAGATATGAATCCTTCAGTATCACTTATAATGTAATTTCTGGACATAGTAAGTAGGAGAAGAATTTAGAATATCTTGGCTTCTGTACATAAACGTTGCCCAATCATGTTTCTAAGGATATTTTCTTTAACGCTTTAGTACCACACTGTCTTGTCTTCCACTGGGCTTCAATATGGTGAGAGAAGATTTTAATTCATCTGCACTTCAATTTCCCCCATATTTTACTGGATCCTAGAAGATCTCTGCCCAGCATAAACCACAGTTTGTATTCACTAAGCTTTAGAAGTAAAATATTATAAGTTAGAATTGAAAGGGTAATGATTTAGTAACTGATTTTAAAATGCCCAGACTGCCCCAGGGAAAAATGAGCACTGTATATAGGTTGTTATCATGCCTACAGATCACTGTGATAAATGGGACCCCATGGACAACGCTTTAGTACCACACTGTTCTGGGAGCAAGGCATTTGCCTTCTCATGATGTTCAAGTACTCAAAGGACTTAAATCAGGGAAGATTTCACAGGATCTATGACACAGTCCTTTTTAAAACTACTTTAATCGTTTGATTTTTTTTTTCATTTTATTTTTAGAAAGTACAGAGTAGGTGACATATCAGCTTAGCTGGAATGGAACAAGGGAGGATTTTCTTTTTTTATGATATTTATAATAGAGTCTATCTTTATTGAATAATGATAGAAAATAAGATTATAATGGAGTATAAGTTATCTAATGTCCATCACAGCACTTAGTGGATGATAACTTATGACAAGATAATTTCTAATATCTTTTAGAGATAATGCTAGACATATCTTAATTCTGTAGCTGGTACTCCATCATAATTTCTGAGCATTTTATCAAAAACGTTTTACCAAACATAGTAAAGCATATTGTATAAAAGATAGTGAGAGATTGTACAGAATATCATACAGTCTGAAGCTCAAAATTATGACCATCTCTCTGGCTATTGATCTATAGAATTTATGTGGTAGAAATAGAAAAGATACTATAATCAATTCAAGATGATTTCTTACAAAACTTTATTTGATCTGATAAAAGCCCAACAAAGAACTATGTCAAAATAGAAAGCTAGAATTTCACAAATCATTTGTGTATAGAAATCCCAGGGATATTTTTTCCATGAATGTTTTCCCTATCTAGTTAAGCTGACAAGTGGTCAGCTCCACCTTCTTTTCCCTTGACACTTACTAGAAAAGGTAAGTATAGAAGGAAGCAATAAATAAGAAGCTTCCACAGAGATTAGAGAGGGACAGGGAGGTCTGGGAGAAAGCAGGAAGCTGATCTGTTCAAGGGAAGTGCTCTAGGAGAAGGAAACAGATTCTAGGGACAGCTCACTCTGGTACCATTTGATCATGTCCTCTATCATCTGAGGTGAGGATTTGGAATTCTTTGAAGTCAACTCATATGGATAGGCCAAGAAGGTTTCTTTTGCTTTAACTCTACCTCATTTATTCCATGAGGACTTGTCTGTTAGCAATATACAGTTTATAGCCACCCTCGCCTCCCAAAAAAAACCAAACAAACAAGAACCAAAACTATATACTCACTGGGCTGAGGAAAGCTCAATGTACCAAATTTAATTTTTTTTCAGCAACTTTCTTCGTATATCACTTTATAAAATTCATTCACTTCTCTCTTCTGGGAAGTCCAATTTCTCTTATTTTCAGCTTGTTGAAGGTGTCCCATTGATGCTCTGTTCCTTTTTATTTCATTTTTTCCCCTATTCAATCCACAAAAGTTTATATGGCCTTTGTTACACCTTTCATGTCTCTCCCTTACTGCTTTCTACCTTCCCAAATGTAGATCTCTAGCTGTTCTAATGCCACTGTCTCCTAATTCTGGGTCATTCTGAGTCTACTTCCAGTGATTGCTTTTTCTTTCCTGTATGAATCATACTTTCCTACTTCTCTATATACCTGATATATTTTATCAAATACTAGACAGAGTGAATTTTACCCTGTTTTGTGCTGAATATTTCTGTACTCTTCTAAATGTTTTTAAGCTTTATTCTGGGATGCAATTAAATTATGTAGGAATAATTTTCTCCTTTTGATGCTTACTTTTAAGCTTTGTTTGGTAAGACCAGAGCATATTTTAGTCGAGGTACAATTTTTCCACACCAGTGAGACAATACCCTTCTGAGCACTCTAACTGATTCCAGCCTTCAGTAGTTTCCCCACATATATGTGTTGATCAGTATTTAGTGAATGATTCAGGGAAATCTTCTGCCAGTCCCTGAAGTTCTTTTTGTATACAGTTCTTTCTTCTCTATCATTATGCTGTGCGAGTTTTTGCTATCTTGGCTTTTCCAAATTCTCATCTCTGTCATGGGAAAGCTAAATTTAACAATTGGCTAATTTTAATGATCATATTTCTGCTGTAGAAAAAAAAAATATCTTTGGCAGGAAAGTGGTACATGAAGCAAAAGGGATAGGAGAACTATTGGGAAATACTAAATTCCAGATTAAGAATTATGAGGAACTTAACTAAGGCAGTATAGTGAGGGTAGAAGGAGTCATGGATTCAAGAGCTATTTTGCGGGGAAAAGAGACAAAACTTCACTATCAGTCAGTCACAGATAATGAAGAGAAACTCAGGTTGACTCCTAGGTTTCTGGCCAAGGTGACTGACTGGTGAGGGTTTGTACAATTCATCAAAAAATAAGAAACACAGGAACGGGGATGCAAAGTTGAGCAGGGCAAGGAGTTCAGTCTTGCACATACTAAATTTCAGATGTATGTGAAATTTCTATGGGGGAATTATATATTCAATTGAACCAAACTAAATACCTACCATTTGTCAAGGCCTTGTGCTAGGAACTGGGGAGAGAAGGATGACTAAGACGCAGAAACTTTTGATGGTGCAGAATACAAGAGATCTGGGATCTTGGTCTATAGGAATGTCTTAACTGACTACCAAACCTGAAAATTCTGACTAATGTTCTAAGTGTGACAGTTAAGAAGCAAAGATCAATAAAATAAAGGTTTCTATCTTCTCTTCCATAAATAAGGCCCCTAGTAATTTGCAGAGACTTTTGACCTCTCCACTTAATAGAACATGCAGGCTGGCTCTGACTCTTAGCCAAACTAATTTTCTGCTTCTGCTTCAAAGTAGAAGATTAGGAGCAGGGAGGGAACTGCTAAAGGCAGTTATATTTTCAGTAGTGTGAAGTGATCACCGACAGCTTGACAAGAAGGGAAGGAAAACAAACTACAGAGAGTATGCTAAGCCCAGCAATCTAGGTCCTAGCTATATCCAAAGCTCTGTGCTTAATTCATGTTTGAACCCAAGACAAAAATGACTATTTACAATGATGCCTCTCCATCATCTAGAAGAATTTTTGATAAAAGCAAAACACATTTTCATTACATTTTTCACACAATAGCTGCCTGATGCAAAATAAACAATAGATTTTATAACGTAAATTCTTACTAATTGTTAGTAAGCCCATTAAAATACGAAACAAATTTCTACAATGTCACATACTAGGTGTACTGATTACTAAGTGTGCAGGCTTCAGTAAGAATGTTAATTAATAAAAAGATGAATAAGATGCCCAAATAGAATAGTGAATCCATTTGGAAAAACAGTAGATGAGATTTTAATTAATCTACTTAATTTACAACATCTCTTATTCTATTGGTCATTCTTGACCACAACCATTAGAATTCCAAGAGGATCAATGCAGGGAGAAAATGCAAGTAAATAAGGAGATGCTTTATTTTTAGGAAGTTAAATTTTGCAGAAGTAAAGAGTTCATCTTGGCAGAGGTGTGTATCACTTCTAAACATCTAAACTTGATTAAGGGCTGGGTTTCTTAAAGAACCTTCTTCTGGAGGTCTATTGAACAGTCTATTAATAATCCAATGAATTGAGAGTGAACCAAAAGAAATATACATGCAATATTTCTGGAAAATCAAAAGAATGTATAGAACTCACTTTACTTAAATATAAAGTATATATATATATATATATATATATATATATATATATAATATAAACAATAGTCTGGTGATTTCAAAAATGTATAACAACATATTAGGAAAATGTATCAGATAAAAGGTTTGAATGAAATATGATGAATTATATATTTATATTTCAAAAAATATTCTGTGCCAAAATATTTAAAATGGAAATCACTATAATACAAAAGGCAAAATATAAGAGATAGCAAATAATTGTTTTCTCATTATTGGTCAAAAGGAGGTTTAGCTGAATTAAGAGAGCATTGAAAAAAACTTGAAACATGAAATATTAAATGCTCCATTAGAAGCAATAGAGGAAATAATTGAAGCTGTAGAATATTCAGCAATGTCAAATAAAAATTTAAGAATCTTATTTTGATTCCAAAGGAAAGCAGCAAACAGATGAGAAAATAATATAGACGCAGCCACTTCAATGTTTATAGCAGGTCAATTCACAATAGCTGAACTGTGGAACCAACCTAGATACCCTTCAATAGATGAATGGATAAAGAAATTGTGGTATATATACACAATGAATATTACTCAGCATTAAAAGAGATAAAACTATGACATTTGCAGGTAAATGAATGGAGTTGGAGAATATCATTCTAAGCAAAGTAAGCCAATCCCCCTCAAAAAAGCTGAGTGTTCCCTCTGGTAAGTAAATGCTGATCCATAATGGAGGAAAGGGCATGGGAAGAATGGAGGAACTTTGGTCAAAGGGGAGGGAGAGAAGGGGAGAGAACTTGGGGGCAGGAAAGATGGTGGAATGAGATGGACATCATTGCCCTAGGTACATGTATGACTGCATACATGGTGCAACTCTACATTGTGTACAACCAGAGAAATGAAAAGTTGTGCTCCATTTGTATTCAATGAATCAGAATGCATTCTGCTGTCATGTATACCTAATTAGAATGAATAAATTAAAGAAAAGAAAGTTAACAAAAAAGAATGCAAAAAAGTATTTTGAAAATACAAACGAAAAATATAAAAGAGAAAATAAAAAAGTATTTTTGTATTAATAAAATCAGTATTTGAGCCGGGCGCGGTGGCTCACGCTTGTAATCCCAGCACTTAGGGAGGCTGAGACAGGAGAATCGCGAGTTCAAAGCCAGCCTCAGCAACGGCGAGGCACGAAGCAACTCAGTGAGACCCTGTCTCTACATAAAACACAAAATAGGGCTGGGGATGTGGCTCAGT
>CM053404.1:127148427-127210731 GCA_028644305.1 Xerus rutilus | reverse complement strand
TGATACATAAATTGTGGAGTTGTAACAAACAGCATGATGATTGTAGTTTAAAAATAAATGAAATTAGAGAAAGAATCTTACACTTAATCAAAGAAAAACCTCTTGACCTAATACCAGAATCTCTATGTCATAAAGGATCTCTGAATACAGAAAAAAATAAATAAAAGGAGACCAATAACCAGATGTCAAAGTGGTCACCTCATTCTCATCTCTTCCTGACTCCAGTTCAAGACACCAGGACTTACCAGTGTCTACAGTGAAATCTAGCCAGACTTCCATGACCAGATAATTCCTTTGATAATTAAAATGCTACAGAGCATATGCAGAGAAAGAGAACCTAAGAATTCTGCTTATAAAGCCTGCATAACATTACCTTTAAAACCTGATAAAGAAATTTGAAAATTGATGCCAAAAAGGAGTCAATAAAATTTTAGCAAATTGAATTGAGCATTATCTTATAAACAATACTCCAAATCCAAGAAAGAATCCTTGCAACAGTGTGAGGATGAGTTGATAGTAGGAGAACCATTGATGCATTTCACCATATTAATAAATAAAAAAAAGAAAATCATCAGATCATTTCCCAAGATATCAGAATATATTTGAAAATACTGACATTTATTTCTTAATTTAAATATGTTTAATGAAGTGGGGATAGTGGTATTTCTTAATGTCATAACTATAGACACATATATAACATGTATATGAACACATATATAAAATATGTAGTGAATATATGAAGAGAGGTAAACATTATTCATAGTTGTGACAAAATTGATGAATTTCCATTAACAAGAAAACAAATCATGAATTTCTTCTAGTACAGCTATTAACACTCTTTAGATGTACTCATTTAATAAAACATAAAGTATATTAGGTAAAAACTTTGGAAGAAGTAAACAATCATTGGTAATTGACAAATTATGATTGAATGATTTAAAAGTTGTGAAAATCAATGGACAACTATCACAATGAAAATTATTTGTAATTAGCTGGGCGTGGTGGCACAAGCCTGTAATCCCAGCACTTAGGGAGGCTGAGACAGGAGAATCGCAAGTTCAAAGCCAGCCTCAGCAATGGCAAGGCACTAAGCAACTCAGTGAGACCCTGTCTCTACATAAAACACAAAATAGGGCTGGGGGTGTGGCTCAGTGGTCGAGTACCCCTGAGTTCAATCTCCAGTACCAAAAAAAAAAATTTTAAAAAAAGAAAATTATTTGTAATTGCTGGGAATTAAAGTTAATATACAAAAAGATATAAAGTTATACAAATAAGTAACCAGTTATAAAATGTAACATTTATATGTAACATTATTAGCAATTAATTAAATAAGTAGAACTTTTTATGTATCAAAAAATTATCTTTTGAAAAGAGTACATCTTCACTAAATTTAAGCATGCCAATTTTACATTTATCTTGAGTTAAGTAAAAATGTCAGCTTATATAGGTGTCATTTTTGACTTAAATAATCTGATTTCTAACTTTTCATTAGAGAGCAAAACAAGGACAGGATATACATTAAAAATAAAACTAATAGTCTTCATTATTTGTTTTACATGGTATAAAATAGTTTATGAAATCCTAATAATTAAAATAGTTTTCTTAATGAAAACATTTATAGATTAATAAAACAGTTGGGAAAGATATGCTATATATACGACTATATATATATATGATGTGTGTATATGTGTATATATGGTATTTATGCAAGTATATATAGCTATCTAGATATGGAGAAATAAATGTGTGCTTTCTAAAATTTCATATATATTGAAATATATTGCATTGCATTTAATAATTGCATATAATTGCATTTTACATATAATTGCTAATATATATGGATACTAATATTTTTAAGACACTTTTGTTATTAAAAAATTACATGTCAAAATGCTGCTTCTGAAATTTATCTCTTCAAGTCTATGAGTTTAATAATCCAACATATAATCGAATTCAGCCTTTAGTTCTTTGTACTCATCACACATACTGGCCAAATGGCTATATAGATAAAAGCAAGGCATGATTTTATTTCATTTCAATAAGAGTGTTTTCATAATCTTCTTCTGCTCTCATTTTTCTGGTAAATATTTGTTTCCTCTAGTCCTGGGCAGATATTACCTTTCCTCTTGGTTCTGCCAGCTTAGTCTATCTAGGGGGAACATGCTTTCACACATACACCAGAATTCTAAGAAACCCAAATCACACTTCCACTTGGTAATGTTTTTATTTTCCTCTCCTCTCTTGTTCAAAAGTGCGAGCCAGCGGCTTTGTATGTTACTGGAGACAGATAAACAGATGGACGTGCTATGTTTGTGATATCAACTTCCAGGTGTCCACATTATTTAGAAACATCACGTATTCCTTTTCTCAAAGCCTGTGTTGCCACATTTACAGTTATTACACACTTTATGCACTTTTTTGGTATTATGTCACTTTTTACATTTTTGTTCCATCTACTTTTTAACTGAGTTGAGAAAGAAAAATAAACTCTGGTTGTCTAGAAATGCAGAGTAAATGCAAAGGAATAGAAAACATTTAAAATATTATTTGAAAATTAAGCTTTCAAAAACTAAGTATTTTCTTCCTTTGGATTAATAATATGCCCTTATATTTTAAAAAGAGTTGACAGGCATTTTCTCACTTAAATCCCTGAACAATCATTTAATGTAATGTATTATTTCACTTTGTATGTAAACACAACATATAAAAAGATCGAGTGAGTTTATGAAAACCCCATAGATTGTATGCTATCTTTTATGTTTGATATTCCAAAGCTAGTGATTTTCACATTCAAAAGTGCTGCTTGATCATCAATGAGGAATGGTGACTTTAGGTAGCACATTCTAGGTAGGTAAAGGAGGATCAGTTACATTTCTGTTGCTGCCAAATGAATTTTTGCCATAAAGAGAGAAGTTTGGGAACCAGAAAGGAAATGAAGCCTCCAATTCTTTCATATTGGAGGATGAATATACTGATACAATACTACCTTATAATAGTTTGGCTAGGACAAATGGAGACACTAGAGGCCAGCTTATAGGTTCTGACTGAACTATTCAAATTGTTCTAATTATAGAATCAGGATTCTGCAATGTTCTATTTGATGATAAAAAAGGTTATATTTTACATTTTACTTAGTATAGTCAGAAGGTATTTTCATAAATTTCAAATAGTATTAATAAACTTGGCTAATATACAAAAGTTTGGCCCAATAATCTATTGCAATTAGCCTGAAAAATATAATAGTAAAATATAACAATATATTAGGAAGAATAGCTAAACATTTATTTTGCTTTCTTAGTGTAGGCTTACATTATCTTTTCAAATATAGTAGGAAAAATACTTGTGATTAAATATTCTTTTGATATTTTATTATATTGCCAATTCTTTCCGTTTAATTTTTTACCTTGGTATTATTACCACATCTATTATTTCTATGTGCTTACAGTTTAAATAAATTAATACATTTAAGATGATGTGGAACAGTGCATTGCATATAATAATTACTCATTAAATGTTAGTTATTATAGTAATTAGCACTTACTATTGGTATTTTATATTCTCATCCATCTTTCCCATTCTGTAGTAGTTGTATACATTCTATTTTCTACCTTAAGTACCTTATGTCTACCTTTCTTCAAATGTCAAGTAAAAATTGAGTATCTCTTGAAGGCATGCCAATAGAATAGTCATATCTCCTGCTATTATTGCTCTCAAACTGCCCCTTTTGATTGCTGTCTCTTTCAAGGCTTCCTTTAGGACCTATCCTCAAGAATTTGAAGATAATCAGAATCAATTGAATTATAGAAAAATCACTAACCCCTGCATTTATATTGTCAATATTTGTCAAGGATGCAGTCCTATTGATTTTTTTATACTTGTGATTGTATATTTTCTAGTTCTACATTTCCCCAACATCTGTCACAGGTGGCATTTATCTATGACTCAGAAATAGCTTGAAGTTGGGAAAGGAGAATGGACTCATTGCAGATGCTTCTTGAGGCAATCCAGCTTATTACTTGGGACAGTCTACCTTTTGTTACTTGCAATTTCTTAATGATCCTCATTATTTTATAATCAAAACTGTTTCTATATACTCTTTAATCTTTGATTTGGGGAAGTTTTTGGATTTTTGTTGTTGTTATTGTTTTGCTCATCTGGGCTTATTTGTCACATTACAAGCTAACCATTGTTTTTTATAATGTACCAGGTAGCTATACAAATTAGGGACCAGGACAAAAGCAAACAACAAATGACAAGTCTCTCAACATTATAAAAGAGTGATAATTATTCACCAAGGACCTAATACCTCTTAGTGGTGTCTCACTATATCCTCCTTAAAGGAAAGGGGGACAGTAAAACAACATGTCTCTGAATGTTCTTTTTCTGTTCCTTAAAAACAAGCTAAGTTAAGAGAATAGTGAAAGCAAGTTTGAGCCAGAATGTGCAGATACAGATTTACCTTGAAGGATGCTGGTTTTCTCTCACACACTCTGGGAACTACAGCAAGTTAGAATTATCTGTAGAAAGTTGCTTTGTGCACACCCTCCCGGACAGTTCCTCTTTGGGATGCTGCTCCTACGACCTAACTAAGCAAGCTCACGCTGATGATGTCATTGCTTCTGCAACCTGACTTGTAAAACTCCTTTCTCAGTGGTGACTGGGCCCAAACTGAGGGCACTGTGGAAAAGATACATGTTACTTGCTCAGCTGGCCACTGCTGGACAAATTGTCATGAGGGAGAGAAAGAACTGCTTGGCAAAGTACAGTTGGCAAGGGACAGTGATGCTATCTGTTCTTCCTATTGTCACTGGACCTTCCATGTAAGCATTTATCAATAAAACCTTATACTTCCTGTGCCATATCGATTTTTTTTTTGGTTTCTCATCAACCTGTTCCACTGCCTTGGCACAATCAGGCTATGGACATGACTCTAAGTGGATGCTATGTTGCCGTTCTTCATCAATCACCCCTCACATCCTTCTTTTCCAGTCAAGTTAAGGAAAGGACTACAAGGAAAACGTCCATTTCTACTATAGGCTGCTTTGCTTAACAGTGAAAGATAGGAGTCATCATTTTAAAAAACAACTTGGGGGAACTCCAAAAGAATCCTAGCCAAAGTCAGGGTGCTTACAAAAGGGAACACTGGCATCTCATTCTTGACATTCCTCATTAGGCTAAAGTACCAATAGACCTGCTCTGGGCTGCTGTTGGAGCAGAAGCCACTCTCAAATGTTGGTGAAATTTGGGTGAGTATGTGAACAAGGAGACAGATTTCTGAAAGGAGGAGGTTCAGAGAAATAGTGCATAAGAGCAAGGCTGGAAGGGAACATGGTACACCATGATTCAAAGGAAGACAACACTTCCTGAACCACATCCTGAATCACTTTGAAGCCCCTGGGAATACAGACACATGACTGGAAGTTCTCCTAGTCCCATAATAAGAGTAAGGCACTTATCCCAGTGTCTGCATGGTCAATGAGGTTCTCAGATTGAAGCTGAGTGAGCTGGTGGTTTGAACATTGGGTGGAAGCATATGGAAAGTCCAGTCCCCCTTCTAAAGAGTCTTCAGTTATGAAACAAGCCAAAGTCCATGCCACTGCTTCAGATAAAACCAGGTTGAATCACAATGATGCTGGGGTCACATTTCTGCCAAAAGAGGCAGCAGGTCTCACTAAGATTCTTCTTAGTCTCTTGTTCTTACTTCCTGTCTTAAAATTCAAAAACTAGGCCTTGGACAGGGAAAGGGAAATTCTTTTAGCCAGAATTTCCAGCTGGACTGAACCCTAGTACAACCATGCTCATTATTCTTGCCTGAAGGAAGGAAAGTATGAAACTTGAAGAATGAAATTTTAAAAAAATAAGATTGATTCTAAAGAACAGAAAAGAGCTAAAAAGCCATTTCTTTCTGACTCTTAGGTGGTGAAAAATAATTTGGCAACAGCTTCTTTGCATGCTGTTCATGTCTCTGTCTCTCTCCTGTGTGATTGGATCTCCTTTACTGAGAAGTTTTCTTCTAGCATTGACTGGTTGGAAAGGATGTCAGGCAGGGGCCAGAAGGATACTGCTCCAGGCTACACCACCAATTCAAATGAGAGGGGTAGCAACACCTGCAGTCTACTCTACCACATCCAGGTCATATTAAAGATCATCAAACATAAAAACAGACTATCCAGGAAGAAAATATATGCCATTGACTGGAATTCATTTGTGGAGTCTATTCCAGGAAGCCTAAACACTTTAGGTAGGTTGCAGGAGGGAAAATTTACACTGAAAGACAAGTACAGATAGAAAAAATGGTAGAATAGATATGTCTTTATGTTCATTTCAGCATAAAATATATTTAAAGCCAAATTATACTACATCATTTCTAATTACTACTTTGCAACTGTTCTTTGAATTAAACTATAATTTGTTGAGGCTGAAAACAAGAAGGGAACCTTTTGTATAATTCAAAACCAATAAATATGTGTCAGCATGAACTGCTCATGTAGGTTTTATTGCTAATGCATGTAGAAGTGCAGTATTTTATACATTACAGTAAATACGTTGTAGCATAGCAACAGCAGATATTAGTGCATATTTCAATAGTACTGATGTCCTTTAATATATAATAGGAAAGTAGCTCTTTGTACAGTTGTTATTTTGCCTGACCACTGATTACCCCAAGAATATGGTGGTTAAGGGATGAAATTGTGATGGAAAGCTGTGTAGCCTGATTCTACAAACTATAGCTGCCATGCTGAAATGAGTAATTATGCTACTGCAGAAGTGATAAATAATGCCATGCTATCTTCACTGGGAAAATGAAGTTATTTGTTGCCCCTCAAATTGCTAAAGGTGAAACATGCTTTCTGGGACTAATCTGTTAGAAGGCATATAATCTGACAAGATAATTCTTCTTAAAGGGCTACATGTTTGTCTCTATGCCATGAAAATATTTAGTTTATAAATTTTATCTGGACTCTTTGTGATTTATTGAGGAGGAAAATTGAGGCCTAATTGAGACTCAAAAGAAGATATTTTAAACAAGGGAATTTTTTGAATAGTATTGATTATGATTGGAATTCTTTGCTATGATGAATAAAAATTATTTTAAACCTTCAACAATGGGTGAACAAATAGTAGATTTTTATTTGATCACATGTGGAAGGTAAAATATGAGAGAGTGAAAAAAGGATATAAACTGTGTATTTATGTGTATTTCATTGACTCAAAGGCCTTCAAGCTGCTCATAGGTTTCAACCACCAATTAATTTTATATTTTTTGAAAAACTGTCAAATATTATAAAAGAATTTTTAAAAAAATTTTTCCTCATTTAAAACTCCCTCACATCACAGGAGTTCTCTCTTGCCCTCCCATCTCTGGGCTGTAGCTCTTAGTCTCCATACCATCAATATTCTGTGCCACCAACTTAAGATGCTCCCCATAGTGCAAGATTCTTGAAAAGTGAGACTCATATCCTTCTTTGCTTTGCTGGAATCCTGAGGATTGAGATTCCCCCTTCAATTGTGATATTGTCAATGAAATTCATGATTCTTTATCCATGAGAGTCTATAGTTTTACCTCTGTGCTCTTTAATTTCTTCTTAACTTTGTCAGGATCATCATTAGACAATCAGATAATTGTCTAGAAAACATAATTCTAGAAAACAACTAGTGTTATTATATGATTGTAAAACACAATTTGAGAAAAATGACTTACTCCAATTGATTGAGTTCATATAATGGCGATTAAAGCAGAATTATTTTCACTGCAGTGAGTTGGAAAGACATTGGCAGGGACCTAGAACTTGAGAATCCTTGGTTGGATTCCTATCAATGAGCCAGACTCCCAAAAATTATAGACTGAGAACATAAGAAAGGAGGGATTTACTCTTTCTTATTAAGATTTCCATGTGTATGGCCAGTTTGTCCTGACAGTCTTGGTTATATCATCGCTGAGTGTCCAGGACTCTTCTGCCCCTTTGAGTAATGGCTTAGATAGTGTAGTGCTCTACAGATACAGGGTTCTACATTATCTAAGAAATACTTCGTCATGACTCTTGGGTCTTAAGGACTTCGGTGATGAGAAAGAAAAGTAACAATAACTTCAAGGCAAAGATTGCTGAAGGAAGAAGTGTTTTTCTTCTAAAAACTGGAAACACATGATTTATGTTTACTAAGAGAATCCTCCCAAATCCTATAAGGTCTTGGATTGGAGAGGTGGAGGAAGTTGGCAGAAAGCCTAATATAAAATTGCATCAGGACAGTTTTTATTTCCTTGTAGTACAGGGAATTAAACCCGGGGACACTCTCTAACTGAGCTACATTTCCAGTCCTTTTTTTTTTTTTTTTTTTCCTTTTTGTCTTTAGAGAATAGGTCTTGCTATATTGCCAAGACTGGCCTTGAATTTGTGATCCTCCTCCCTCATTCTCTCAAGTTGCTGGGATTATGGGCATTTACCACCCAACCCAGCTCATCAGGACAATTTTACTTGGTCTTTTCTACTGGACACCACATGATAGTCCTGATTTTTTGTCTTTGATATAGATGACCTGTTATCTGCCTTCTCGTGTTGAACTTGGGATACTGAGCTCACACTATACATTGATACATGAGGCTTACAATTATAACCATTTCCTAAAACTATGTCATCATTAAACAACTTTTAACTTGGATGTTATATAGTCAAGGGCAATTACCCAATTATACTTTGAAACTTTTTCTAAGTGACCAGGAATATACTTAACATCGCCACTGATATGTATTTTATAGCATTATGCATTTATTTTCTGGAAATAAAAATATATTATCTGAGGTAATGAAAATGAAAGAAACTAATTATATGGGCATTCCTATTATTGAACATTGTTAATGCCTTGCATTAGTAAACCTGTATTTGAAATAATATCCTAGATTATGTACCTAAATTAATCTAAATTCTCAGTGGACAATATTATATTGTCAAAAATCACACTGACACAGAATCTCAGAATTAGAAACTTAATATCAGAAGGTTAACAATTTCAGGACATGACTTAGCAGTAATAACAAGGAAGCTCTGGACTGGATAAAGACATGAAGATTTAAATGCAGGGAGTTGGAAATCTAAATTTATATTCAATGTAAATACACCCAGTTGCAAGACAATTCTCCATGAGCTCCTTGCATTTTTGCCTATCTAGCAAACAGTGGTACTGAAAGTTGTTTGTGTGGAATATCTCCTCAAGGATGTTTGTATAGTGAACTACCTTGAAAAACAGTGTATTTCTCTAGAGTACAGGCCAAATCGGCTTAGAGCTAAAAGACCAGGATTGTTCTCTCTGCAGAAGAAAAGTAGGGGACCTTCTTGTAATGTGACCCCTTGTGTTTGCATGTCTAATCTGACCCTTTTCAAATATTGACTCCTATGGACTGGAATGTGAAAACACAAAGCAAGAAGCGCTGACATTCTTGTTGTTGTTATGGTTATGAGAGAACTGTTTCATCTTCTTCCATCATCCACGAAACTGACTGGATTATTTATGAAAAGGAAAAAGAAATCTCAGATTCTCACCATTCGAGACAAATCATACTAAAAATTGTGTGAACAGACATGGCAGAAATAAAAGTTTGGACGTTTCCATTGAAGGACTTCCTAGACCAAGAATCCTTTCCTCTGGATTTAAACTTGAATATTAGCAATAAACTTTCTAGGGGAGATCACTGAAAATAATTACATTTCTGAAAAGTTTACAATGCTCAGAAACAACCATAGTTGTTCCCTCTTATCTGCAGTTTCATTTCCAGTGGTTTCAGTGACCCAAGGTGAAACATGGTTGGAAGATATTAAATGGAAAATTCAAGAAATAAGCAATTCATAAGTTCAAAGTTGCACTGCATTCTGAGTATCATGTTGAAATCGCTTTGTACTTCTCATAATGTTTAGAATTTATGCATGCTATTTGAATTTGAGTGAATTTAATTGAATTAGTTTTGAATAAGTATATGCTATCTTTGTAATAATGTGTTAAATTTAATTGGTGAGTAACTAAAGTTGCTTATGAAAATTCATATTTTTGAATGTACTGCTCTATTTCAAATAATAAATGTACTTCAGTGCATGAAAATATGAAGCCATTCATAAAAAATGCAGAAATGCAGTTATCAGGCCATGAAGAAATTAAATATAAAATAAAAATGAAATATGCCACTCTAAAAATAAATAAAACAACACATTTGTAGCAATTATTAATTGGTTAGAAGTAACTTGACTCTCAATTCTTAGCAAATTATCTCTGCATAAATGAAAATGTGTTTATTGATATATAAAGGATTATTCACAATTGGTTGACAAGAAATCCCTTAGTTCTTTTCTTTATTTTTTGAATATTAAGTGATCTACTTTTAAGAAAAGTAATTATCATTTTTCTGAAATTACTTTTTCATTTCCTATTATCAAGTGACAATTGTGATTAACAAAATATTTTAATATTTTTAATATAGACATGACTGAATTTATTTTTGGATATTTAATATGTAAGCCAATATAGATAGAAAGTTAAATGTAATGAATTCTTAATTCATATTACTTTTTTTTTTGGTACTGGAGATTGAACTCAGGGGCACTCAACCACTGAGCCACATCCCCAGCCCTATTTTGTGTTTTATGTAGAGACAGGGTCTCGCTGAGTTGCTTAGTGCCTCACCATTGCTGAGGCTGGCTTTGAACTCTCAATTCTCCTGTCTCAGCCTCCCTAAGTGCTGGGATTACAGGCTTGCGCCACTGCGCCCAGCTAATTTATATTACTTTAACATCTTAATAGTTAGTATGAATCATGTCACTGAGTTTTAAACAATGGTTAATATTTTATAGTGACATACTCATCACCTAATGTCATCCATCTTTAGGGTTCTCTCCAGATGTGACATTCATGTGGTCAGTCTAATCATTGAAGGCATGAGTATTAAGCTTCACTTAAGCACAGTACTTTATTTTTAAGTTATTTTTAAAGATTTTTGGCAACCTAGCTTAGAGTTATCCAGTTTGTCAGGCAGCATATCTACTAATACCAAAATTGACACCAGCAAATGCTTCTTATGAAAATCTTCAGGGAAAAAAAATGAAGAAAGGAATTCTGAAATAACCTGTTTTTATTTTATTTTATATTATTTTATTTTATTTTGGTATTGGAGATTGAATTCAGGGGCACTCCACCACTGAGCCACATCCTCAGCCCTATTTTGCGTTTATGTAGAGACAGGGTCTCCAACTAGCTTAGCACCTCGCCATTGCTGAGGCTGGCTTTGAACTCGTGATCCTCCTATCTCAGCCTCCCTAAGTGCTGGGATTACAGGCTTGCGCCACTGTGCCCAGCTTAACCTGTTTCCATCCCTGGTCTATCTCATTTTCTATGCCATTCTTGTTCCCACCATTAGTATCAGGAAGAGTTAAATATTTACTTTCTGGTCTTCTGTGGCTGCTCAGATCATAAAGAATGACCTCAGTTAAGCATTTGGGGGCTGGGGGAATCAAACTGACCTAAATATTTACCACATTTTTCTATTCTTTCTTGCAATTAATCTATCTTCAGTTTGTCAGTGATCAGACTGTCTTTGATAATCACTTGTGGGCAAAGAATACTACTTTGTTTTGACTCGAAAAAAAAAAAACATTGGTAAAAGCATACAGTCATTTATGCAAAAAAAATGTTGAAGGTATTTAAGAACTTCCCCTTTATTTGGGAGAGTTATTAAGAGTCAGGAGAGGACCAAAAAACCAAAGTTGCACAAAGTCCAGCTATTATGCTTAATTCCACTGGTGCATCATTCGCTTGACAAGTTTTCTTTAACTTTACAAAAGCAATCACCTTGGGAAGAATGCTTAAGTGCTGCATGGATGCATTAAATGGTATTTGCTTTTAAGATACTACCCCAAAAAAGAAGTAATGCCTTTTTAATTTAGATGTGTGTATGTGTGTAACTCCTAGAGTTTGAGTGTACATTTTGAAAATCCTACAACAGAGTAATAATTGTCATCTTATGTTTATCTCAGCCATTGCACTTTATTAAAATCCCATATTGAGTCCATTTTTTTATTATCATTAATATTAGTGCAATGGTGAAGATAACTGGCTAATGCCTAGAAAGCAAGAAGGAAAAAACACCCCAAAACTAGAAACATCTTTTGTGAGACTCTCCCATGGGAAAGATAGGAAGTGACAGGTTAAGAGACCTGAAAAGGATATTTAGTTACAAATGGAACTAGGAATTTCTCAGTGAATAAAGAAAGCAGCTATGAGAAATGAAAATCCTAGAAAGGGTCAAGTGGGAAGAATATTAAACTGAAGTCTGGTGGGCCAAAAAAGTGTTGTGATTAAAAAGAGGCTTAGAGTGGGAAGAAGAGCTGAAGGAACTAAAAGCTGGATTATTAATTGCTATTTAAAATGTCACTGGCTTTTATGTAAAAACTACATTCTAGGAGAAAACACTTGATCTGGGGAGATAAAGTGACAGAAATGACAGCAAACTGGCTATAATAGAATTGTTGAGGCAAGTGGTAAGAGGGCAATGAGGAGAAATACATAGGTTTGCAAGGGCATGGTAGGCAATGCCAATTTAATTCCATGAAGCTGTAGTGAGGGATTGAACACAAGAGAAGGAATAGAATCGATTAATCACACTTATTTTTTGAGTGAATATCCAGATAAATATTGATGCCTGAAGCTTTGACCAATTTTGGTGGAGGTGGGACCAGGAATTAAGTCCTGATTATCTGAACTTGGATCAGGGGAGAAGTCAGGCCTTTATTTCAATTTGCATTTGTCCTTCATTATCCACAGAGCATTAGTTTCAGAATCCCTGTGGGTATCAAAATTTGAAGATGCTCGAGTCCATTATATAAAATAGTGTAGTTGTTTTGTAGTATCATGGGTGTTCTTTTTCCAGTTTGAATTTATTACCTGATCTATTTAAATATTCTATAACATTTAAAATAAAAGTATCTATGATTTTTATATAATGCAGTATGCAGTATGCATTTATGTGTATATGTTTTATTTATTATTTTATTTATATTCATTTTCTTTACTAATATTTTACCTATTTCATGGGCTTAGAAAAAGTTAGCCTTCTAGCATTAATTACCTTGTATCTTTTTCTTCTTTAGTTAATATTTTTATTTTTTTAGTTGTAGATGGACACAATATCTTTGTTTATTAATTTATTTTTCTGTGGTGCTGAGGATCGAACCCTGTGCCTCACAGATGCGAGGCAAGTGTTCTACCACTGAGCTACTGCCCCAGTCCTCTTCTTTAGTTCTTATAGTAATGCAATAGTTCCTTGATGAATTTTGAAGCTATGTTATTTTATACATAAAGATTCACATGAGATTGCCAAATGTTATATCCTTTTACATTAGATTTCTCATAAAACACCTATCTTAAAAGTTAAACATTTCAGTAATAAGATATCATAATTATTTGCATAAATGTATTCAGTATTATCAAAAATCTCATGGTTCCATATTGTGGTAGTTTAAAAATGCATTTCCTAAAATATGGTAAAACAGGATCAACAATATAATACAATACTTTCTTTGCTAATTTAACTCAATAATTGAATATCAAAAGCATATTAGTGTTCATAAATTGCTGCATAGACTGTTTTATACAAACTAGCTCTGTGCCACATAACTTCTCCATATATTTAGACGTTTCTACACTTCATTTTATACTTCCCAGGTACCCTATAGTCTTATTAAATAAGCATATTTGATTTGAAGATATCACTTCTGATAGTTATACACTGGTATATTGGACTGAAATATTGAAAATTTACTTTCTCTGTATTTCCATTATAGAGTTTTAGTAAAGAAAGCACAAACATTAAGTTTTTACATTAAAATATCCTATTAGGAATCAACATATTTTTCTTAAGAAAAGTTAAAATTATCTCATTATTACCTCAGATTCTTTTATTTTACTGGGAAGAAAATATATCATTATTTACATCAGTTTTTTCATTTGTTTACATGTATTTTGGTAGATAGTAGAGGAAGTTTCATTGGTCAAAGAAGTTTGGAGAGTGTCTCATTCCTCATAGTTTTTATACTCCCTCTTGGACACTTCAAAATAACATTAATTAATGTATTTTATAAGAAGTTTATTTTACTTTTTTTGCAACCGTTAACAGAAATTACTTTTTTCAATAATACTTTAATTTAACCACACTTGGTTAATGCTAGACACATTTATTTTAAAGGCAGGTGCAGCCAGGCACTTTTGAGCCTGCCTATAATCCCAGTGGCTCACAATGCTGAGGCAGGAGGATTGCAAGTTCAAAGCCAGCCTCACCAACTTAGCAGGGCTCCAAGCAACTTAACCTAGCAAGCACCCGACTCAAAATAAAAAAAAAGAAAAGAAAAGAAAAGAAAGAAAAAGAACCGGGGATGTGGTTCAATGGTTGGGCATCCCTGAGTTCAGTCCCTGGTACCCAACCCCCAACAACAACAAAAAAAGCAGGTTCAAAAATGGTACATAGTTTGTTAAAGCAAATAAAAGATCAACATTTAATTGTAATCTCACATAAATAAGTATACCCTCAGAGCAAGTGCCTTTCTGGTCACTGTTCTGTGTTCCCCAGAGTGCTCTTCACTCCTACTAAACCCCATGTTCTATGGAAATGTGGTTCACTCATAGTTCTGCATTTGCCACCTTATTTTGCATGCATTGCTGGAAAGACAAGATTCTCTTTTGTGGTTCAAGTGATCAATACATTTGATTTTCTGTCTATTACCCTTCTAGCATCATTTGAAATAAAATATATCTATCATTTAGAAAATTGTCTGTACCATTAAGACTGAATTGTCAATATAAAAACAACTGTGTGGTAAAATGAGCAGGACTTGGAATCTGCAGAGGTTCAGCCTATGGCTCTTGCATTGGTGAATCGTGTATGTATAGAAAGTCACTTCAATTACTAGACTGCTTCCTTAAATGTGAAATGGAAGTAATCATATTCATAAGGCTAATTTTACAGATTGAATTATAAGACCTTTCAAGGAGGAAACCTTTACTGTCATATCCATAGTTAATTGATATCTGCTATTAAATGTGTGGAGGTTACAAAAAATTTTTGGTTGATCACAAAAACGTTTTGCCCTTCCATGGCATTAAATGCATTTTGGAAAAAAGTATTTCTAGCCAGTCAGATGCATACATCCAGCAACCTGAGAGGCCAAGACAGGAAGATTGCAAGTAATAGGCAGGACTCATCAGCTTAATGAGACCCTCAGCTACTTAGTAAAGCATCCCTGAGTTCAATCTCCAGTATGAAAACAAACAAACTAAAAGTTTCTAAAGAAGTCAAGCTTTGTAATCAGAACTCATTTTGTTTTTGTTTTTGTTTCTGTTGTTGTTGTTGTATAGATAAGAACTGAATGAAGATATAAGAACCAGGAAAGGTGTTTGAAATACCCATGCTTCCCAGTGCTCTTCCTCACCCCTTTAGTTGTTTTAGGAAAGGAGGTCTAAAGAGGCTAAATCATTTGCAATCTGTAAGCAGCAGATGTGAGCACTGAATCCAAAAGCCCCTAACTAGCCACTAGACCACAAGTTCTTGTAGCCAATCATCTTCACTATTCACAGAAGTAACAAAATGGCTTGTTTTTTCTTTTTGCTCAAAACCATCTTACCATGTTGTCAAGTGGCCTGCAATTCCAATGTTAGAAAACTCAGTCTTTATATTCCTCAACTATTCCTTAATAGAATTTGAATAACTCTGGAGAACAGTACCTTAAGGTAAATATTCTTTTATATCCAACTACGTTCTAAAGGTATTAGTCAGCCAAGAGAACAAGATAACAAGAAAATGCAGCAACAATATATTCCACTGGGTGAGTGAAAGCTGGTTGATTGAGATTTATTCCTTAACTGAAAATACTGAAAACACCTAGAATAAACTCAAACTCCCTAGCAGGGGACACCGGGCCTGGAGGAAGCCATCATTTCCTGGCCTCATCCTTTCTAGGTTCTGTTCGTCTTACATTCTATATGTACTCAGGACTTCTCAAGTGTGAATTATCTCCTCACATCTCTGTGACTTTGTCACATGTTGTGACCATAATTCATGTCTGATTGTTTTTCTTCATCATGCCAATTCCTAATGATTTTGAAATCTAACTTGGACTTCTGCCTCTGAGAAATCTTTCTTTCTGAACCTTTAGATAAAGTCAAGTATCCTCTTCCTCAGCAATGCCCCTTTTCCACTTAAGTACTTTGCATCTCAGTTTCTTATTTATAAATGGAGGTATTAAGAGCGCCAAGAGTATAAGTCAGGATGAATATATAGAGAATGTTTTGAAGTGTTTCTGGCAAATATAAGTTATTTGCCATCACTTTTTTTACTATAGAAAATATTAATTACAAGTCCCTCTATTCTCCTAAACTATGAACTACTTTAGGAAAAAATGTTAGAAACATTATTTATCCCAGTAATTATCTTTTTAAAATATATATCCTGTTCCTGTCATAATGTCTGGCATAAATAATGTGATAATAATATTGCTTAATGATTAGGATAAATTCTGTTGGGAGAATGAATGTATTTTTGACTATAAGGAAGGTTTTCTCTAGTGCAGTTTGGGCAATATGAGGCCAACACAAGTGTCCTGACTCCTCATAGGAGGCTGTATGTTTGCCCTCAATGCAAGAGTTAACATGAAATAACACTTAATACAGAAATATATTGGTATTAGATATAAGTCTTACAACTTTATAATTTTTGTCAAAGACAGCCTCTCTGTAAGTTTTACTGACCTCATTGGATAACTTATTCTTGCATTGGTACCAAATTTAGGAAGAATATAAGAAGTCTAAAAAGCTTATGGTGTAAGATTTGAATCATTTTCCATATGTATTCATTCATGTCTTCAAGAAGTTAATAATAAATTATTCTAATAATGATAAAAACTCAATATTTATGGAAAATTGACACAAATGTAGATAATAGCATAATTCTTGATGTGCTCTGATTGCTTTCAAATGGCAGTTTTCAATAAATATTGAAATTAGGTGATAATCACTAGCATTATGTATTATTTATCAGCATTCAGATTGCTGAATAGGGATGCCCTTTCACACATTAACCTCCCTTCAGAGAGCTTAGAGCAAAGACCTAATTCCAAATGCACTATTATTCATCACACCTTTTTTATACTTCATTATTTATTGTAAAAATGTATGCATACTCTTGGGGTAGCAAAGGAACTCATTTTTACCTGGTCATGTCTAAAATAGCTCTGAGCTAAAAATATTCTCCCTGGTACTCAATGCAAATAAGCCTAACATGCAATTTCATGGCTAATTCTTTGAAACTTCTATAAAATTTTGAGTGCTAAACTATTTGGGATCTCATAGCAATACAAAAGATAGAAACATCCCGTTTTATATATTGGCATCAAATGTTCACCCAGAAAACATCACTTCCATGCCTTTGGAAATACTTGCTTAGTTTTATTGCCTAAGAGAAAGATAAGTGGTTTTAAGAGCGAACATAGATTGTCTTTAGTGTTTTAATAACAATTAGAATTTTCATTTCAACATTAGAGAAATGGTTGGAATAAATTCTATAACTGTCATATTCTTGAGTTTTAAAAAAGTCATTTGCAAAGGAAAAGGAGATTAGACTGATATATATGACAATAGAATCCTGAGGATGACTAACAGATTCCATTTTATAGCAGAGGGGAAAAGCTATAGGTTTTTGAAAGTGAATTTTTGTCAAAGGGCATATTTTGAATGAATTACTTCACTGGAACTTACATATGGATTATTTCCTTGACCTTGGCACATATTTCCTGAGATGTTGGTGGTAAAGATGTTGGTTGTAAACATTTCAGCAGTCATTTACAAATAAAACGAAGGAGAATGAAGATGGAAGATAAATAACTCTCAGTGAGTGGTCTAACTATGGGATCACAGCCACTGGGTTCAGGTATGTGTCTTCTTCCCCAAACCACTTATTGGGGTAAGCCCATGGCCATCCATTACATTAGCAATTGGTCTTCACTATACTTTTAATATGGCTCATTCAAAGAATTTAACCCTGGATGTTGCTTACCCTAGTTCTTCTTTCTTCCTTCAGAAACAAAACTATCTTACTATGGACAACAAATTATTTCAGATTTTCTGATACCTGTCAGATGTCTGGACTGCCCAGTAATTTCCATGATCTTATTGTGTTCCATAGAACCTATTGCAGATGGTCTCTTAAAGCAGAACAATCTTAAAGAAAAAAATGTTTTGATGTTAACCTTATTTTTGCTCTTCAGAAATTCTAAGTATTGTTTGTAGATTAGTAGATTTGAAATGTGTATGTAAACTGCTTCAGTGTGACACTTTCCTTTAGTGAAGCAACGATCTAAGTACTACCTAAGAATTGTTATTAAGACAATTTTAAAGCTAACCATAGTGCATTTCTTTAATGTTATTCTTGGCTGAAACTGTAGTCATTTTGTAAACTATTTTCAATGAGGAAGTCTGTAATGATATCATAATCTGTGTGTGTAACTCATGTTTCTGTTACTATAGCAAATATCTGAGATAATCAACTTAAAAATAGAAAAAGTTTATTTTTGCCCATAGTTTCATAGGGTTGAGTTGAAGATCAATTGACCCTATGGCTTTTAGACTTGTGTTGAGGCAACAAATCATTGCAGGAATATGTGACAGAAAAACAGCTTACTTCACAGCTATGGAGAAAAACAAAAGAAGAGACTGGAGTCCCACACTCCTTTTCAAGAGCATGCTCCCAGTTACCTAGAAACTCCCTTAGGCCCCACCTTTTAAAGGTTCTACCATTTTTCATTAGCACCAAGCTGAGGACACGGGTCTTTGGGGGCCATTCCAGATCCAAACTATAGCACTGGATGAAATTACCTTGTGAAATTGTTCAGAATCAATGAATGAATCTTCTGGAATATCTGCTTCAGGATAAAACAAAACATTCAAATATATTTTTTTCACAAAATGTTCTTTAAATGATTAAATATGTATAGCAGCCATGAACCCAGATTGTTTATTTTACCTGGCATTGATTCTTGTTTAGTTCAAAGTGCAATAGTTATTTTGCCATTTTTTTCATTCTTTTTAAACACAAAATTTAACTTTACTCAAGGAAATGTTAAAGCTGTTTTTATATTGAACTTCAGTTTCAAAACCATGCAGGTCTTGATGTACTTTAACTCATGTGAATCTTATGTTTTTCTTACTTAAAGGCATCAATAAAACACATTTTAAGATTAGGTGCTTGTGCTTCATAAGGTTTTCATGCATGAAAGCTGGACAACCCAGCAGGAGAGTAAACTCATTACTGGCACTCGTTCAGGTCCATTACATTAACTGGCCCCATCACAAAGCACTCTATTTTTTTGCTTACACATTGAATTGTAAATGGAAGTTAGATAAAGTTTTATCTAGTGAAGTGAAAGATCTGGCCATTTCCCCCTGTTTCTCTTTTACCTTTCTTCTGAATATTAGAACAAACCTGCCTGATGGGAAACAGAAGAGAGATGATATCTTATCAAAGGTAAAGTGCTAGAATTTGCATCTTCTCCCACCTCCTCTCCTTTCACTTGCCCTCTCTTCTTCTGTCTTCTTTTGATACATTTATTAAACACATTATGTGCTAAGCATTTTTACTCTTTCTAGGATTTTGACATTTTGGTATTTTCTTCTGCCCCCAAGTTACTCAAAGAAACTAATATTCAAATACAAACAATCAGCTAGAATATCATTTGGTAATCAGCACAATTATATACAGAAACTACTGCACAGAGGAGTAGGTAGCACTTGAGGAATGAAGAAAAAGACTTGGGAAAACTGCATAGGAAAGTTTCTTGGCCACTTGAAGAAAACAGCACTAGTTTTTCAAGACTAGAAAAGTAGATAAGGATGGAAAGGACACTTGAAACAAGGGGATTTCAGAAGTGCAAATGCAGAGGAGTGCTTGGGCAGCGTCCTTGGATCATAAGAAAGAACGGAAGGAAATAGGCTGGTAGTGCAGATGCAACTATATTGTTAGTATCAGGATGATACTGTAGATTATAAATCTACACCACATCTCTGCAGATGGAGGTCACAGGGTGGAACTCTGGGCTTAAATTCAGCATTCACACACACACAAATGCATAGGAATGAGAGCATTTCCACTTTAAGTTGAATTTGAGTAACATTAATTGAAGCATTCATTTCCTATATTGAATGGTTCCTCCCACACCCTATTACATCTATGTTCATTAACATTTTTCTTTTTTTGGTACCAGGGATTGAACTCGGGGGCACTCGACCACTGAGCCACATCCCCAGCCCTATTTTGTGTTTTATGTAGAGACAAGGTTTCACTGAGTTGCTTAGCACCTCGCCGTTGCTGAGGCTGGCTTTCAATTCGCGATCCTCCTGTCTCAGCCTCCCAAAGTGCTGGGATTACAGGTGTACGCCATTGTGTCCGGCTCCATTAACATTTTTATTACAAATTCCCCCCTTGTATGCATTTACATTTAAAACTCTTATGCAGGTTAATGAGAACTATTTGAGATTTTAAACTAATATGAGCAGAATTTTGTCTTAGAATTGCCTTCCATTAAATAATATTATCTTTAAAAATAATAAAGCACTTCTAGTCAAAAGCAATGAATGAATGGAAGAAGTACCAGAATTCAAGCTCAGTTGAGCAAATATGCAGCTAAATACTTTCAGAGAAATAAACTAATCTGTATGGATTCCAAATTTCTAATCTGAAAAATGAGGGAGTAAGATTAGATGATCTAGATTTCTTTAAGATTCTAAAATATAAAAGAAACTCTAAAAATTCAACTATATAAAAATAAAACTGATACAGAGTATGGTTATGCTCTTCAGTTATCTGTTTAGTTAGATTTATCTCTCTGCAACAGAGTTTTGAAGCCTGTATTTTCTCATTATGTAGGAAAACATTATAAACCTCATATAATTAAAAATAAACTTTTAGAAATAGACCATGAAGTTAACATTGACAAATAATGTACTTGGAAAGGTTTGGAGAATCATTTCAATTATATTTTAACCGAATAGAAAGAAGATTTGTTTGTACTCTAAGGGATATTTATGATGATTTTCAATCATATAATATATGTTCTCATTATTGCAACATCTACCTGTCTACCTACTCACCTGTTGATTTTCAGGCTACTTTCATCTGTGACTATAGAGTCAGACTTGCTGATCATTAAATAACAGGAGAAAAACATCCAACAGTGATAAGTATATGCACTGCTCTAAGAATTTACAAAATACTAGCCACTATAAACTTTATAGTTCTATAAGTAAGTATTATTAACATTGTTTTCTCAGATAAGGAACCTAAGAGTATGAGAGGCAAATAAGTATTTGAATACCAATGATAATCCATCTATTCTATTATTTTTAAATACTCATTGAGCACTTAATACTCAATTTAAATACTCATTGAGCACTTAATGCTTAATTTGTGACAGTTACTTTTCTACATATCTGGCACACAAATGGCCAAAACAAACAAAGATTCTTATTCTCATGGGGCTTGTATTCTAGTCCAGATTAGAAAGAAAGAGGAGAATAATTAAATTACCTAACGAATGGTGGAGCTTGGAGTAGAATATAGACTTGTTTGCTTTCAAACACCATAATATTAATTACTTCACTGCATACTCAGAAGCATTATAAATAAAGGGCAATTCATACTAAAAACCTAAATTACAGGGCTGGGTTGTGGCTCAGTGGTAGAAGGCTTGCCTAGCATGTGTGAGATACTGGGTTCGATTCTCAGCACCACATACAAATAAATAAATAAAGTCCATCAACAACTAAAAAAAAGTATTAAAAAAAACCCCCTAAATTACAATAGTTACTAATTGGTCCTTCCATGTCTTCTCCACTGTCACCTCAGCCTACAAAATTGAGACTTCATCAAGAAGTCTACTTTTTCTCAATTAATCTCAAAATGAGTTGAAACCTGTGCTCTTGAAAAGGACTGTGCACAATTAATAGTTAACGCCAATGTATTGTATTCTGGAAAATGACTAAAAAGCAGATTTTAAGTGCTATTACCACAAAAATGATAGTTATATGATGTATGCAATGCAGGTTAATTATGTGAGTTAATAATTACACTTTGTATATATTTTTCAAACAATACTTTGTACATAATAAATGTATGGACACATATTATCCATTAACATAAATTAACTAAAGACCTAACCACCATCACATAGACAAGGCAAGACTCTACCTTAGTGGACTGACTGGAGTTAAGGATCATCATCTGCCTTAACAATGCCTTCTATTAGAAGGATTGAAAAGAAAAAGTCCACTTTTATTTTTGTGTCTGATATTATTAATTTACTTTTCTGACCTCATTCTTTCTCTTCAGTGGCCTAGAATATAGGCAACATCTTAAACAAAAGTCTTCTTAAATAAAAGTAACTATTTTTCTATTCAAACTAATATAGTCAAATCAACAGAACAGAGGTGCTACGAACTCATAATGAACCTGAATACATTGCTCTACTTCAGAGCATGTTCACAAAAGCAACGATGTTTGTTACAGAAAAGAGTAAAATGGAACAGTTTTGCACTTCTTCTCATATTTCATTATTTTCAAAGCACCAAAAATAATCTAATTCTTATTTTTATCTAAGTTTATTATTCTATAGTCTCATTTGAACTATTATCAACCAAATACATTTTTTTCACATAAATAAATATGTTCAGAAATTTTTTTGGAATTTCAGAACCTAAAATTTGCCTGCAAAATGCAAACATCTGTTAACCACTAGATCACTCAAAATTATTTCTCCGTAAGATTTCATAGAAATTTCACCCCTAGAATAGCATTTTTTTAAAAGGAACACAGTTTCACATGTACCACCTCCCAAAGTCATTATTTTGAGTGGAACAAAACACTATGTGCTGATAGTTTATGAAATATTTACAAATAAATTCACCTTGTACTATGCTTTTGGATTTAAAGTTTCTTCCTTATTAAAAGAGTGGTGATGCTATTCCTGAGTGAAAAAAAATGAAATGGAAAACTCCCTCATAATGTCATCTTCTGATTAAACAAGCAAACAGAAAAAGCAGTGTTAAGTATCTAGGCTCTGGATTCCAGATCCTGATGGTGAAGAATTGTCTATCATACTATTGGAACAGTACAGAAGGGTAATTGTAAACATGAGCCTTGCAGGAGAAAGCACCAGCCTCAATCTATAAGTCTATAAAATTGTGAGGAAGGACTAATGGCTTGATTCAAGATAGATTCCCAGACCCAATTAAAATGTTTAATATCTTATTTTTACTATCTTTATCAAAAAATCTAATTTTTAAAAGTTTAACATACTTGAATTCAAAGGTCTAACTCCCCTCCATTACCTTATATTTGTTCTAATATAAAATAACATCAGATAGGGTTGATTTTCCCACCCTTTGACATGACTGATTAAAAACTTAGTGTTATATTTCTTCTCTCAGTCTTTTCATGTTCTCTTTAAAAAAAAAAATCCAGATAAACTTTTTTTTTCCCCCTGGTGTCCTAACAGTATATTTTGCAAACCTAGTGAACACAACTGCTCGTTTATTTTTCAGATCTCTCTGATGCAGAAATGTTTCGAAGGGATAAATTACAAGCAGAATTCTAATTTAACTATTTGCAAAATACTACTCTTTTGCCAAAACTGATTGAACTTCAAAGTCTCCCTAAAACATCATACATAATTTATTTTAGGGAAGAAAACAATAAAATCCAGGACAAGGACCAAAACAATAGTATTTTGAATAAGCCATAGTGAGAAGCAAAGCATTTGCTTGGAGATGAATACAGTTTTTGTCAAACCATGTTTTAAAATTATAAATTTAGTAATATGGAGGGGTTGATGATTAAAAGAACATTTCTTAGTGAATATAGAAAAGCGCAAATAATACAGTATGATTGACTCTCCTTTCTTTTTCTTTTTTTTAAACTGTGTATTTAATTGTTTCTTAATTATACATTCCAATCACAGATTTTTAATTGGTTTTTTGACCTACATACCACCAAGGGTTGATTAACAATTCTCTAATCAAGGTTGCATAGTGTTCATGTATGTTCAATAATTCAGGGATGTCTGAGAGATATAATGGGATCCAGGGTTCTGGTCGACATTCAGTGACTGCTTAAAGCATTAGAACTCTTTATTTTCAAATTGCACTCAAATACCTTCATGAAGAGTCAGCAGATTCCACAATGTACTTACTGATACACTTTCATGTGGATGAGAAAAAAGAGCCATTTATTTTGTCTAGACAAATCTATATACCAAATGTTGAACAATAAATATAAACTGGAAACACTTAGTAATGTATCTTAATTTTCTTGATTTTAATAAAGCAGGTTGTTTCTATTTAATTCTTTATTCAACTAGGCAAAATTAGCTCAAGAAAATGAGGCAAATATGAAATTAATCCATGTAATCAGAAGTTTTCAGTGTGTTTGGTTCTGTCTACCACTTTAAAAAGTATTAATTTGAAGAAGGTTCTGGTGCCCAGCAATGACAAGGTGTTAAGAGTTCTGTTTTTAAAAAGTATATGGTTGCTGGGTGTGGTGGTACACACCTGTAATCCCAGTGGCTCAGGAGGCTGAAGCAGGAGGATGCTGAGTTCAAAGCCAGCTTCAGCAATTCAGCAAAGTCTTAAGCAACTCAGCAATACCCTGTCTCTAAATAAAATATTGAAAAGGACTAGGGATGTGGCTCAGTGGTTAAGTGCCTCTGGGTTCAATCCCTGGTAACAAAAGGAAAAAAAGGCATATTATTGTGTCCTTTCATAAAGCCTGCTTGTCTGTACTTTTATTTTATATAGTGTATGTATTCTTATATTTTCAAAGTATACATTGAATATTTTAAAACAGAATGTGTTAAATTTATTTGTACACTTAAGTTTATATCTGTTTCTGAAATAGATATAATTTTCCACATGCAATTCCCTATATATGTGTGTGTGTGTGTGTGTGTGTGTGTGTGTGTGTGTGTATACACACAATTTTTTTTTTTTGGTGGTGCTGGGCATTGAAATCAGGGCCTTGTGCATGTGAGGCAAGCAGTCTACCAACTGAGCTATACCCCCTGCCCCCCTAAATATATTTTAAGGAAATGTAGAGATCTTTTTATTGTCTTATTCAAAAGACATGTTTTTCAAAAGCTGACCTCAAAGTAAACTCCTGTAAAACAAATTTCATTTAATCACTGACTTGCAATAAATAATTATAAGAATGCATGAACAGTTCTTTATGATCTCTTAGTTAATACAGGACTCACTCATTTGTATCACAAACAGTAAGTACTCTACATGAGGTTGAGACTGCAGACTGAGTGTTAAAATCCGTTCTTCTCTTTGAGCGCATGGTTTAATGAGATTTCCAGCCTTTTCCCTGTGTTAGGGCCTGGAAATTTTATCACTTCCAGACCTGGTTCTTCAGACAGTGGGTTGCCTCCTGTGTTCTCACTCCTCCTTCCTGTCTTGAACCCACCTGGTTGCAGCCTGAGCTATGCAGATGATGATGGTCCCCACAACACAAAGGAAGGAAATGTCATTGCTGAATGACTTCAAACTGCAAAATCACCTACAGACCTAACCGTCCACTTCAAAGTGTGACACAAGAAGAGAGATACAGTCTTCTGCAGGCAAATGAATTAGTGTTGCACCTCCTTGCTGAAGAAGTCTGGCTTTACCCCAGACAATGCAACCAAGAAAGAAGAATACCCAGCCCCTGATATTCTTGGATCTCTCCCAGGCAGGTTGTGTCGTGCTCACTAGGTGCAATTTCTTCAACCCATTTGTTTCTCTCTGTCTTTGATACCTCAGCTGTCAAATAATCCAATTGTTCTCTGTAGATGTTTTTTTCTAAATTTTGTAATCTAGGTTTAGTAAATTTCAGTAAAAGAAAAGCAAAACCAAACCAAATCAAGATCAGACCCTGAGAGTCTTTTTGAAATGCTCCATGGAAGGGATGGGGTTCTGAGGTTGGGGAAAAGCAGGTTACTGCTAGTATTAAAAGAATTGTGCTAGAAAGAGTTAGTTCAACACCTTGCACTTCCTAGGAAGGGCCGATTGCCATCATCGGCTCCTCTTGAATGGTTCTTAGAAATTGAGCTGTTTAAACTTGAGACCTGAACCACACTCTATCAGTTTAGACAGTTTATGCAAACAGTGGGATTTATGGTGAACAGTCGCTTTCTTTCTGAGTTCTGTAGCCTCAAGTGACTGAATTCAATATGTATGCACTATGTGCATAAATTCAGGAGAAGAGACCATATTCTGTATATATTGTCACAACTTGTTGAAGGAATTGTGTCCTGTGTAACTATTGAAAGAGGACTTTTAGAAACTTGCTCCTAGTTCCTACAGACTCCGCCATGTGCCTTTCCCTTTCACTGATTTTGCTTTGTGACTTCTTGCTGAATAATAAAGCAAAACAAAAATGGACGATGGCTATAAGGACTCCTGAGTCTTATATGCCCTTCTGGTGAGACTCCACATCTGGGCATGATCCAGCACAGCTATTCTGCTGAGAATTTCTTTGGACACAGTGAATTAGGCTACATATCTCATTTCCTTCTTTGAATTGCTTGCTTGAATTGCTCTTTTAAAAGTAGAGCTTTCCTTTAACAAGGATCCTAGACTGGTTTCAATATTGACCTATGCTAGTCTCAGAGAGCTAGGGTATACAAGAAATTAGGATTTTACAGCCTTTAGAATCAAGAGACTGCACTGGTGAGAGGAAATAAGCTTCCAAATATGAAATTGCCTATAGCCCTTTAGTGACCATAAGGAACTAGAGCAGCTTGTTGGATAAATAATCTGAATGCCAGGTTTATGTTTGTAACTGCTCTGTAACTCCAACCGACAGAGCTACAAACAAGTATAGCCCAATACATTGGAGAATGAGTCAGAATAAGCTTGTATTAAGGTTACTGACTACATACTTGAATTATACTGTCCTGTGCCACAGAGGGGGCCCAAGAAATCTCTTGCTTAGTGCACCTATAATGGTATTTGTGCATATATGTGTACTTTCTTTAATAAATAATAAGTTTAATACATATAATAAATAAAGTAAAATAAATTCAAACCAACATTTATTTTCAAGGGATTATGCTCTGAGGGAATATAGGCATAATATTATAATTTCTGTCAGCACCAACTAGAAGTGAGATAGGTATAAAGTGATCTATGACATAAGTCTATGTAAAATAAGTACTAACAAAAAGAAAAATATTAAAAATTTACTTTTTACTAAACAAAGGTTATTTAAGTTGTGAAAAACATCAGAAGAAATTTAAATGAGTCCACCTCTTTCACCCAGTTCCCTGGATTTCTAGATTTCTAGATTTCTCTCTGATAAACTTAGCCTTTGACATTTAGATAAATTCCTTTCTTTCTGCATATTAATAAAGTCTAATGACACTAGGGTACAACACATTAATAGATTAACATAAAGCATTTAGTTATGCTAAAATTTTCAAATAAATATTTACTTGAAATTCACACATGGAAATTTTATTAAGTATTAAGAATTATATACCATCTGTGCAAGATATTAGAATAAGAAAAAATTGTTTCTTGTCTTTCAGAAGTTTGCTCTTAGAAAATGCAGATAACTGTATTAAAATGAAATAAGCTCAGTGCTAGAAATAAAGTAAGAAGGTAAATTCAAGACCTGTTAGAAAATTTTCAAAATTCTATAAGCTAAGAGAAGACAAAAGTTTTAAAATGTTATTGAATCTATGAATCATAACTGAATTACCAATTTCTGAAAGAAATATTTGATTTGGGTGTTTAGGACAGAAGCCATTCTACAAGAGGTTCCCGTGGGATAGTGGTAAGGCAGAAACTAGCACAATTATATTCAAGAAATGTTGTGATAAAAAGGCAAAGCCATGAGATAATTTCTTGTAGGGAAGTTCAGGGTCAAAGGAAAACTGCTTTCCTATTTAGGTAAATTTGAGCATGCACGTAGTCAGAGCAAGAGCCAATGGACAGCCATATTATAAATGAAGAGTGGACACTTTCTCCATGCTCTTTCAAGGCTGCTGCAAACAAGTCATCAAATGTAAGTAATGATTTCAAATAAATTTCTGGGCTGTTAAGCAAGTAAACAAACAAAAAAAATGACAAAAACAAAACCCCACAAAAACCCAGAAGTTCAAAATAAGATCACAGCACATGTAAGATTATGGAATTTGTTCAAACACATCAATACTTCCCAAAGATAAATAAACGGCAATCTGTTTGTATTGCTGGGGGCGGTGGGGCAGTAAATCCAACTACAGGATTTTTAAAGTATATGGATTTGAAAGATTGACAGTTACAGGAAAGAAAATATTTTAAAATTAAGAGCAACAACAAGCAACATTTATCCTCTTTTTGTGTGAACGTGGCACTTAATTTTCCAATTAAATTTCCAAGCCAGAACTTGCACCATCAGTCTTTACTATTTTCTCTACATTCTCTAAGTCACCAAGTCCTCATGTCAATGCCTATTAAGTATTTCTCAATTTAGTGTTTTCCTTTATAAAGCTGCATTAGCCTCTTCCATAGGTAACTGCAGTTCCTTTCCAACTTGCCTCCTTGATCTCACTGCTGGATAAATTACCTTCAATCCATCTACCTACTATGAAGTTGGATGTTTTGGTCAGCTTTCTTTGTTTTTTTTTTGCCACTGTAACCAAAGACCGGACAAGAAAAATTTTAGAAGAGGAAACGTTTGGCACTCACAGTTTTGGAGGTCTCAGTCCATAGACAGTCTACTCCATGACTCTGGGCTTGAAGTGAAGCAGAGCGTCCTGTAGGATGTGGCAGAGGAAAAGCAGCCCAGAATATGGCCACCAGGGGGCAGAGACAGACTGAGATCAGCTCACAAAATGTATACCCCAAAGGCACACACTGATTAGGTTAAGACCCTCAAAACCTGGTTATTTCACCTCTAAACTTTTATGCTTTGTCTCACACATAAGCTTTTGAGGGCACCTAATATTTAAACCATAGTAATCTTTACAACTGTGATTACAAAGTAGTAATCTTTATTGTCACCACCTGGTTTAGTAGCCACAGTACCTAACCATCAATAGTTCTACTTTACCATCAGGTTAAATTCCAAATTAATAGCCTGGCTTCATTATTAGACCCTCCATTTTGCCTACCTTGTCAATTTACAGACTCGTCTTCAGGTAGTTCTTGTTCGGAGTTCAGTTTCTCAAATTCTTAAGGCAGTCCTCAAAAATCAACCTTTGTCAGATTTTTCCTTCCAGCAAGAACACTCTTTCCCTTCCCCATCTTTCATCTTCAGCCCATCTTTTCCTAACTCGCTATTACTTTTCTCTGGCTAACTCCTGGCTCTTTTTCATGGTAAGCATGCTGTGGGAACTCTTTTCTAACCTCTAAATACAATTCAGGTGCATTTTGACTTTATAATTGTAACTGCTATACAGTATTATAATCACCTGTGATTTTGTGAGTAATAAAGTCAAGTGATATATCTACCATATTGAGCATTTAACAGCTAGGACTAGCCCAGTGACAAGCATCTTACAATAAAAAATATTATTTATTATCTTCTAAAGGCCAATAGAAGAAGTGAAAGTCTTGTATTGCAAATGTTAAATCTTTAAACTCTATCTACATGAGATGCTAGTTTAAAAAAACAATAAATTTATGTTAACTTCACGTTTATTTTTATTATTTCACAATTATTTAACATAGGTAAAAAGGGTTAAGTATCAGAGGATGAGAACTATAAAAAACTTCATAATCCACAGTTAATCTCTATGAAAAACAAGTTAGAGGGCTCTTAAGGAAATAAAAACAGCAAATAAGGATATCCTAGTCAGAGACAACATAAAAATTTTATCTGACATTCCAAACACATGAGAAATTGGTAAGAGGAAATTAAAAATTAAAACAACAAAACATATTCTGCTATAGTCCAGCCTCCCTAGCAACAATTTGCATCCATATGCATTTTATATTTCATAGCTTGACTGTGAAATTTAATTAAAAAGAATAATAAACACAACTCCTTGAGGCTACTTAGGATTTCACAGTTTGAAGTTTTATTTTTGAAACATTTGATTTTCATAAAATACAAACCCTGTATCAGTAATAGTAATGTCACCAAAGTTTGGTTTGAGAAGAACTGACTACTTGTCTAGTTCAAATACATCCAGAGAAGCTAAATTTAGATGGAATGACCTAGTCACCTTGACCCAATGTTCAGTCAATATACCAAGTGAATAAACTGAAAATTGTCCCCATGGTTCCGCATTTGACCTTGATGTCCGTTCATTTCAGATGAAGCTCTAAGGGGAATGTGGCGATCGAGCTGTGTTCACACTACAGGGTATAATTCTGCAAGAAGCTAATCAGATGAAACACAAATAAAATAAATAAAAGGCCAGGTGGCAACAGTAAAAAGCATTTTAGACTACAGAAGGCCTAATACAAAGAAAGAGCCATTCACCCTATTCATTTTTCACTTTTTTCTTGTTTGCTTTTGATTCCAAAGTAAGCATACTTGCAAAAACACCAACGAATAAAATAGAAGACTAAAATGAAAATGTGGTCTAGTTTATTTCCACAGTGTTATTTTGGGGGAAAAAAATGCAGGTCTTTGCTTACTGTTGATATCATTTGGGATTTTCTGCAAAGAAGGGAAAAAGCTAGATTCTGATCTCCGCCACCCCCGCCTCTCCACTCACCACCCAGAACCACCTGGTGATATCTGTGGAAACGTAATTGATTTCCTTTTGTTTATTTGATAAACTCAACATTTGAGCCAGGAGGATGTCAGACTTAAATGCAGTTTTATAGTCTCTTCTAAGGATGCAGTTAGTCAAATATCATGTGGATAAAGTGTCTGTCTGGCTCCTGAATGTCTTCAGAACATGGAAGTAAGTGCCCTGGTTTCAACACATTGTTTCTCCAAATGAGCATCAGGAGTATTGTTCCCTTTTCGCTGCCTCCACATTGAAAGCTTCTTTTTTTTCCCCTGGCATTATATTCCAAACTCCAGGAGATGAGAAAGTAGAAGGTTGTAATGTTTTTGGAGCTTGGAGGTAGTAGAGATAGATGAGAGATAGATGCTAATTTTCTAAAAGTGTTCTTGAGAACAATATGACTGGACGCTCCCTGTTAGACCTTTGTCAACAAGTTCCTAACAGTGTTTGTGATTCATTAAATATAAAAATATGCAGATAGTGTTCTGTGGTCCCAGAATATTTCATATCACTGTGGAGAGAGGAAAATTAAAAATAAACAAATTGATGAAGCTCTAGTCTTTTTGTATTGTGACTGCAGAGCTGTTGGGGATCTCCAGAGCAATAGATTATGCCAAATAAAGTCTTTAATGTTGTCACTAAAACATGTAAACAAAGGATTTGTAAGGGGCTTGTTTTTTAGAATTATCCATCAGAATTGTAACTTTAGAGTTACACTGAATGGGTTACTTGGATAAATGTATATTTAGGAGAATCTCTTCACATTAGATTTTGCTACTGTTGAGTCAGGACATATTATGTGTCATCTTGAACATTCACATTATGTCATTTTGCTTTATGTTTATCTCAGCAGCTTTTCAGTCCTTTCAAAAGTTAAATAATATCTTTTGAGAAATTAACATGTATGTCTTCTGGAAGACCAGAGTCCCAAATTTTAGTCTGGGTACTGCTACCAGTTTCAGGAGTGACGTTGGTTCATCATTTAAATTTGTTGAGCAAATATGTATTTAACTGAAAGTGAGGGCTATTGAGATTATGTGATACAAGTTATTTAAAATGTATCTATTTGAAAACATTAATAAGTATGTAGACCCAGAAATCAGTAGAAAATTTTTTTTGTATAAGAATAACATATGGGGCTGGGATTGTGGCTCAGCGGTAGAGCGCTTGCCTCACATGCGTGAGGCCCTGGGTTCGATCCTCAGCACCACATACAAAGCAATAAAATAAAGACATTGTGTCCATCAACAACTAAAAAAAAAAAAAAAAAAAGAATAACATATAAGGGTAGTACAGATAACTGAAGTAGATGTTGAAAAGAGTAACAAAAGTATTTTCTGTCATTGTCACCTTTGATTTTATGACTATTCTGATGGATCCCAGGGGCAGGATTCCATTTTACAGTTAAGCGAGAAGGGAGCTCTAAAGCCAAAATGATTACTCTGTAAAGCAGAGTGAAGGCTGTCTTCTGCCTCCCAGACAAGGTCTACGTGTGGCTTTTACTGTAGTCTCCATAGAGTAGGCAACTCTTACTAGAACCATTGTTCAAGATGATAGGCATTAATTTTAAGGTAATAAAATTGTAGATAAATTGTAAGTAGAATGATTTGGATGGACAGTGACAGAGAATTGACTGATTTTATTGATGTCTTTGTTAGCCTGGAAACACTAGGTATTTGGCTTCCTTTGTTTTTAGATCTCTGTGTAAAACTTTGGAAACAGGGTCATAAAATTTTCTGTGAATGATTCTGAAGGTGTCCTAGGACAATTTATTTGTAAAAGAACAGTTAATATGTGAATTCAATAATGATGTGCAGAAAATGTGGTAAAACAGCTGGATGTCTGCCTCCTTGAATCTAAGTAATGATTTGGAAAACTGAGATTTTTTTTTAATTTACATCATCGAATATCATTAAACACCTTAGATGTCTATGTTGGTATGTCAGGTCTCATACTCATTGCACTGGACCATATGTTTTCACACCAAAAACTTGGCTAAATATCACATCCAGTTTATAGAAAAACACAAATGATAAAATAGGCTGGATTAAAAAAATAGCAGTGATTAGTTTCAAGTGCATTCCTATTAATGATCTCTTGGGATTATATAAATACTCCTTTTGATGTTGGAAGTAGATAGGAATGGGCTGATTTCATTTCAAAAAGATTTTCTTTTCTTTTTGTAAGTAGGACAATGCCCTCTGGGTGAATTTGGAGAAGGACTTTTCTTGAGAGATAGTTCATTACTGGTTGCAGAGAAATTGAATACTGTCAACGATAAGAAGGTTACAAAAGCTATAGAAAAGTTAGTAGAATCAAAACCTTCAAAAATGAAGGTGAATGTTTTGGATTGCTTCACCTTGGGAGAGTACTGGTAAAATCCTGGCAGCCATCTTGGTGAAGGTGAAATATAGAAATGGGCAAGGAGGTGGTATATGGGAACTCTTTAATGAATTCTGCTTTAAATCTCTGTTTTCATTAAGTGTCTACACTCTTGCGTTCACTGGTATCTGGCATCCCTGTGAACAGAATGTTTTATCCTCTTGACAAACCTACCCAGGAAGTGACCTTCTAGTCCTGAATGAGTCTGGACAGACATTTGCCTACTTGGAAGAATGGGCATGTACAACCTGGTCTCTAGCACATACCTAAAAAGACGTTTACTCAACACTCTTGTTCTTAGATCTGCCTCACCCTCTGGCTTTCTAAGGAAGCTGATTCTCTAATGTCTTAACTTCCTCACAAGTTACAAGAAAATACATTTGCATTGTTCCGACATCTTGAATGTAGGGTTAAATTTCAGCTTCTGTGGTCTACTGAATCAGTTACTAAGACTCCATTTTTCACCAGATGATAAAATTTTGCCTATGTCAGTTTTTTGCCGTTGTCTCCTTCTATACACATTTTGTCCTTGTAGTTTATGCCTTTACAAAAGTTCCATTATGTACAGTTTTAGTGGTATTTTGGGAGGGTGTGGAGATAAATGTATTTATGTAGAAGCTCTCCCCACTCTCTCTTTAATCCTCCCCAATCAGATTTCCATCTTCACAAATCCACTAAAATGCCTTCATCAAGGTGACATTTTATTTGCCCTTTGAAAGTATTCGATGTGTTTGATCAACTCCTTCTTGAACTACCTTCTTTTCTTGACTTCTGAGATGCACACTCTCCAGATATTCTTCACCTGATTGGTCTCCTTTACTGTGTCCTTATCAGCAAAGTCAAGTCACTTATGGGTTTAATACTAGGAGCTATTCTTTTCCCATTCCAAACTTAGTCCATAGCTAAAGTCATCAAGTTCTCTGATGACAGGTGCGATCTCTATTCCGATGATTTGCTCTTACAGCTGAAACTATATCCTGAGCTCTTGCTTGCTTAAATATTTGCATATTCAGCATAGTCATTTGAATGCCTAATGAGCATCCAAATTTTGTTTCCAAAAATGAACTCTTGATACTCCCATGCCTCAACCACTCGTCTCCCTTGTCTCAGTCCATGATGTCAACATCTGTTCAACATTTGCCCAATCATTCTATATTCTACACATTCATTCTACAGGTACCCTGGAAACAATCATGTTTCCCCCATAGAACCACCTACTGTCACACCCTCTTACAAGGATGCTTATTTTCCTTCTTATTTTGTCTTTTTCCTTCCTATATTCAGCATTAGTAGAGATGGTTTAGAAAAGCACATCAGTCATGTCAGTGATGCTCAAATCACTATAGTAATGCTGAGTGTCCCTAATCTGGTCTTTCTTGGCCTCTCAAGTTCATCTCATCCCTTCATGGTCATGCATTCTGGTCACACTGGCTGTCTCATTCTCCTTCCATGGAGCCAGACTTGTTCTAATCTTGGGACGTTTGCATTCCTGGCTATCTCTGACCAGAAGGCATTGCCTCTAGATTTTGATCCAGTTCACTCTCCTATAACATGCAGGCCTCTGCCCACAAATGATTCTTCTTCAAGGAGCTTTTTAATGAATAACAATTCTCTCTTGTAACCACTTTCTACTCCATTTTTCTTCAAGCATCATCTCTTGATAGTTAACCTTTTTTTCTTGTCTATTTTTAAGTTTTCATTTCTGGAGTGTAAGCTCAATGAATATTGAGAATTTTTTGTTTTTTGTCCCTCTGTTTCTAGTGTTTAGGACACAAGCCTGAAAGAAGTAACCATTTGTTGAATAAAAGAGAGAAAAAAAAGCGGAAGAAAGGAAAGCCATCAGACATGCATGCCCCAACTTGTTGTCTCTCACCTTAGGCTAAGAGAGGATGTTGATGTTTGAAATATAAATGAAAATTGACACAGATTAATGGAGGATAAGTGTGGGATATGGTCTCCAACACCTGGTGGCCTCTTCCACACAATTATATAGAGGAATATAACAAGTTTTGCTTTCTTACCTGGTTAGCCCTTGCCTGACATAGATAAATCAGTAGACTTAGCACAGTGTCAGGCATTGTAGGGCACAATGACCCTCTGCAGGACTTAAGGGTCCACTGTCAGGTCAATGAGTTGTAAAGAACTTGGAAAAAGCTCATGTTTACTGGCAAAGAGAACTCCTTAGAGTACAAGCCAGTTTTCCCCTCCATCACTGCCTAAGACAAACACTTCTCTTGGCAGAGACTGGAACTACAAACTAGCAAGAGTCACATCATCCAGGTGGCAAAGGGCACCACCCTAGATGATCAGATGCCCACTACACTGTACACTGGAGACCACAGAAGCCCAAGCCCATGTTCAATAACCCAGTGCCACATTAGGCTCCCCAGTCAAGTATCATCTTAAGGAGAAAGGAAACGTGATCTTGAAACAGGACATTGTTTCCAAATGAGACTGAAATTTCCCTTAAAGAATGGTTTTAGAATATCTGATTGAACTAAATTAATCCATTTTAAACATTCCAAAATGTTTTTTCCTAATCAGCATATAGAGGCTTATGACAGAATTCTGAAGAATTATTTTAAATTCTTAAGATTTTCTTTTGCATGCATTTAAAAGCAACTCATTTAGCCTGAGTTGGCTAATAGGGTCCCACAACACAATTGCATATTTTAATGAGACCTATGCTGCTCTGGCTCAGGACAGACATGTAGAAGGGACAGTATTAAAGCATATGTCTGGGAAATTCAGTGTCATAATACAATAAAGACACCTACTGAATAGCAATAAGATTATGGCCATCTGGATAGGGACTTTTGAAGGGGCCCATCTAGTTCAGGTCTTGACAAAGGTGCTCAATAAATAAACCCAGCAGGACAACAGAGGCATGGGTAGGCAGCGCGAGTGCCCCACGTGTGTTTCAGAGAATCTGCTCACACACTGCTGAATCCACAGTGAGAACATGGGCTGAGACTTTGCTATGAAGCCTGAAGTGGTGCAGGATCACTAGATATTTTGTGAGCAGAAAGAGCAAAGGCATTAAGTTCTGGAGGAAGCTTTGGGTGAGTTATGGAACACTTTGAAGCTCTTATAGCAGATTTGACAACCATGAGATGGGCAACAGGAGGAAGCCGAGGGACACAGTAGTGGCATTGGCTTGAAGGTTTTGTTCAGAAAAGTTGATGCTGAGAAAGGCAGTCTCCTGTGAGCAGTCTTACGACTCCTGTTCTGCTGTATAAAATTGGGTCTCAGGCCTGGAGCACTTCCTTACCAGAACACAGAGTCTGCTCAGCCTGTGCCTCTCTCCTCGCCTAGTGCGGGAATGTCCTTTCTTGCTTCAGAGCAAATGTGTGCTCCTTTGTTCTGCTTAAGCATATATTCTCATGGTTCCCACTCATGGCTTCAGCTCTATGTCAGACCCGTAGGTGAGGCTCTGTCTCTTCCAACACAGAATGAACTGGGCTATGTGCAGTTCCATTTTCCCCAGTTGTCTGGAGAACCACGTGCCAAAGGGGACCAGTGGATCGCAGGGACCTGAGTCTTGCCCTGTTTCTTTCCCTGTTGCAAGTAAACACTATCACTTGAACCAATGTGCATGCTGTCTGATCTCAGCACCCTCCAATCACACACAGACCTTTTTACTGGGTGGCATTTATCAACCTTGCTACCTCAGCCACACTGCTTTTCTACCCAGTAATCAGTGAAACAGTTAATTTGGTTCTCTGCACATGTACAACCTCTAATGTCAATGTCCATAATTTGTATTGATTTAATGAGTAGCATGATCATACTTCACACACGTGGAATGATGGATTTAGTATTTCCCCAGTGCACAAAACACTGGCTTCTAACTCAGTATGGCTGCTGTCTAGTTTAAGTCATTTGATACAAGTGGAAGAACTTTACTGGGTCACCACACACTTCATTATTTTATAGCATAGTTATTTGTTGTAAGCATGAAATTGGTTATGAGCTTTGGCAAGCAATTTTTAGAAAATTAACTATTTATTTGTATTTATAGAAAAATACAGCTGCCATAATAGCCAACTTTCATGAATTATTTCTCTGCTCATTAATAATTTCATTATGTTTAAGAAGAAAAAAGTATTTTTTATGCTTTCACAATAAAAGGAACCAATATCTGATCTGAAATGTATAGGGCATAAGGAGGCAGAAATGATATTCAATTTTGCAGAATTTTATAATGCTAAAAAAAAACTAGATCTTTGAGACTTTGAGAATATTGCTTCTGGCCTCAGGGATAATAAACAACAGGAAAATATTGGAGCACTATAAATGTGTGATGCCTCCTTGCTGTACCTACCTGATGATTTTTAAGATCTCAACTACATCTTCTCATCTGAAGGGGCCAGAGAAAAGGAGTATTCTTTCTGCCTCTTCCAAGTCTTGATGCAGGTGGCAGAAGGAAATATTTCTAGAGCAACCTAAGGCTGAAAACAGCTTCACAGTACAAGAGCACTATTAAAGCTAACTAGGACCTACAGCAAATGTACTTGGTAACCAAACTCAAAGAGTGGTTACTCAGTTAACTTGAGGAGTCATTTCTCCTGGACAGATAGAAAGACACTGTTGCAATATTGTTTTCTCTTTTTGAGATACAACTTTGAGAAATCCTACCTCCCACTCTGTCACCACAAGCCTCTCATTATTTGCATTTTATTTCCTCATTTCTCCTAATGTTAGTGAGCTTCCATCATACCTTAGACTGAAATTTCTACATAGAACAATAGTAATTAGGTAGGAACCAGAGCAATTGCTTTAGAGTTTGAGAGCCTTCCTTGTGGCTCAAGATACAACTGTTTGGACTCAATACCATCATCAGGGGCCAGGGATAGTTTTAGATAAGTGTAACATAGGTGGATCATGCAAGGACTTCCATCCAGGGTACCATTTCTATCACAGAGCACATGCTCACACGCTGTGGTAGTAGAGACATGGCTCTAGAGCCCCGTACAGAGAGCAAGACTGTGCCAGGAGTGCATGTCCAGGAAGATGGGAATTTAAAGGAATAAAAATGAATGGCTGAAATGGTGATAGAAAGATTGGATCTATAGCTTTGTTTTTCTTTCACTGAGAAAATCAGAGGCTCAATAATTTTATACCAAATTTTTATTGAAGAATAAAGAATATTTTTTCTTTACATGGAAATTTCTCAACTATTCTTCTCAGGGATGTCATAAATTATATACAATGGGAATTTTTTACTATTTTCTTTGGTTTAAATAAAATGGTGCTTTTTAGCAATGTGGTGGTAGAATGAAAGTCACTTTGAACTTGAAGACAGTAGAGGAAGGTGCTGGCAATGCTATTTATTTGAAAACTTCTGGGAGCCACATAACTCCACGAATTCTCATTTCATATTAAAATAAAAAACATCAATTCCTTTTCGGCAGCTCCAAAGCTTTGTGAAAATGAGTTAAAAGTATCACATGTATTGTCAATTGTAATTTCATATATAAATGTGAGTAGTCATTAACTTTCTTTATATTTCCATTCTCCACATGGCATGTCAATTCAGATTATTGAGAAAAAACTTAGGAGAAATGTAATTCTGTTTTTACTTTTAATTTTTCTGAATCATGACATGAAATTCAATATTTTACTGAAAAGTCAATTTATAGTCATATTTTCAAACCATGCATATTTCCTACTTTTAAGATATCTAGAGATGTCAATGATGATGTCTTCCCCTTTCATGATTCAGGAAGAAAAGAGTACAAAAGATATCAGCAAGTAAAATGGTTCCCCCTTCTCTCTCTCTCTCTCTCTTTTTCTCTCCCTCTCTCTCCCTCTCCTTTTCTCTGTGGAAGTGGGGGAAGTAGAGGAAGGTACCACCATATTTTCAAAGACTAGCCTAGGAATGATACTGAGAGCAGCAGGAAATTCTAAATGCCTCAGCAGTTGGTGCCACTTTTGCTGGTAGGAAGCGGTCCTATTTGGCTTATATTGCCCTCTTTTCTGGTTCTGTAGCTATTACCAGGACACTCAGAGAATATGCTTCTCTCTCCATGAATGCCCTTCATGGCTAGGGCAGGTCTATGGTATATTCACGGTTGTCTATTTGGCATTTACTCTGATGTCAACAGATATTGTCCATTCACAAATATAAAGTTTAACTGAGTAAAGCTGAACTTGGTGAATTTTTTTTTTTTTTGCAATCTTTGTTGGCTCAATTTCTTCTGCTTTTATATCCAAAAGCCACTGACACCAAAGTGGCTTCTTAAAATGCACACCATATTCAATCATGTACATTCACTCAAGTGGATTAAAAGACTAAACTTAACACTTGAAAATGTAACACTAGAAGAACTCATAGGAGAAAAGTCTGTTACATTGGTCTGGACAAAAATATCTTGGAAATGACCCCAAAAGCACAGGAAACAAAGCCAAAATAAAGAAATAGGATTACCTCCAACTAAAAACCTTCTACATAGCTAAGGAAACAGTCAACAAAGTCAGAGACAAGCTACAGAATAGTAGAACAGGAGAAAATCATACAAGTGATAAGGAGTTAATATCTAAAATATATAAGGGATGCGTGCAACTCAATAGTAAGAAAACAAATACCCACACTTAAAACATACCTAAGGACTAGAATAGATATCTCTCAAAAGAAGACATAAAAATGACAAACCTCTATGTGAAAATATGCTCAGCACCTCTAATCATCAGAGAAATGCAAATTAGAACCACAAACGGTATCACCTCACACCTGTTTGATAGCGGTTATCAAAAAGATGCACAGACTTTACAAAAAAATAGCAGGAAGTTTCCTCAAAAAATTAAAAAGAAGACCACCATATGATCCAGAAATTCTTCTGGGTATGTATGATAATGATATGAAATCAATAGAAGAGGTCTGGGCACTCTCGTGTTCATCGTATTAGTCATAGTAGCAAGAAGCTCAATCAGCCTAGGTACTCATTAATGGATGAGTGGATGAAAAACGTGGTAGACATGCACATTGAAATATTCAGCCTTCAAACAGGAGATCCTGACATATGTGCAGACATGGATGAACAGGGGAGAAATTGTGTTAGGTGAAATAAGGCAGGCACAGAGACAGGCACTGCATAACTTCATTTATATGTAGAGTACTAAAAAGTAGAATTCATAAAAGAGAGTAAAATGTGGGTTACCAGAGGTAGGGGGTGTGGAAATTAGGTAGATGTTGGTTAAAGAACACAAAATTCCAATTAGGAGGAATAATCTGATCTCTTGTACACCATGTTGACTCCAATTAATAACAACATACTGCATATATGAAGAGTGTTGTGAGCTCATTTTAAGTGTTCCCACCACCACACACAAGTAAGCATTTGAGGTAAAGCATATGCTAAATACCTTGATTTGGCCATTCCACAATGTACATAAATATATTGCACATCATACATTTCTAAAATCATACTCTTTAATTTTAAAATAGATTACAATAGTTTGGGTTATTTTTATACATACGTGTATGTACATATAAATGCATATATATTTTATATGTTTAATTGTGTTTAAGCTTATGCTATACCTAATTATTAAAATACAAATTTCCATTTCTTAAGACACAATGCTACTTCAGCGTGTGGCTTAATGGACCGATTTGAGACACTAGAAACCACAATTCCTACAATAGATAGTTATCCTTCAGTTTATATCTGACAATCTTTGTTCTGTGTTTTAGAGTTTTGCTGGGCCTGAAATTTTGCTCAAAATGGGTCATTCCATTCTTGGGAAGTATTTTTTGCATGGTTTAATGTTTAGCTCATTGCCTTCGTTCAATTTAAAGTTCTTTAATTTGCCCACAGAATTTCCCCCTTGGACAGCAGTTTTTAACAAGGGTTGTACAGAACAGTTACATTTCCACTTTAAAATGTATAAAGTTATCCAAAGTGAGTAATGAAAGTGACAGAGGTCTCTTTCACCTCTTTAATAAAGTCCTGTCCTTCAAAAAGAAGATTTGGAATATGTGCTTGCATTTGTATTTGAGAATTTTCAATTCTGTTATAAAATGAAAATAAACGAATGATGAAACTCATAAAAATGCTAAGCATAGACGGAAAGCTTGAAGCTTGAGAGAGGGAAAGACAAACCTCATAGGATGTGTTAAGTATAGGTATGAATAAGAAAGTACCTTGTGAACATAGGAGGAATTCAAAATAGATGTTAACAAGAGAAAGTAAGCTGGTAACCTCACAGATGTGTTCAAAATGATATACATGATGGAACAAATAAAGGAGTTTCTCTTAGGCATGACAGCATAGATTGAGATATAAGGTGTGATTCTCTCACCCCACAGTTATGTTACCCCTGAACTGGTAGCACATACAATACTTCCATTTTTGTGCTGCATATGGTCTGCATGATAAATACAGCTGAAGCCCACACCTGCTTAGCAGAATAAGTGGAGAGCTCATTTCTGGCCAGGTGTATTTACCCGATTGTCCCAAATTCAGCAAATGTTGTCTGTTGTCCCAGGCACAATCTGTTGGTCCCCTCTATTCAAACATCAACCTGAGTCTTCAAAACTATCCCATCAGTGGGAAAGGAGATAAAGCAGAAAGAGTGTGAGGGAAAAAAAGGAAGGGAGAGAGGGAGAGAGGAGAGAGAGAGTATATGAGGTATTGACTGATTAAAAATATTCTAATCTAAAACTCAGCTAGCATGACCCTTCTGCCTGCCTTCCTCCAACACTACCCCATCTCTTCTCTTTTGCTTCTTGCTACTCATTTTAAATTGGTTGAATATCTGCATGTTTGAAGAAGTTTAATTTTTATTCTGGGCCTTTCTCATAATCTCTGAGTTATCTTTCTTAGAGATTTCCTGGGAAGCTATCATTACATCAAGATAATTCCTTGCTTGGCAATTATATTTACTATAAATAAAATTTGCATGCCATTGTTTTTCTTCAAAATTATCAAAAGATTTTAGTCCTTCTTCATGAATTCTCTGGGGTTCTAACTTATTGTGACTATGTGATGTGTTTTCAAAAAAGCTGATGGATACCATTCACCTGTGTCATTATTAAGCCTGTAATTTGGGCCAAACTTTTCTTCTAGACCATGTTTTATTCTGACACCTTCTGTAATACTTAATTATAATTGATAACTTGACTGGATTGAGAGACATTCAGTTCTCCAGGTTATAAATGCATATGTGAATTCTTGATTTCCATAACCATGTGAACAAATTCCCATAATAAATCCTTTATCTATTATATATCTATTGCCTATCACCTATCAGTCTATTTCCATGTATATGCACATGTGTGTATCTTACTGATACTATTTCTCTGAAGAACCCTTAGTAATACAGTATCCTATTCAATTAAAGTAGTAATTCTCAAATTCAGCTGCTATTGGAATTAGTTCAGGATTTTAAGAGAGAAAAAGATGTTGAGGATTTCCTCCCAAATATTCTACTATAATTGATCTTAGATGTGGCCAATTTTCAGTATTTTAAAACCTTCCGAAATAATTCTAATAGCAAAGATTAAGCACCATAGTATCTACCCAGGTGGTGTGATGTAGTTTCTTTGGGCTTTTTAAAAGTACAGCAAACACAAAAATGATAAATGAGGTTCAAATAGTTCACTCCTCCAAAATGTGTGTCTGTGTGATTGAGTGATTAATAAAAGGAGCTGGGGGAGACTGCACACCTTGCCAACTCTCAGTTCAAGCAATGTAATTCAAATTCATTCAAGCCCCACCTGCAACTTGGTAGCAAGTGATGGAGGAGTTTGCTCCGGCTTAATGATTTGGGGACAACTTTAGGGATTCTGTGTTTGAAGGGGACTTTCAGAACAGCAGAGTGGTTGCAATAATCTCCTTTTTGAATGGAGTCCATTTTGTGAATTTGACCCACAATCACATACGGAAGAACAGTGGGGAGGAGACCCTTCTCCCTGACTCTCCGGAATTTGAAGGGCTTTCAGTTAATTCTGGTTTTATTATTTTTATCATCTAAAATATGAAACTTAACTAATAAGACAGGGTGACTTCATGCAAACTACATGGATTTGGGAGGCAGATTCCAAATTTGGGGTTTGAATCTTGGTTTAGTTATCGTATAACCTTGAAGAAGTTATTTATATATTTGCAAAACAAGACTAATAATACAAAACTTTCAAGGTCATTGACAGAAACATATACATATATATATACATACATACATACATACATACATCTCTATCTATATTTACCTATCTACCCATATTTGAAACATCTTAGTGTTCCAAAATGGTAGCTACTAACAGCTTGCCAACTCTGGGCTGAAGCAAGATTGATGACTGAGGTGATGGTTTGGTAGAAACACAGGTCTTGTCAATTATTTTCCAGATATACCTTCACTGCTATTCTAAGAAAAGGGCATCAAAATCTCATAAGAGAAGAATTCAAAAGGAAGTGTGGCAGGTGAACATCACGTACCCATATGACTTTCTCAATGATTGATGACTAAGATTATGTAACCTCCTATAGCTTTTAACATTGCAGATGAATAATACAGCCTACTCTGTTGGAAATTTGATAGTTAAAAATATATCTGGTTGATTCACTTTAAAGTTTGTTACTTCAATTTAGAAAAACGGATTTATTGCAGCAAAAGACACCAAAGGAGATTAAACTATGGTTCTTCCCTTTGCTGAATTTGTAATCTCAGTGAGAAATCAAGATTTATATAGGTGAAAGAGTTCGGATGGGGCTAGAGGATGGTGTGCGATTACAAGTTGATGACTGACATAGGTGAATACAGATAAAGCCTTTGGAGAAAGAAATCAATGTGGGTAGGAATTGTCTGAGAAGTTTTAGCTGAAGTCATGTGACTTTAGTGGGCTTTAACACATTTTAAGGTTAAGGGATGGAGGGTATTTTCTGATTTGAACTATGATTTCCTATCACACAGGGATTCATTAAATTATATTTTACTTGCTCTAATTTTTCTTAGAGTTTCAGGGTTATTCATTTTTAATGCCTAATTTTCAGGCTCTGACATCAAAGGGAGATATTTAAAGAATGTTCTGTTGCTTTAGACTGAGCACCTTGCTCTAGCCAAAGTGCCACACAGCTTCTCATTTGTAAAACTTTATGCATGTGCAGGGAACTTATTGCAGGAACAAGGTACAAAAATTCTTTCAATTTAAATTATCTTCACACTGAGAACTAAACTTTAAAATGTCTTAATGAAGAAAAACCCATGTGACCACCTAGTCTATTCCTAGGTGCTGTCTGCCTTCAAATGCCCTCTTCCCATTTACATATCTAATTCTTCACTGGCAGAAACAGATCACTGCATGGATTTTTGCTGGAGGAAGAAAATAGTAAAAGATTTTTGTAAAGCACACTTCTGTCTCTGAAGGTTTGAAGTTAAAAATTAATGTTATAAGGGGAACTTATTTTATACTGTGTCTGAAATTAAAATGAGTATTGGATATTTCTGGGGGGATTTTATGAAACAATGCTAGTGGAAAAATTAGGATCATAATATATACACATAACACATACACACTTTTCTGGATGAAATGGTATGGTGACCATTGTAGCTGAGTAAGTAAACTGTCAAACCGATCAGTCTTGATTGCCTTTCATTTTAAATGCATTTGGTTCAATACCATTCTGTCTGGGGAAGGCATATTCTATGTGCCACAGAACCAGAATTAAATCTCTTTTCTCAAAGTCCAGTGCTTTTTCTTCAATGTAGCTTGAATCTGGATACTCAAGCAAGATTGAAGATAGACTGAAGTTAAATATTAAATATTATTTTAGAAATGCCATGAAAGCCTCATAGTAATTAGCTTCTGTCCTATTTAAAACAATTTGTAAAACTGTATTTTTATTTATTAATTTATATGTAGTGCTGAGAATCGAACCCTGTGCCTAACCCACACTAGGCGAGTGCTCTACAGCTGAGCCACAAACCCAGACCTTCTGTCCCATTTAGAAGAAATAAAATGAGATAAATGTGTAGCAGGACTGGAATAGTTTGGAGCCAGGGTTTGTTTGAGTGGCTTAGAGATTTTGGAGGACTTCTGAAAGACAAGAAGTTAATGGGATTCTATTTATATAAGTTTCCTAGGGCTGCCATAACAAATTACCACACACTTGGTGATTTCAGACAACTGAAATGGATTCTCTCACCATTCTGGAGGCCAGATGTCCAAAATCAAGGTGTTGGCAGGGCCACACTCCTTTCACAGGCTCTAGGGGAGAATCTTTCCCTGCTTATTCTACTTTCTGGTGGCTGGAGATGTTGGTTGGCTTGTAGCTAAATAACTTCAATTTCTGTCTCTATCTTACTAGTAAATGGCCTTCTACCATGTCCATATATCTCAAATCATCCTTTCCTTCTCTTACAAGGATTTCAGACACTGGAATTAGGGCCCTAAATCCAGGATTGTCTCATCCTGAGATCCTTCACTTAACTAAATCTGTAAAGACCCTATTTCTGAATTCATATTGCCAGAGGCTAAGACTTGAACATATTTTTCTGGGGGCCACTATTCAACACACTACATTACTATATACCAATTTCTTACCTTCATAAAGATTTCAAAAAGCTATTGCCTCGATTTTACCCATCTGTGAAATAGGGTTATTATAGGGTTAAATGAGTCAACAGATGGAAACATTTTTTTTAAAAAGTGTTAGTATTAATAGAATATTTTCCACTCAAGTTTAGATACAATTTATTTTCTTGGGAAATGATTCTTCCAATCAGAAGACTAACTGTTAGTGTTTCAAACAAGGGAAGCTTTATTATAAAGATTTATTAAGCAATGAGAGGAGAAAAAATATAAGACATAATGAGGTTAAAAGGTTTAGTAGACCTGATGGAGAGTCACCAAGAAGACCAAGGAGAAGGTGAAGAGAGCCTTTCCATGATTCACACCTGCTGGGGGATGGAGAAAGTGTGATGGCAGAGAGATTCACTGGTTCCCCCAGACCAAATTTACCCCCCTCACTCAGCAAACAAGGAGCATCCCTGCAGGACACTGGCAGGCAGGCCACCACTGCTGGCAGGTGTGTAGGAGTAGATGCAATGGAGGGGAGAGCAGCAGTGTTCAATGCCCCCTTTGGAGGGCTGTAGGCAGGGAATTAGCAAGCTGGGCTGGCACTGCAAGGTTTCAAAGGGACAATGGAGTCTAGGCACGTGGGAGGAACTGTCACCAGCTGTACTCCCACAGGCACTACTGAGTGGGAGCAACTGCCAGAAAAGCAGAAGCGGGCTCCCTCTGCAGTGTCCCTCTATCGCCCTCTACCGAGGATTTTAAACATTGCGCTCACTGTAGAGAAACGCTAAAAGGAATCAAGCATTGGTACAGAGCAAATATTGAAGAATGGATTTGAAGCTGAGAGGCAAGAGTTTGATAACGGTAACAGGATCTAAGAAATCACATTGTAAAAGTATTTTATAATTGAAAATCAGATGCATTCTTGTCACTGGGGTAGTACGATAAGGTAATTATTAATTATTCAGCAGTATTTTCTTTCCTTATTTTCTCATGATTGGACTATTGTTATGATAGCTAACAGTTTACTGCCAGGTACCATAAAAGTAGCTTAGACACATGAGACTATTAAATGCTCACTATAAACTTTTGAGTTAAGTGCTATTATTATTCACACCCAAGGAAGCTGACACATGCACTTTATTGACCATAAATTTGGATTAGACCAATAGCCACAATCTTATAGCTGCTTATGGGTGGAAGGGATGATGTTCTACTTGAAAAATTGTCATGATAGTTTTGATAAAATTCCGCCTCTAAGGAGACTGAAACAGTCTTATAAAACTTAAACATGTAGGAGAGCAGATATTGGTAAAATTAAATTAAACTGACTACATAAAAGTGATTATTTTTATTTTTATTTTTTACCTAGAATAATGGAAAGTACCTCAAGAGATTATTTGTACTTCACCATATCAGAGAGGTCATGATCTAAATGTCCAGTCCTTTTCTAATAGGCATAATAAGTTACTTTGGTTTTTTTTTTTTTGTTTTTGTTTTTTGTTTTTGTTTTTTTTTAAGCTAAAAGGGTAGAAACCTACTATCTACACAGTACAATGGAAACTGAATTTTTTTTGTTGCTGTTATTTTTGTTGTTAATTTTCTAAGTGAACTTTTTAAAAAATTTCGCTTCCAGTTAAATAGAGAATAATACATCAGAGAGCTAAATTAGTCTTAGTGGGAATTTTGTGTCATATGCTGAGATAATATATTGAGGAAGCATGACTTGAGAGGAAGAAGTTAATGTACGAAAACCTTCTCTCATTGTCTTTTATTCTTAAAGGATTATTTGAGCTCTTCCTTTTGCCTATTCCAACCACATATTATAGAACATGCTCCTGCGACACCTCTATGCCTTCACTGTCTGAGAAGTCAGGATCACCACAGCCCACCTGCCTTCCCTATAGCAAAACAAAGAATGACATTATTCAGCTTATGGTGAAAGGGCAGAATGTTCCACCAAAAGGTGACACCATTTTGGAGAAAAGTTAATCATGCTGGAAAACTGAAAAAGCTTTCTGATATAGAAAATACCTTGGGATTTTTAGTATAAAAACAAAGAGTTCATAGTTCTCTTATTTAATCAACTTAGGTCAGGTACTTTATTCTGAAGGCAAATCAACAAATTTATTTTCAGAAATAGGTTTTTATCAAATATCTCAATTAGAAAAAAAATTATTTAACCTAAATGAAGTGAATCTAGATCCTCAGATGATTTTTACATTGCCAACAGCTCAAATTTTCATACGTATTACAATACTGATAAAGATGCCTAGAAATTGTGAATGTTCCTAAAGAAATTTTCCATGTTTCAATTTGAAATATAATCTTATAAATTTATATTTTAAATTTATATTTATCTGATCATTTGGAAAAGTTGTATTACTAAAAAGATCATGATACACACTGATGTCCAAGGAACACTATTATTGTCAGTCTTGGCAGGTACCCTGGATCTTCTTTGCACTTCCTGGTTGTATCATCTTATTCAAGTCATTTGACCTGAAGCTATGAGTTCAGTGAGCTCCATTCTGAAGTTTTTCTCAGTGCTTCGCCATCACTGTGAGAACAGAACTGAAATTAGGGGCGGGGATGGGGGCAAGAATTCATGAACTGAAGACAGTAGTCTGTTTTCTCTTAGAATCCTTGTCTCCCATATTTTTGGAAATGGACAAAAACCGGCCCCCTTCTCAAATTATGTATACTACAACTGATTGTATGCTTTCCCTGGGGTAGGGGGACATTTAGGGCTGGGAATGGCTCCCAAACTGTTAGACATAGATTAAACAGACATGGTGATAAGCCATGATGGAAAGGGCCTGGGACTCGGAACCAAAAACCAGGAATGTGGAGCAGTCACCAGCTCTGTGGGTTTTGGCGGTTCTCTCACTCACTGTTCTGGGCTTCAGTTTCCATATTAGTGAAACTGAGATAACGCTTGGCCTCAGCACTCTGCACAACTCTTGTAAAGATTGATTCTGGCAGTGTAGATCACGGTACTTTGTGATCCATAAAAATAGGCACAAGTTATGAAAGTAATATTAACAGGCATAATTACACTCGATAAATTTAAATTTAGATATTCTTTCTTTTGACTATTTGGTATGTCTTGTGTTGATTCTACAGATCTTCTTTATCTATTCTTTTTTATTTCTTTTCACCTTTTCCACATATAAACATTTCACGATACTAAAATATTAAGTAATTGAAAATGAATTATATTAACTAAGTAAAATAAATCTGCAATCTAAAAGAAGACAATTTGCTTATATTTGGGTTATGGAACCTTATTTGATTGAAGCTTCTAAATTGGATACTAATTATTACATGTTACTAAAAAGTTTTGGAGAAAGCAAAATGAATTTTGCTTGCCCAAGGAAATTAATTTTAACAACTAACTCAGTAAACTGAAAAGCAAAACGCATCTCAAATCATAATTGGCTTGATTAGAATAACTTTTAAAATGTTAATCTGTGAGTCACAATGATCTGTAGTGAATACTTTCTTTTCAGTTTCAGAAATGTTTTCAATTTTACTTGAATTTCCTTAGAAATTATTGCAAGTATGTGCTATAAACTGTACCAACTCTTGGGACTTAAAATGTTTCCATGACTATAATTTTTGCTCGAAATTTTATTGCTGACTCTGATTTTGCTCTTCTACACATATTTACATCAAGCATGTATAAAACATTGTGTTTCTTTAAACACATATGATGGAAATTATTTGAGTTGATTGCTATACAGTGTCCTTGGTAAGGGAGGATGAAGTATCAGCTCAGCTGTTGCTGAAAAGGAGATCAATTTAATAACTCAAATGAGGTCAAGAAGAATTGAAAATTGCAGGCTGAAATATTCTGTATTTGATCATAAAGAGATTATAGGAAGGGAAGAACACACTGTAACAACCTGTATTTTAAAAGGAGACAGGCTTCTGATAGTTCTGTGCTTTATCAGTTCACAATCAAAGTAAGCAACATAAATCCATTTTCAAAACACTAATATGTTTTAGATTCTTTTTAAAGAAAAGGCCAATTTCTTGTAGATAGCAGAGGGATTAAAATTCTAGTTTCTTGACATTTATAATCATGACAACCTGGACTTGCAAGTCATGATTAGTTTTGCTTTGTTGGGGAACAAAAACGTTTTCTCTGCCCTGTCCCTTGACCATAGCAAGGTGCTCAGTTACTTATATGTCTTCCTCTGCTATTCCCAAGCCCTCATATGTACTGGCAGGCAATTTTCTTTAGATCAAACAAAACATTCTAGGATGAGGCAAAGACTGGGTTGTTCACTAGCACTTATATGAATACCATGTTACATAGTCACTATATAAATGGAAAAATTATATTCTAGTGTGCCATCAGAGTAAGCTGCTGTATGACACAAGTGCTCTATTTATGAGATTAAAATCTTGTGTAACAGCATTTAGAGCAAGATACTTTTCTTCTTTAAGCATTATGGCCTTATTTGCACAATAATGATAGTACCCACAGGAAGTCTTTGTGAGGAGGATTAACACAATGCCTATGAGACACAGACTCTGCCTGATCTACAGAGAGAGTAGACTTTAAGAGTATACACCTACGCAGTCTAAATCTTGGCTCCACAATTTTCTTGATGGTGAATCTTGGGCTATCAACTTAACCTCTATATTTTGATTTTCTCAATTTTAAAATGGGATTAATAATACCACTGCATTCATGGATTTATCTGAGGACTAAATATTCGAATGTTTACAAAGCACTCAGTGCTTATTGTTTGCTAAGTAAATAACATTGCTGTAAGCACAAAAATGGACGTTATCATTATCATATATTTATTCAAAATAAATGGAATGTTGCTGGTAAAATAAAAAGTGTAATTTTAAGCATTGTGAAGTTTAGAAACTTAAACAAGAATATAACAAACAATATTTTGTTAGCACAAATGTATTTTAAACAAACCAAGATAGAATAATCTGTCATAATTTGACACCAAAAATTTACTCTTTCTTGCTGAGCTATGCTAAAACTAATTATGGTTCTTTTCTTGTAGTTTTGTTTGTTTTAATTTGGAGCAAAGGGTGCTTCATTCTTAGCATAGTATGGTGAATTGTCAGAGAAATATTTAACGATTGTGTAGTGATATTTTAAAACTACTATCAAATTGGTTGATAGGTTCACCCCCCAATTCCAAAAGGGATAGCCAGAACATTCTTTGCATTGGTAATAAATACTGGTAGTAACATGTATATTTCATTTACACTTTTGAGTCTTCCCCGGCTTTCATTATCATTCAATTAAGTTAGTTGGACTAGATTGAGAAATGCCAAGAAACTGGTATATCAGTTTTATGTTGCTGCCATAGCAAATTTTCACAAACTTAGTGGTTTAAACAACAACAAACTTAATATCTTATAGTTCTATAGGTTATGAGCTTAATACAGGCCTCATGGGTCTAAAGCCAAGACTTCATCGGTGCTGTGAGGCTCCAGGGGAAAACTTATTTCCATGCCATACCTTTATATCCTCAGGAAGGTGCCCCTTTGCCTGGAGGACCCATGCTTCTATCACATCACTCTGACAATGACCCATTATTTTTCTTCTTTGACTTTAAAAGGTCTTTATAGTTATATTAGCCCTACCCACTTAATCCAGGGTACCCTCACTATTTCAATATCAATTGATTCCCAGTCCTAACATCATCTACAACCTTAATCTTCTTGATCATATAACTGAACATATTCATTGTTTCTAGGAATAAGGCATAGACATCTTTGGAGAGGGGGCATTATTCTGTCTACCTCTGCCAATAACCATAATCGTTCTGTGAAATCTTGGGTCTAACTGAGTCTTTACTGTTTCAATTTTGTGGCTAAAGTGATAAATTGAACTTGCCCCAAAATGCCCAAGAGCAGTATAACGATGATGGGTTTACTGCCCACAAGTTGAAGCAGATAATGCAAATATATATTTTAACTATCATCACATCTTGAGGGAATTGTGGCCTAGGAAAATTTGTGACACTGGGAACAAGATTAAAAGGTCTGCTATTCACAGTGCCTTTAAGGCAATGTCAAGGTCCACTCTGTGTGACTATGTGATGTGAGCAAAGACTTCATCCTTTTAAATAAGCATCAGCAAAATATCAAAGTTTTATCAATTCCTGTGACAGCTGTCTTTGCAGATGGTATCAAAGTCTTGCTGAAAGTTTTGCTAATACACTACATCTTAAAGATCAATCGTGGAGAATTTTAGTGTTTCATCAAGTATTTGCTATATATTATAGTATTCTGGGCAGGCTAGAATGTACTGCAATGATTTCAATTATAGTAAAAGAGCAAACAGCTTCTCACAAAATGAAGTCTGATTTTTATAAATTTGACAAATATGGTAATATCTTTGATATTATTTACATATTTACATGTTTTGGCATTATGCTATTTAGCTCTTGCAATTTTGGTTTTTCTGATTGGGACTTGAAAGGTAAAGTCAGAAAGAAGCACCAGAGCTGAAGAATAAATTATTATTTTGCAAGTAGAGGAAATAGAGCACATTAGAATGTTTATGAATTTGTAGTTACTCTGTTGCTCTGGAAGACCAAACCACAGCAGCCAGATTATCATAAAAGTCATGGAAAAGTTGAAATGTATTTGAGCACAGTTCCATTTGTTTGCTACTGGGTTAGCCTCTTCAGGGGCTATGATCAATACTATGAAACCAACTCTCTCAGGTGCCTTAAGAGCAATTGGCATGATGTAATAAACTGGCACCATCCGCTTATTTTTAATATTCTTCATTCAATCTCCTTGTCTGAATCTCTGATTACTTTAGGTTAAAGAAAATAAAAGGGAGTTTGAGAATTGGAAGCAACATTCTCTCAAATCAAGTTCTGTATAAATCTATAAACATTTTGATTTTTATTCATGAGGAGACGGTGCCTGATGATTTCTAAGTTGATAACTGCTTACCAATTTCATAGCATGGGATCATCTTTCTTCTGTACTATTAGGAAATTCTGCCTGGAAAATCATTTTCTTCATCGTGAGTAGGACCTTTGCTTGTCTATGATGTAATGAATCTTCCTTACGGGGTCTATCAAATTATGTAGATTAAACAATAACATAGGCTCCACTCATGTAGACTTCTGTTCCCAAAATCTTTGTTAGAGCTATTTCCTAAGCAGTTTTTATTTGATGATGTAATTACATAATTTAGTGTAATGATTAAATGACCGTAAATAGAAATAAATTTTAAATATTAAAACTATATTTAATATTATAAATATTTAATATTATATTTATAATATTTAATATTATAAATATTAAAACTATATTGAATACATTGGAAAGTCTATTAAAGATTAGTCACTAAAACATTTGTGTGAAATTGAAAGGGGGAGACATGACTCCTAAACAAGAGGGCACCATCTATACTAATATTATTTGAAAGCAACCTTAAAAGAACTTGAAAAAATGTTCTCTTGCTTACATATAAAAAACATCAAGTGAAATTCCAATTAGTAAGTTCTTTGGAAAATGTATGTGCATCTCTGCATGTTTAATTGGAATAAAACGTAAATATGTGTTCTTATGTTTTTAAGAACTCTGTTTTTACTAAGTTTTTCAATTAACGAGCAAACTTGGGGTCTTTGTGAGATAGGAAGACTTCACTGAACATTGTTAACCCTTTATTTTCATTATAACTGAAACCACAAAGCACAAAGAATGTGGACTCACAAATTTTGGGAGCATAAAAGAGGTCTATGTATTTGATAATATTTTTGGAAGAGGAGAAGAACCTCTAAGTTCACTTGGCTGCTTTTTATTTTCAAGACCCTGGACAAAGGTATTAACCACTCACATTCAGTTTCTTCATTTTTAAAGACAGATTTATAATAGCCATCATGATGAGATGAAACAAGCTAGGCATAAATTAGTCACTCAACAAGTTTTAGTCTAATTTTCCTTACATAGAATATAATACAAGCTGTTTTTTAAGACTTATATAGAACTGTGTTGATTTTCTTCAAGAGATATTTTCCTTTGAATTATTATCTACAAAACCTGATATTGCAGGAAAAATTCTAGTTACTGTACAGATATTTTTGGCAATGATAGACTCCAAAATGTTTTGTGAGTCTTAAAGAAGGAATAATGATTTTACACTGTACTGAAGAATATTGTTTTTCTTGCTTAAAAGTGAATAAAATATATTATAAGAACTCTCATGCCTTTATACCTGGATATTTAATGTAATTTTCCTTTTGGTTTGCCAATTGTAAACTTCATTGTCTCCCCAAAATTTCTGATTAGGATAATAATGAACTATTTTTATTTGAATTTCAACAAATTTGATTTGAAGCAAATTAGTCTCAAAACAATAGTGCAAGTCACATTATATTAAAACATAAACACAAAACATACAGACAAATATATTTAGTTTCTGAATTGTTGCTGGACTAGTCAATAAAAAGAATAATGGCAAAGCTCTGTGTAATTTTGCTGTCTAGGGTACTCATGATCTGGAGACTCTAGTTCCACATGGACACATGCAAGGATTCTTGTCAAAGGGAGCACAGGCAGCTTTGAAGACTCATTACTGCAAGAATGGAAATTATTACCTCCCTAGTGACCATCTGAACAAGTAGCAGCTGGAAGGCATCTTTCATTTGTTTTTAGTATATATTATTTGATAACTGCCTGTATTTATGAAACAAAAGTGATATTTTACTTCTTGAGATTTATTTTTCCTAAATACTTGGCAACAACGTGATAAAACTTATAACTATAACTGGGATACATATAAGTCCCATTTTTACTTATTTTAAAATAACAAAGTGCATATTAGTTGGGAATGATGGAAAGTTGATGACTAATTAATCGTATGGTAATGAAGACCACCTGAAGCTGTCCTCCTTGTAGGCAAATTTCTACATCCATGAGAGATATATTGCATTACTTAATGAACGTGTTAGGATGTAGTAGAACAAAGTAACACTAATTTAATTAAGTCTGAAATTAAAGGGAAATATCAGAGAAAAAATTATATTACCACAATCAATAAAACACAGAAACATTAAATTTTTATAAGGAAGTTAATTCTATTTACCACTTCAAATTGAATAATCAGTTTTAAACTAAATTGGGATTCAAAATATATCCTATTTTACTTTGTCTCTTAATAAAATGATTTTTCTACATTCATTAATAGAGAGAGTAATCTATACATAAGCATTGGATTTTAACAGTGTATTTAGTCTAGCATATATTTATGATTTCTTTGTGCAGAGAGACAATACATTAATGAAGTCCTTTTCAATAGAAAATATATTTTATACAAGTTAATATTACATAAAAACTACATTTAAATAAAGGTAAAAAGTTGAAATAAAACAAAAATAGCTATTGCTAGCTTCTTTTATGTTTAGTCATCTATTATTTTCGACTTAAAATCTGTTAGAAAAAATGCTTGGATAGGAATAGAAAAATGTGCAAAAAAATTGCATTTTTTAGGAGAGCCTCTTTTGTAAATAATGTTCAATGTAATAAAATCCTATTTGATTTGACATGAGAAGGTGACATGGATGCATTCATTCTACATGAATGAATGTACAGAGTCTGAGTGGAGGCTTACTACTCAGATGCTGGAACAGAGAGAACAATAATGTTCTAGACTTGTCCCATTAGTTAGCTTTTGCTAAGAGATTTTATATACTTAATAAATGAAATATAGAAAGAAACAGAAAATGCACTTCTCGAGCCTCATGTTAATGTTAGTAGCTATATGTCATGTGCATATCAATTTAAGACAGTTATAGAAAAATGGTACTAATGGTACTTGCTTATCATCACCAAAGAGTGTGAGAGACTTTGGTATTTAGAGGGTTTTTGTGTGTGTGTGTGTGTGTTTCTTCTTTTTTTAATTTTTTCCTGTTACAGCACAGTGTTTGATATTGATGAGTCATCAGTAAAATCTCATCTTTTGCACCTTCCCTTGTGTAATTCTACAATAGGATGTTATATTTTTTGTTTACACAAAAAGGTAGTCTTGAGCCTATTGTTCAAAACATCCCTCCTAGGAGGAATGTGATGGTTTTTAAGTGTTGTGCTATTTTTAGTAGCTCTAAAAGAAAGTCAGATGAATCTGTTGTTGTTTTGATAACTTTGCCCACTTTTATAAAACCTGAGAAGAGTAACCTGAAAGCACTGAATTCCTTGGACTGGATGCCACACTGGACCTCTGATGGAGAAAACATCTTTTTATCATATTGATGAAAAAACAGAGTCACCTCTTTGTTGTTTCAGGAGGCTGGAGTTCTTTTACTAAAGATAATTTCAGAGCTTGAAGAGAAATTTGGGAAACTGGGGCCACCTCTTTTCACTTACAAGAACTGAGGCAGAAAATGACTTTGCCATCTGAAAGCCACAGCTTCTGATCACTATTCAGCACCTAGGTGGGGTAACCAGGACAAGCACCAAGGACCCAGAGAGGAGAGAAGCTGGAGAAAGCATAGCACCAGCTCCCTGTGCAGAGCTGACAAACTGAGGGGCCCTCATGAAGGAAGCAGACTGAGCCACAGAAATGTATGCAGGAATGAAGAGGAAATTCCTGAGTTTTCTGGAACTTGTAGCCTCTGAGAACCAGAGGATGAGCAGGGATCATAATAACCATTGTTGTGTGATGTAGTTGATCGTATTTTAAATGTGCTTTGAAGACACTAGTGAAAAATTAGTTATTTCTGAATTTTTATTGGAGACCCAATAAAAATTGCCTTCTTAAACTTTGCAACATATCGGCAATTATCAAGTAAATCTAAAATCAATCATTTATTCAAAGAAATAGCCATCAGGAAATAGAAGACACATGTCTAATGAGTTGGTCTCTTCAGTCACTGTGGTCAATTTGGATAACGTTGTTCACTCAGTGCATTCTCCCTTCCTTTTTAATCATCCCCAAGTTTATGACCTCTGGGGCTCAGACTTAGCAGCTAAGATTGCTTGACCGAAGCCTATAAAGGCAAAGGCCCTCTTGCCACAGAAAATCTAAAACTTCTCTTTTCCTTTAAACTTGCTTTCATAAAAAAAAAAAAAAATGCAAGGCATCAATTCTAATATGAAGACAATTTTATTACCTCAGTATAGACAGATGAGAAAATACTGACTGCACAGTCACACATTTTAAAGCGATCCAGAGATTCTGAGTCTGTTATGACTGGAGCATCTATGGAAATGAATAGCTGACATTTGTACAGTGATTACTCTGTGCCAGACACTATTCATGCAGATTAGCTCATTCAATACTTGCAGTATCTCTAGCAGATAGGTTACATTAAGATTATTCTGATTTTATGTGTAAATAAACTAAGGCATTGAGCATTTAAGTGACTTGTTCAAAGTCACACCTTTTGTAAACTACAGAGCTGGGGTACTGAAGCCAGAGACCCTATGCTCAACTCTATGCATATTACCTTAAAATAACAAAATGTCCAATTAAAATTCCCATTGTGTTCTCCATACTTACATTATCTTTGTAATTAGTATAATGATTATATGCAAATAAGCACTACACAACTTGTGAAAAAGACAAGTTAATTTAAGTAGGCTTATTAGACCCTGTATTGCACTATTACTTCACCTGAGAGGCATTTTGTTTTGGCTTATGCCATGGATAAATAGCCAAGGTCTTGTCTTGAAAGCAATATTTTCTCCAATATAGTGGTCCAAATTATAAAGAATTTAAATATATAAACTAGACTCTGTTTTACTTTAAATGTACCTTGGGGGTCTGGAATTATACCTTGGTATTGTAGAGATTATTTACGCCTGCGTCCCTCACAATATGGCTCTCGGGAGGGGATTTTTATAGATAGCTTGTTCTTCACTCCTCTTATACTCGTTCTCACTGTGGAAAGCCAGCCTTTTCCTTCCCCAGTGCTCTCTATAAAATGGACATGTCAGTCCTTTATCCTGGGTAAAGATGGCACTTCCAGCTACCAGGGGAATCATTTGAATTCCCTGTATCTGAGAAGGATTTCCTGTGTAAAAGATGAGACTGTTCCTACACTGGGACACTTACACCTTCTGCATGGTATGGAGCCTCTCTGAGTGGAGGCTTCCTACTTAGATGCTGTGGTCCAATCTAGGACTTTTTGGTCTCCCTGCTTGTTAAAAGTGGTGGGACCTGGACTTATGGGAGGGACAGAGGCCATGTTGATTTGCAGCGTTGCCAATAAGAAAAAGCACCAGGGAGTGATTCTTAACCTGGGCTCTAAGAACCTCAAACTTCTGATAATATAATTCAGAAACGTCCATGAAATTCAAAGGGAACAAAATATATCTTTCCCAGATGAAAAGATGCTTTAAAACATCAAAATTAAAATATATAACATATGCTTTAAAGAGCATCTGAAGGAAATCAGTGTAGCTGTCCAGATGATGACATTCTTTCGCTAAGTTGTTCATTTTGCCTACCTCTTGCATCACTGCATCGTTCTATTTTCGATTGAACCTAAAATATCTACTTTCCTTAAAGACCGTGCTAAGGGTGTCACTGTCATCGTCATCATTCTCCTGAGGAACTGTGCCCATAAGGTTCTGAAGAGGAATCGACCAGTGTGGGCCTTGGTCTCTTAGCAGCTGAGCCAGAATTCAAAAGGGAGGTCCATGGTCTTTTGAACAGAATGTCCAGTGGACCAGAACACCATGCTACAAGGCTGTCTTTTGATTCTTCCTCCCTGTTGATCATGCCTGGAAAACACTTTCTAGGAACTACGTGCATCAGATGGGGACACCACCATGCTGATTTCACAGCGCCAGGATCAGAAGGAGCCCTGAGACACTGGAGGATTTCAGTACTCCACAACCAGCGTGTGGTGAAAAGATATCAATATTTATTTAGGTATTTGTTTTATCTTTTTTCTATTTGTCTATGTGCTAAATAATAATACCATCCTAGACCGTGTTCAAAGAGTTAGCAACAGAGTTCTTTTTTGTTTTATAAACCTTATATCTATGATCTTAGGAAGCAATGTAAAAGAGAATCCCTTAACATCTGAAAAAAATAGATACAGGCCCTGCTTAACTCAAAAACATTCTTGTTTCTCAGACATTGGGAGGTTTTCAAGCAACTCTGATTTTTAAAAGGTTCACATAAAACAAACATAATCCTAGTTGAAACATAACCCTTATTGAGTCCATGAATAACTAAATCCCTATATATTCATAATGATAATGACTGTATAAGCTCACATAATGGTGAGATGGCACTGGTTAATATTTCATGCAGTTATTTGCACTGTTGTGTAGCTTTTGAGGAAAATTACAAAATAACCAACTGAGATAAAATATCTAATTTGCTTCTGTTAATTTCTTGTGTTAGAAAGAGTATAAACTGAAGAATGAAGAAAGTAGAGGTAATCATTGTAATTTACTTATAGAACTTTTACTCTAAGTCTATACAAAAGTACATTTTCCCTTAGTTGAAAGAATTATTCTCACCAACTTAGCAGAAGTCCTCTATGTTTAATCTACTACACATTATAACACAGATTTCTAAATGACATATTTTTATCTGATAATTTCATTTTTGGCATTAGCCTCATCTTGATTTTTCAGTTAACTTTTTTAACCATTTTTTTCTTTCTTTTTGGGGGTGAGGGTAACGGTTATCAAACACAGGATCTCATACAAGGTACACAAGCTTTCCACTACTGAGCTATATCCCTAGCCCTTCTTATTTTATTTTTGAGACAGGGCCTCACCAAGTTGCTCAGGCTGGCCTCAAACTTGCAATGTGCCTGCCTTAGCCTCCCAAATAGCTGGGATGATAGGTGTGAGTTGCAGGTTTTCTCAATGATGAAAACATACATACCTTTAGTACTTTGGATCCCATTATCTTACTTTCTTGAATCCCAAGTCCTTGTATTGATCATTTCCTTTCTTATCTGGATCTGTAATGTAATTTTATTCCTCAGTTTTTTTCTATTATCTCATTGATTAAAAATCAAGGAAAATTTTCTGATGTCCCAGGTACTGTGCCAGACCCTGGACTGTGGGAGTGCCAATCTTCTGAGAGCAAGCAAGCAATTATGACACTGTGTGATGATGGCCATGGTCTAGGTGAGTCTCAAGTGCTGATTCCAGGTGACTTTGCAGGCTTGCCAGGTGGCCATTCCTGAACTGATTTAACATCAAAAGGGGAAGTTGGCCACTCAGCACTATGATTAACCATTTGTTTATTAGAAGCTCCTTCTGTGGTATTTGTCTCTGAAACATATAACATGCTCGACAAATGTTTGAACTGACTGAAGAATAGTGGAAACAAGGAGTCATTGACAACTGAAAATAATTGTATGGGTTTGAATAGAGATTTCAATTATTAATGAAGTTCAGAAATGGGTTTAAAAAATATGTCAGGGGCTCTAAAATTACCTTTTCTGCCATATGATATGTTTATATTTTATTTTTAAAATGATGAAATTCCATTTAAAGGGAAATATTAAGTGGTTTAATTTTGATAACATTCACCTAGGCTTCTTATGTAAACCAATCATGTAAATAGTCATGATGGCCCATCTTCCAATTCCTGGCTAAACTATCCACATAGCTTTAAAAAAAATTTAAACTTTAACATCAAAATGCTAAGACATAGAATAATTTTTTGGAACTTGCAAAAATTTCAATTCTCTGAACAATGAAATTAGACTGAAATATATAATTGAAGGTCTAATAATGTCTATAACCAAAAAAAGAAGGACGAGGAAGAGGAGGAGGAGGTGAAGGAGGAGGAATGGGAGGAGAACTAATTTAGACAGGTGTAGTGGCACTCTCCTGTAATCCCAGTGACTCGAAGGCAGAGACAAGAAGATCTCAAGTTCAAGTTCAAGTCTAGCCTGGGCTTAGTGAGACCATGTCTTAAAATAAAAAATTAAAAGGACCAGGGATGTACCTCGGTGATAGCGCATCTCTGGGTTCAATCCCTAGTAACTACCCTCCCACAAAAGCAGATTTAGCCGGTCAAAATAATTTAGGAAAGCACTCTATCCCTCCTCCAAGATCTCCTTTCTCCCAGAGACTTACAAATTGTGGTAAGCATGAAACAAAATAAACATCCTTGTAGTTATTCCTATACTCTGTCTCTGAAGATTGTTGCTGAGGTAAAAATATCTTGTGTCCCCTTTCCTTCACTCCCTATAGTTTTACCCTTTTTTGGGGGATGGCAATGAGAAACTCTTTCCCCCACTACTGTTCCTGGGAGAGTACTTTTTAAAAAAAATCACTTATACATCGAACTATACAGGCTATTTCAGCACACTCAAAAGGACAGAAGTTGTACAAGTGACATTTCAGACCACAGTGGAACACAACTAAATATTCACATAATATTAAGAGAACTTCAGGATTTAGAACACAGTGTGGTGCATATTTAATCGCTTTCTAGAAGGAACAATGGCATTCTAAGAATTTAGTTCTAGAAGAAAAGGAAAAAAATTACATAATTCACTATACTTAAAAAAAAAAAATCCTGTGGACTGCTTCTTTTGCTGCCTAGGGCTGTTTACTGGCTGTTTCAGAACACTGACTACTTAACACTGATATGGCAGTTCTTGTGTCTGGGTTACCTGTCATTCTGTAAGCCCTTGGGAGTTAGCAACAACCTGGTATCTCAGGTCTCTACATACTGCCTGTCACGGATTGGGCATTAATAAATATCTCTTCAATGACTTTTCTAAATAACAAGCTAAAAATAGAAACTCCCCAAAAATACAAAAACACTATTTGCAAGATCACCAGATAACACTAAGACTAGTAGAAAAATGTGTTTTAAAATGTCCGAAGTATTCAGACATCTGAACTGTTAATAAATGATTAAAATGTCTCACTTCAAATAAAAGAAGTCAAATTAAAAGTAGAATATACAAATTTATCCTATCAAATCAGCAGATTACACACTGTCGTACAGGCTGGTGGCCTGAATGTAGATTGATTACGATCCTTCTAGAATACTTGTGAAAAGTCAAAACAAGAGATACATCACTATAATTTCAAAACAAACACAGAACAAAAGCCTAATCATATTATTCACAGCCCCATAGACAACTACAAACTCCAAATACACAATTTATAGGATAGAAAGAAGAATAAAAAATACCTATTAATGTAAACAAATAAAATTACTAAAAATAATCTAGCCATAGCCCAAGGAGAATACTTATACCATTCTTTATGTCTCAACTATAGGATACACTTGCATATAAAATGTTTCCTACTTAGTGATATTACAGACAATATTCTTCTTATTCTTAAGTTCACCATAATTGACTATTCTGATGGCTGCCACTAAGTTCAATGATGTAACCCATGTACCAGTTGTATTTCATTAACATATGGAATACATGTATATAAAATTGTAGATGCATATATATATATACACATACACAATGATATATATATTAAACATATTAATATATTTATTAATATATAAATTAACACAATTTCACATATTAGTTACATTTTTATTCAATGTCTTTATTATAAAATTATGTGTTCTTTTATATCTAGCTTTAAATTTTTAAAAATCAAAACAAATTACATATAACCTTTCATTTTATATTATATATTCATATTAATGTATTATATACTTTC
>CM053404.1:126983849-127147927 GCA_028644305.1 Xerus rutilus | reverse complement strand
GTGTTCTTTTATATCTAGCTTTAAATTTTTAAAAATCAAAACAAATTACATATAACCTTTCATTTTATATTATATATTCATATTAATGTATTATATACTTTCATATGTCTAAACAGATTTTCAATGTGATAATAAATCTTTTGTTCATTTCTGACTTAAAAATCTATCAATTTTTTTAAATGTTTTTCAGACTTTTTTTTAAATAGCTTTATTTTATTTATTTATTTTTATGTGGTGCTGTGGATTGAACCCAGGGCCTCACACATGCTAGGCAAATGCTCTACTGCTGAGCCACAACCCCAGCCCAGAAATCTACCAATTTTTTGTTATGTAGGTTTCAATTACACATGTTCATAAAATTAAATATTATTCTTTTATTTTAAAATTAACAATGTTTTACTACAAAATAATGAGCATCTGACTTTTATTAAGGACTTTTAGACATCTTTTCAGACTAGTGTTTGATCATTATTTTTAATGTTTAAACATTTCTAAAGTTAATCACTGCTTAATTACCTGGGACAAAGCCAACAGGCCAGGATTGATTCCTTCCTTCCTTCCTTCCTTCCTTCCTTCCTTCCTTCCTTCCTTCCTTCCTTCCTTCCTTCCTTCCTTCCTTTCTTGTGAATTGCTGATGTTGACTTGACTGTATCATCTACTGTTTTACACCTATATTCACAAGTGAGTGTTTGGTAGAGCTGGCTAGCTACAGACAGACAATACAGACATATCTTCTTTGCATGTCTTTTGCCAGCTTCAGAGCTTCATGTAATGTTTCAGAAATCAACCCATGACTATTTCCCTTTGTGTTCTGACACTCTTTAAAAACCAGGACAAGAGGAGAGAGAGTTAATTCTAATGGGGAAAAGGTTTCTTTTGTGGGAAGATAAAAATCTCCTAAAATTAGATTATGAAAATATTTCCACAACTGTGTAAATATTCTGAAAACCTTGGAATTATACATTTTAAACACATGAACTTTATGGTATGTAAATTAAATCTCAATAAAGGTGTAACAAAAACAATAAAAGTATTCATTTCTTGTAGATCTAATAGATCTCATCCAATCAAATTTGCCATTTACTCCATATTTATGTACAAATTTTTATACATATACATAGTGATTCTATACAGTATTGTTACATATGTATTATACATAAAATTTATTTGAGAGAAGATTTACCTAATATTTTATACATTCTATTTATCTTTAGTTGTATCTTTTTTTCTCTTCCATAATATTAATAGGGTCTCCATTATTTCTATCTTGTTCATTCTTGAAGAAAATCTTTATTATAAGTTTTTTCAAATAATTTTCTTGGGGTGAATTTCTATTTAACTGTTTTCTTTATAACTTCTTATTTTTATTAATTTTTAATTATTCTATTATTCTTTCTCTAGTTTCTTAGATTCTATCTCAATGGATATAAAAGAATAGAAATAAGTAAATTAAAAGAAAAGTTCATAAGTTATTGTTGGCTTATTGGTGATTTTAATTTTCACTATTAGGTTTTCTATGTGTTTTATGCTACCAAGAATCACCATTTGTCCTTAATATAGTAAAAATAATCATTACTTTAAAAATATCACTTGAATGAAAATGAAGATGATTTGTATCTAGAAGAATACACAGTAGGACATTTTGATTCATAGATAAATTTCTGATCCATTTGTGATACGAATATTTAGATAAACCTATAAAATATAAAATGTAAAATTGTTCTTTTCATTTTAAAGTAGTTTGTGCAAACTGTATCCTAACTTACTCTAACTCTTCCCCTAATTGCTCCATGATCATCAGCAAATTTTGTCTTCTTGTATACATTGTTTAATATATACATTGTACTAGATATGGTTGGAGTTTTATTTAATTTAAATACAAATTATATGTATTTGTAATCAGAATAATATTTGCAAAAATAATTTTACAATTTTTTTAGAACCATATTTGCCCCTGAGTATTCAGTGACATTATCAAATATCATCATTATAAGATTATGACCTCACTAAAATGAGGTATGCAGATAGTAGGGTACACTGAGAGAACTGCTGAAAACTCAACTGAGGAATTTCTATGGAATCTTCAGAGAAAAGCAGGACTTATGCTATGGCCCAGATAAATCTTCCCACATATAAATCTCCCTATGGTTTGGGGCTGGGAATATGGCGCAGTGTTAGCGTGCTCGCCTAGCACGCATAAGGCACTGGGTTCGATCCTCAGCACCACATAAAAATAAAATAAAGATATTCTGTCACCTACAACTAAAAAATAAACATTTTTAAAAAAATCTCCCTATGGTTTAATAAAGTTGAGAAAAGCAGAATTTGAAAGGCAGACCAGTCCAGGTCCTATAATACTGTCAGAGAATAACGGGCAATTTTTCCAGGAAGATTAATAGCTCTTCTGATGTAAATGTGCCATTTATGTGCCAGGTGAGGCCTCCTGTGTTCCTTCAGCTTGGGTTTATTTCTGACATCTACTTCCATAGTCCTGTCTGGTCACACACTCAAGAGTTGAGAATGGTTTAAAGATGAAAATGTTTGTAGACATTACTATGTAACTTCATCAAAAGCCAAAATTTTATATATATATATTTTATCATAATGTCTACATGTCAAAAGGCCTTATTATTAACTGCCTCAAACTCAAAAAGTTCTGTCATATAGTAGCAATGTTAAAATAAATGTTTAGTTGGTTGAAAGAATCATCAAGTAAAAAACAGTGAGAACTGAACTAATGTAATCATGACAGGTGGGAGAATAGAATTCCTTTTGAGATGAAGTTAAATCTAACAGGTCTGATAATGGGCTAGGGAACATATTGAATATCATGGGCCAGAGATAAATCCAGTGATGTCTAATAATTTTCTATCTTGACAAATAAATTCTCTAAAAGTGGCATTTCTTTTCAATTAACATGCATACAGAAAGAAATAGTAGAAATAAAATGGTAAGATCATTTGCAAATTCTGAGTTTTTGTTGCCTATGGGTGGTGATGACTAGTTCGTATAAAGATAACTAGTCTCAAAGTCAGGAGGTTATTCTGGGTTGGAAATGGCCACACATTCTAATTAAATCACAGTCATAAATGAAGCCATGAGAGTATACTAACTTAGCCATGGAGAGTACATAGAATGAGAGGAAAGTTCAAGTGAGAATCTCAAGAAAACAAGAGAGCTTTTCAAGCAGACATAAAAGTTTTGAAGTGGAAGTAATAAAGACATTGTCATGGAAACCAAGGACCAAGAACTTATCCATGAAGAGGGTCTGGTCAACAATCTTTAAATGTTTTAAACAGGTCAAGTTATTTAAAAATCCAAGCTGGGCATGGTGGTGCATGCTTGTAATTCTAGCAACTTAGAAGGCTGAGACAGAAGCAAGTTCTAGGCCAGCCTCAGCAATTTAGGAAGGCCCTCAGCAAATTAGTGAGACCCTGTCTCGAAATAAAAAAATAAAAAGGGTTGGAGATGTGGCTCAGTGATAAAGCACCCCTGGGTTAGATCCCCAGTATCAAAAATGTAAATAAATAAGTAAAATCCCAAACTGTATTTCTTTGGACTTAGATTCCAAGGAATGATAATAAAATATTGGAAAAAATCTACTGGGTATGTGAGTCCAGATTGGAGAGGTTGCCAGGTCATTGAAACAGTGGAAATTTTCTCAGACTTAGGCTTTGTACCCAAAGGTCTTATACAATTTATGATTTCCTCTGAAGTGAGTAACATCTTGCTGTCACTGTTTGAGCTTTACCATTGGTGTAGCTGTTCAGCTATATCTTTCCCCATTTATTGTTCCCTTATGAAGTACTCTTAAGTTTTTTATTTTGTTTTCTTGCTTTTTAAATATAAACCCCACTCCTCTTCCAGTTCAGTTTCACTAAGTGAAAAAATAATTGTGGTTCCATCAAATCTCAAATTATATATGTATATATATATAATATATAATATTTCCTGCTAATCCTTATTTCTTGACATCTTTCTAAGATCATATATATGCTCTTAAGGGCAAGGGCTATTTATCTTATTCCTCTCAATATTCACAGCACTGAGCTTAAGTGCTTCCATTTCAGTATGAGTTTGTTTATGAAAAATTTTGATAGGTATTATTCTCTTTCCCTGATCCTCAAACTTAAGTCAGCATTTTTAAAGAGGGTTTTGTGGAATACTAGTTATACCAAATTCTCAAACTTAAAAGGTTCTCAATGAACAATTTGAGAAACATCATTCATATTTTACTTTATGGAGATCCCTAATACACATTAGCATATTTAAAAATCTGTGAAGACCTGGGTAATTTCATATTTTAAATGAACACATATTAATGTCTCATCATACTGCCTAAAAAATGATACATTCTTTAAACAGCTAAAAGTTTTTTGTAGTTTACCCTTCAGAGAAAGTCTTGAGGCGCTTGACTTTTTTCTCTCTCACCAACTGGTCTACATTGTGATTAATTTTGTATTTCCATAGAGGGTTTCATAGTTCCCATTTTTTCATTTGTTCTTCTCACATTATTCTTGCACAGGCAGTGTATCTTCTTACACCTCCTACCTCCTACTGTTCCTCAATACCAAATGAGTTTAACATCTCAAGATCCCTTATGTTTCACCCCAGTGAAGCAATTTTCATGCTCTGCCATGCCAAATCTAAATCAAAATAAAAACAGGTTGCTTTCTTCATGTCTTTACACTGAGCCTTTGCCTTAGTCTCAGTGGCTCCTTCAGTTGAAGTTCTATTCCTAGGTGCAAGTTCTTCGCTTTTGCAAAGTAAATGACTTTGGAGAAAATTTTTGGTTGCTAAGCATCTCAATTTTTGCCTTTATTAAATGTATTATTTTTTTTAAAGTTTCTGTTTAATCTGACCAATTCAAACTTTAAAGAAATCAGGAAGGATTTTTATATACCAATTTTTATTTAATTTTTTCCCTTCTGTTTTTTTCTTTCTGGGTGCCTATATATATATTTTTTGTGTTTTTTTTGCCGTAGATTAGTTACGGTTAAGGATACATTGGCTGCACTGTGTGCTTTAATTCTTTAAATGTTTTGTTTCAGAATGCAAAGAATCCTGGTGTCAATGTGTAGTTTTGTCTTTATTAAGTATGTATACATGAGAATATAAAAATGGATATAGCTAATGCTAATATTTAGCAAACGATCTAAAATGCAAGGTCAGCTTAACTTTCTACACATGTTGAGCTAAACATTATACTTACAGCTCTATTTGACTTCTTTCCAAGAGTAGATGTGATGAGAATCTGACTTTAACATCTGCAGGGGCATTAATCACTTGACTTTACTTAGTTGCACTTTAAAGCAGGCAAGCAAGTAAATCAACAAACAAAAAAACATCGAAAAAACAGAATGGACATATGTTTCTTTCTTCCTTTACTGATCCAGACATTACCAGGATAATGATTATGCTGTTTATGTTCCTTTTACTGCTGCTGATAATAATCCATCATACTGATATTTCCTTGCAAGTCCTCGGAATCAAGTTGCTTTCTTATAAAAGAAATGCATAAGTCCTAATTGAACATTTACTTATTTTTGGTAAACATGTATACTGTGTAATCTAATCACCAATTAAGATAGAGATGCCAAACAAGTTGTGAACTCTCGCTCTTTCAGGTCTTATATAGATAAATCCTGCCTTTGCAGTATGTTACTTTGCATGTACTTCCTTATTTTGCTCTTTGGATCTTGATCCAAAATGAAGTCAAAAGAGCCCCATGTTAATAACCTGCTATTTCCATAATTTATAAAATTAATCTGTAGTCTAGCTCTCAATCCAAATGTCATAAATACTATAAATATTCCTAACTACTTTTTGGAATGACAAAGGTATTATCAGAGACATATCTACTGAATAGATAATATTTCTATGGGACTAAGAAACTCAATCCTATAGATTCTTATGTGTTCATTTCTAAAGCAATGATTGTGTTATTTGAATGAAATAATATATAAGTGGATATATGCATTCAAATAATAAGTAAATAATATAAATGGAAGAAAACTAAGAATATGTAGAGATAAAAACAAAACCTACAGATTTAAAATGTTTAAAATCAAACACTAACTGAAAATAAAACACTTTCTTTGAGAAACAGGTAGTTTTGGCTTAATGAAGTAGGGAAAATATTCAGTATACTTGCATTGTAGCTGTCAGGTATATTTTATGTTAGAGAAAACCTGTGAAGGCAAGGTATAAAAAGAGAATGTTTTTTCTTAGTAAAAAACTAGTCCTCTCTCATCTCCATTTTGCTGCCCCCAAAATCTTATTTACCAAGGGGTTTTTTCATCACTTGAGTTGAAAAAAATAAAATTGCGAAAAAAGCAAACCATTTGATGATATAAAATGAAAGGATACTTTGTAATAGACTGATTTTTTTCCTTCTGTTGTGAAGGAGTGACAGGTTTTACTTCACTGTTGTGGTTTTTTCCTGGAGGAAGTGTTCACATTGCTAAACATTCAAGCTCTATGTAAGATTGAAGCCCATCTGAACACAAAGTCAGTCATTGTGAGGAAGTGGCATGGGAACTGGTCAAATACACTGATCAACTTTACATCTATCCGTCTATGGTTCAAGGAAGAAAACTATAAAGAAAACAGAAGAGAAAACAGAGAGAAGAAAATAGAGGGAAAACACTTCAAGATATCAGTACAGGCAATGAATTTTGGGTTAAGAGGCCCAAAAGATAAGCACAACAGCAACAAAATAAGGTAAATGTAATTATATCAAACCAAGAAGCTTCTGCACAGCAAAGAAGCAACCAAGTGAAGAGGTCACCATGAGAATGGGAAAGATATTTACAATTTATTTATCTGACAAGGGATTAATATGCAGAATATATAAAGACTCAAACAAGTCAACAACAAAATATAAAATAATCAGAAGCAAAAATAAAGCAAAACATAAAATAATCTGAATTGACATGCTTCAAAGGAGAATATACAAATAGCCAATGATAATAAGAAAAAAATGTTCAATATCACTAATGATCAGGAAAATGTGAGTAAAAATCACAATGAGGTATCATCTCACCCTATTTAGAAGGACTACAACAAAAAAGACAAAATGTAACAAATATTGGTGATAATGTAAAGAAAGGAGAATTCATACACCGTTGTTGGGAATATAAATTAGTACAACCATTTGGAGAACAGTATGGAGATTCTTCATAAAATAAATAGAATTGCCATAAGATCTAGCTATCTTACTATAAAATAAGAAATAAATGATATATATGAAATGAATGCAGTGTATCAAAGAGATACCTGCATAGTAATGTTATTGCTATCTGCAATAACCAAGATGTAGAATCAATGGATACATAGATGTAAAAAATGTAGAGTATATATTATCCAGCCACAAAAATAACTTTTTAAAAAGAGGAAATAAATACCATTTATAACTTGCATTGTCAAAAAAATTGTTTACCAGCTCTGTTGTCATGATTAAATAAGTAATTAAGTCAAATAGAAGTGAACTATAGTATAGTAGGTCTACTGACATGTTTTAACTTTATTGACCTAAAATGCTGAATGAGAAACATGCATAATACTCATGAACTTTCTCAATAAAAGCTCATAATTTAGGGAGGTGCCTACAGTTAATTGCTTGGTTTATTTATTAGTCATCTAGTAATGGAGTTTAGTTTTTTTTTTCATTTTAAAATTGACATTATTATCATTTTATATATACTTAGAAAAAACATAGTGGTTATTAGAAAAAGCTGCCACATTGGTGATTTTTGCATCATTTGTTTTAAATGCTAATTTTCCAGTTTCATTTATTATGTGTGTCTTCTGTCACTTACAGCATCTTATAATTCATTGGGTAAATTTAATATTGATAAAATACATAAAGCAATAAAACAAAACAAAAGTAAGAGTTCCTGGAAAAGTCATAGATACATTGCTTTAATATTATTACACATAAGGAAGAAAATTATAAGCAAAGGAAAAATAGTTTTAAAGTCTGTATTTTTTAAAAGAAAACTGATCACTTTCAATGTATATGTTACCTTACAGCATGATAAAATCTTATGCATAATTAGTATTTCTAAACATTATAATTATTATTAATTTCAAAAGCTCTTGTATGTGAAATATGTCAAACAGAAAAAGAGGGCCTCAGAATTTTATTGCATGGCAGTTGTTAAAATAAGAAACATTGTTTAAGGTAGTTTAGAAATAATATGTTTTGAAAATTTATACATATAATTCATATATTGAGATATTAATAGTTTATATTTCTAAATATTGAGGAATTGATTAGCATATGAGTCTATTCATGTCATTTTGATGACTTTATTTCAACAATTTTTATTGGGTATATTTACTTTTAATATTTCATTTTCTTTAACTAAAAATGATGATTTTCCCATTTTAATCCATTTGTACTTTTCATTGTAGCCATTTTTCTTTTAATTTTTGTACCAAGCATTGAACCCAAGGGCCCTTAAACACTGAGCCACATCATTAGCCTTTTTATTTTTTATTTTGAGACAGTCTTGCTAAGTTGCTGAGGCTAGCTTTGAATTTGTGATCCTCCTGCCTCAGCCTCCTGGCTGCTGGGATTACAGACATGCCCCACTGTGCCTGGCTATTATAGCAAATTTGAATCACCTTTGCCTGATCATAAAATTTTTACAGCCTGATCTCAACTAATGTTTATATTAAAGTTGAAGAAATTAACAATATTTTGCCTTTTTGTGTTTTTTAAATAAGAAATCATTTCATATTACTAACAAAAAATTATAAGTAGAATGTAAAGATTTTTTTTTTCACAGTGAGTTCTATATCTTTTCCCTTGGAGGCAGGTTTAAATACTAAATTGCTATATTGATTATAGAGAAGAGTAGATCTTCAAAGGTTGGCTCTCTAGGGCTATCCTATCAGAGCATAATTAATTTATCCAGTCTGAGGTTGGCAGGTTCACATTGTATAAGACCAGAATTTCTTCAAAATTCTACTATTCTATTCCTGGCCACTATTTTTTGTTACTCTGGTGGTAATAGCAAGTCACTGAAGATTTCCTTCCACCTCTGCCTCCAATAACTAACACAGCCAAAAATAAACAGGCAAAAATACCACCACAAGTGTCAGCATCAATTTCAAGATTTAGTGAGTAGCAGAAAATTTCGAGTAATGTCTTTCAATCATAAAGTCTTTCCTTAGAATTAAATTTCCCTGTAAAGCACTTAGAACACATATATTTTATTGATTCAATTTTATGTTTCTTATTATTTTCAGACAAATCTTCTATTCTTTGTGAAGAAAACACAATTCATTTTCTCTTACTTTAATACTTTCTTTTCAATCTAAATGCTTTCTAATTTTCTCATTTTAAAACAGCAACACCTATTTTCCACCATAAATACACTAGAATCACCATGCAAAATTATCTTTTGAAATGAGAAAAATTCTAAATTTGTAATGAGAATTTTTTTTAACTTATTACTTCACCATCTACATAAAAAGGAGCCCTCATGACAAAATGATCCTATAGGACATTTAAACATTCTCTGAATACTGAGAGAATTAAATTTCAGTATCAAGCTAGTGATTTCAGTTCAGCTATTCAGCATGATTTTCCTTCCAAATGATAACTAAAATGACCAAAAAAGAATAATGAATGTTGCTTCAGTACAGATAAAACTATTCCTCCATGAATAGGATCAAACAGAGAGAAAGGCCAAATAGCCCATGTATTTCTCAACACAAGTGTTGAGAAAACAAACAATAACAACAACAAAACAATCAGGATATAAGATAGATAAAAGCTGAGGAAAAAAAACAACAACCCAAAAACATGAAAGACGATGTGGATACCAAAAGCAACAAACTTCAAATCCTGTCACTTAGGAAATTGTCACATAAAATACTTATTCAGTTGCTTTCCCTCAAGGGGGTAAATTTAAGTGTTCCTTTAAGCAATGTTGACCTTTTTATGAGAAATATCCCCGAGTGGGAAACTTTACAAAATTTACAGTTACAAAAATGTTTAAAAACACCCTTTTATTAAACTCCAACTTGTTTTCAGATTGTTTGTACCTCTGGGATGAGGCTAGGAACTTTTTCCTGCTTTACCTGGTTTCTTCCAATCACCCATTTATCCTTTTCTACTACAACCAAGATGGGCAGTTATAAAAATGCTAACCCAGTCTAGCAAACCAGGTAAACCAGGATGTATGGTCACCTTACCTACTGCAAAACAAAAAGAAATCAAGATTTTATTATCTTCTTTCTTCCATAGAATTAATAAGAATGAACTGGTGAAAGGGGTACTAAGTCTGCTACTACAAAATAATCATTATTTCAAAAGTTACAGATACATTTATAACATGTATGTTAAAGGAATAACACAACTTATAAAGAGCTATTAAATTACTTTCATCATCATCTAATTGACCAGTCTCAATTAGAATGAAAGGAGCAAGTTCTGCTGATTGCCCACAAACTTGGTTACCAGATGAGGAAGGGCTAGGACATGGCATTTAAATTAGTACTCCCTATCACATCATACTCTCTCTCCAAATACATTCTTACAGAAAGTTTATAAGTATTATAAAGGTAATTAGTAGTGAATACAGGGAGTGCACTCATTGTTACAGTTCATAGTATACACATGTTAAGTGGGACATCAATTTAAAACTATAGAGAATAGGTTTTATGACTGTGGCCTTTGATATTAGGTCTAAGTTTCAGTCTTTCTACCATCACAAACCATTTTTGTGACCTCAGGTAAGTTATATAGCCTATCTAATCACAGGTTTAACTTTAATGAGATCAAATTATTTACTCGTAAAATTGAGGAACAGATGAAATGAAATACAAAGAAGCAAATGAAAAGTGTCAGACCTGTAAATACTCCATATATATTTACAGTTGTTAGCTACTATCATAATAATTACATCCTAAGCCATTTATTTTTATTTTTTATTGAAATGTAGCATGGGAAATATTAAATATTTAAATATAAAACTTTATGGAGAGTAATGAAAACCTAGGGACTTGGAGGTATCTACTATGCTCATGAACTGGAACATTCAATATCATCAAATCAATATTGCCAATTTCCAGATTGAACCGCAAACTTAGTCAAAATCAGAGCAGGTGTGTTTACTTGTTTGTTTTTTGTTTGTAAACAATGACAGATTAATTGTGAAGACAATCTTTAAACAGAATAAAGTTGGGAAGTTTTAATATCTGTTATAAAAATAGAAGTCAAAGCAGACTGTTTTGGGTACAAGAATAGAGAAATAAATCAGTGGAATAGAATAAACTACAGAGACAGACCCACAAATATTTAGTCATTTGATGTACAACAAACATGCCAGTGAAATGAAGTGAGAACATAATGTTTACGATAAATAGTACAATAGAAATTAGATATCCTTATGGAAAAAGATAAAAGTGTACCTTGATTTTTAATGTGCATGGCACAGAAGTGAATTCCTTATGGATTAGTAGGTGTAAAGGTGTAAAAAAAATGGCTAGAAAATAGCATAGCAGGATATATTCATCACTTTAGAATGATCATACACATTCTCTAAAATGCTGTTCACAAAGGAAAAGTTTGATAAATTAGGCTTCATTAAAATTAAGAAATTCTGTTTACTAAAAGACACCACTAAGAGAACAAAAAGGCAAATTCTAGAGAGGGAAGAAATATTAGCTTTACAACCCTGTATCTGTAATGAGAAAAAGGTAGAAGGTCCCATAAGGATGAGGAAAAAGGATTGAACAGGTACAAACTACACATGAAAAGAAGATGTGCAAATAAGTAATATGCTAACTTTACATTCATGCAATAAAATAATATTTTATTCCTCAAACTATATCATTTTATTCCATTGACATTTATATTTTTGATTTTTATTTTCTCATAATGAAAATAATATATTTGTCACATAGTTTTTCAAAAGCACTTCTAGAAAGAATTACACAAACACAAAGCCATTCATCTCACCCTACCTTGCCAAACACCATGGCAATTCAGTGTCCCCATTTTCACAAAATACCTTATGGGCAATTCAGGAACAGTTTAATAATATGCTTTATTTAGTAAGAATTTTTTCTCATATTTTCTTATTTTATTCAATATATTACCTCAGTATTCCCCTGTTATTCTAAAATCTTCATAAACCTCATTTTAATGTTAATACCATAATTACATATGTATGTGTCCTTATTTACTTGAATCTTCCAGTATGAGAATGTAACAGCTGTGGGCATCTGGACAAACTCCACCTTTCATTTCTAGAACCAGCTTCTGGTCTAGAGGTGTCTAAAGGGAGCTGTAGGTATTGAGGTTCCCTGCCAGCTCACCCAGGAGCTTCTCTCCATAGGTTAGTCTCCTGGTCTCCCTAGACTTTAGTGTCCTCATTGTTTTATCATGACTGAGATATCAAGAGGGTCATAGTGGCATAACAGAAGCCAATGTCCTCTCCAAAGTAATACTGCCTGTAGAGTTATTACCAGTTTCCCAGTCCCAGAAGTAGTCATCCTCATACTTTCATACAAGTAATCATTGATTGAGTCCTATTGTATAAAAAGTTCTTTCTCCAACCGTCCCTTCTTTTTTTCCCTATTAAACCTACAATTTTTGAACTCTACCATTTGCAAATGGTCTGATCATTTTGAAAACAGCCTAGCAAAATCAATGAAATGAAGTACACCACACACTTGCACATGAGTCAAGCTTTATATATAGAGAGGTTAGATCCACTTCAAATATAACTATACATATCATTATTAAAAATCAGAGGTAAGAAAGTAACTTGAATCCTCATCCCCCATCACCAAACACTAATATTTCTTTTTATCACAAGTTGTTTTCTCTCTTTCGTTCATAAGTTTTGATTATACAGGACCAATAGACTCTCAATCATCTTAATATTTATCTAACATTCAATGACCTGTCTAATGCAGCTAGGAATGTAGTTAACAATTGCTTGTATGAATAAGTTAAAAGAAGGAGAGAAGCTGTCTAACAGCTTCCTTACAGTGGTTTTCTTCAAATATTCTGCCATGTTACTAGTGGTGATGATTTTTGTATTGAATAATATATACTGGCATGTTGGAAAGTTTTTTTTAAATACTAATACTTATCAATTTATTACTATTTTGCAATTCCCAGAATGTGGTTAAGACCCTCCAAATCTATAAAGTATAATATAAAGAATATCAAAACCAAGTCCATTAATCTAAAACAGATGATAAAACATCCTTAAAAGTGTATTCTAGAGAAGAAATTTCTTTGTATAATAATCTAAAAATTTCCCCCAAGGAATATTACTATCAATCACTGTGTAAGAACCTTCAATAAACTCTAATCTTTTTGGCCCTTTGACTAAAGACTATATTTAAGCAGATGGATTGAGGAAGTTGGAGCATAGTAAAGAATAATTAGCTCTGATGTGCATCATCCCCAAATCGAGAGTTAGCAAGAGAAAATGACACAGGAGGTGTTAATCAAAATGTCTTCTAAAGAAAGCACATCTAGAGAGAGGAGAGAAAATACTGCTATAGGTAGGAAGCAAAGGAGGAAATAAGGGAGGGAAGAAAGAAGGAGGGCAGGCCTGCAAGCAAAGGAGAAAGAAGAAAGAAGGAAGAGGAGGGGAGGAGAGAGGGAGACAATAAAGGAAGGGGAGAAAAAAGGGAGGTGAGAAGGATGCATTAAAAAAGAAAGGAGATGAAATCTTAGTAGTTTGGATTGTATTTCTCTAATTACTAGAGATGAGGAACGTTTTTTCATGTATTTGTTGATCGTGTATCTTCTTCTAAGAAGTGTCTGTTCAACTCCTTAGCCTATTTATTGATTGGGTTGTTTGGTTTTTTGGTGTTAAGTTTTTTGAGGTCTCTATATATTCTAGAGATTAGTGCTGTATCTGACGAGCCTGTGGCAAAAATTTTCTACCAAAATGTAGGCTCTCTCTTTACTTTATTGTTTCTTTTGCTGAGAAGAAGCTTTTTAGTTTGAATCCATCCCATTTATTGATTCTTGATTATTTTTCTTGTGCTTTAGGAGTCTTGTTAAGGAAACTGGGGCCTAATCTGTCATGATGAAGGTTTAGGCCTACTTTTTCCCCTATTAGGCATAAGGTCTCTGGTTTAATTCCTGGGTGCTTGATCCATTTTGAGTTGAGTTTTGTGCATGGTGAGAGATAGGGGTTAGTTTCATTTTGTTGCATGTGGATTTCCAGTTTTCCCTGCACGATTGTTGAAGAGGCTACCTTTTCTCCAATCTATGTTTTGGGCACCTTTATCTAATATGAGATCACTACAAACAACAATAAGCGTTGACAAGGATGTTGGGGAAAAGGCACACTCGTACACTGCTGGTGGGACTGCAAATTGGTGCAATCATTCTGGAAAGCAGTATGGAGATTCCTTAGAAATCTTGGAATGGAACCACCATTTGACCCAGCTATCCCACTCCTTGGTCTATACCCAAGACTTAAAAACAGCATACTATAGTGATGCAGCCACTCCAATGCTTATAGCAGCACAGTTCACAATAGCTAAACTGTGGAACCAACTTAGATGCCCTTAAATAGACGAATAGATAAAGAAACTGTGGTGTATATATACACAGTGGAGTATTACTCAGCATTAAAAGAGATAAAATCATGGCATTTTCAGGTAAATGGATGGAGTTGGAGGATATCATGCTAAGTGAAGTAAGCCAATTCCCAAAACCCAAAGGTTGAATGTTCTCTCTGATAAATGGACATTTATCATAATGGGGGAGAGGGGCATGGGAAGAATGGAGGAACTTTGTTCAAAGGGGAGGGAGAGAAGAAGAGGGGACATGGTGGCATGAAAGATGGTGGAATGAGATGAACATCATTGCCCTAGGTTCATGTATGACTGCACATATGGTGCAACTCTACTTTGTGTACAACCAGAGCAATGAAAATCTGTGCTCCATTTGTGTACAATGAATCAAAATGCATTCTGCTGTCATGTATACCTAATTAGAATGAGTGAATGAATGAATGAATACATAAAAATATAAATAAAATATGACTACAATCATTAGAAAAAAGAAGATTTGAGAAGGGATATAATCTTCTCCAGGTGGTAGGAAAAATCTACCCTGAAGTGTAAGCAAAAATTATGGGTTTTAAATAAACTGTAAAATTATGTTAATGTCTAAAACAAAAAAGAAAGGAAAGTGAAGGAAAAGGAAAAAGAAGTGAAAGATGGAAAGCAGTGGAGAAAAAAAGGGGAGGAAGGGCTGGGGAGGTAGGAAGACTAGTCTGTTTATAAATATATAAAGTGTGGTTACTTGTAACAGACCGATTTGTAAAATTTCAAGTTATCTGAAAAGTTAGCTTGGTTGAATGAAATTAGCAGCAGACTGGGTGTCAAAATACTTTAGCTGTGTTTTTAGATATGTCATCAGTTTCCAATGTAATTAAAAAGAAATCTTAAACTCCTTTCTCTTTAACCTGAAACCTGAAAAGCTAAATATTAAGACTAGAGACTTTCAGGTTCTTTACAGATTTCAAATCCTATTCTTTTGAAGATTTCCACAACAGTAGGCAAATTAATTTACGAAAAAATGAAAAATGATTGAGACAATGTTGCTGTTTAGAGAAGAGACATTCTGGGGTATCTCTGTAACTGATTGGACTTATAAAATGCCTTCCTGGTGAAACTAGAGCAAACTTGGTAAATTAAGGTCTGTTTGACTAAGGAGTTTGGAATAAGCGCCTCACTCAGTGTGTCAGCAATGAGACATTGGATGGATAATATACTCCTAGGCCGGCGTGATCCTGACATTCATTACCAACGATGCTGCTGTTTATGGCATCTGAGGGAGAGCTGTAATGTACTAGTACACCTAGGAGACTGGTTGTAAACTTATATTAGGCAATCAGGAAGATGATGATAAACACTACTTGAAAGACGCTGGTGACATGAACATATTTTACCAGATGCCTGGAATACAAGAATTCAGATAAGCCTGTGCATATGTTTAGCTCTGGCAGTAGAATTTACACTCTGTGAGTTGATCAAATCACATAAAAATCAAGACTCCTTGAAGAAGTCAGTTGTCTACTTTTACTGATCACTTGAGCTATATGGTGCAGTTAGAGTTGCCTTTGAAATGGAAAGCATTTATTTAAACCACAGATAAAAAGGTTGTTCTTAGGAACCTTTCAGCTACAATTTCAATTATTTTCTGACATGATAAATTTTCTTTCACAGATTCTTGTGCCAGTCTTGCTACTATAAATCTACACTTGAAAAATGTTTTAATTTTTAAACTTTGAAATATGCATTCAGCTATTTGCATTTAAAAAATTGCTCACAAGTTGTTAAAACATATTGTAAATGAGTACCTTTTCTTAATGCTTCTTCAGATATGAAATTTTAAATGTGGTGGTAGTTTTTGGAACACCCCTTAATTATGAGTTAAAAACAGGGTGACCTAAATCTTTTAAGAGCTAACAACTGGAATATATCTCGTTACATATTTTCTCTGATGAATATGCACAAAGTATAAGATTTTGAAAGCCTTAAGAAATGAAAGCTCACAAAGAATTAGACACACACTAATAAGCCTGCACAACAAATATAGTTACTAAGATTTGATATTTCTGGGGCTGGGATTGTAGCTCAGTGGTAGAGCTCTTGCCTCGCATATGTGAGGCCCTGGGTTCGATCCTCAGCACCATATACAAAGCAATAAAATAAAGACATTGTGTCCATCTACCACTAAAAAAAATATTTAAAATATTTTGATATTTCTGATTGAAGGTATTTTCTATGATTAATTATAATATGTAATATGATTACATATATGTGTGTATATATATATACATATATATATATACATACACAATTTTACAGTTTTTCATCAAATTAACTTCATAACCAGAAAATCTGTCCATGATTTTAGTGGTTATACAATATTATATTTATAGATATGTCATAATTTATTTAATAATTTTCCTATCTGAAAAAACTTGTTTCAGATTTTTATCATTTTTTATATACTAAAACCTTCAGATGCTCACATGCCTTGTATGAAATGGCAGAGGACTTGCAAATACTCTGTGTACCTCTTCTCATATACTTTTAAATGATCTCCAGGTTGCTTTATAATATTTAATAAAATATAAATGCTATGTAAATAGTTGTTATTCTGCATTGATTAGGAAAAAGGGCAAGAAAAAAGAAGCCTATACCTGTTTAGTTCAGACCCAGTTTTTTTCTTCCAGAACATTTTTTATTCAGGATTGATTCAATCAGCAGATGCAGAACTGATGGATACATAAGGCCAACCATACTGCTAACAGAATGATCTTTGCATGTCAACCTCCCACTTGCCTGTGTTTTCTCCTCAGGCTGGATTCTTGGATATAAATGTGGGATCAAAAAGTGTACACTTTCTCAGTGCCCTTGGTATGAATTACCAGACTGCTTTCCCATTCAGCAGAGGTCAAAGGGCTTGTATGTGAATATTCTGCCCTTCACAACAAAAAGTATGATGATTTGATTAAAATATTGCAATGCTCAAGTTTGCTTCACTTGAATTAAATTGTATTAAGTTGGATTTTTCTATTTTTATTTTATTTTTTACTTTTATATTTCTATTTTTTATTATTACCTACTTTTTCTTCATATATAATATACTTGTGTATGTATTCTGCATGCATTAAGGCTATTAATTGAACATGGGTTTGGGGGACATATTTTACTTAGAAATTCGGGTACTATGATCAAATGATTTAATAGTAACGAAATCAGTATGGTATTGGCACCAAAATAGACATGTAAACCAATGGTATAGAATAGAAGACACAGAGACAAACCCATATAAATAGTTATCTCATTCTAGACAAAGGTGCCAAAAACATACATTGGAGAAAAGATAGCCTCTTCAAAAAACAGTGCTGAGAAAACTAGAAATCTGTATGCAGCAAAATGAAACTGAATTCATATCTCTCACCATGCACAGAACTCAACTCAAAGTGGATCAAGGACCTGGGAATTAGACCAAAGACCTTGTGCCTAATAGAGCAAAAAGGAGGCCCAAATTTTTATCATGTCATATTAGGCCCCAACTTCCTTAACAAAGCTCCTAAAGCACAAGAAATAAAATCAAGAATCAATAAATGGATGGATTCAAACTATAAAGCTTCTTCTCAGCAAAAGAAATAGTCAATAAGGTGAAGAAAGAGCCTACATTTTGGGAGCAAATTTTTGACACACACATGTCAGATAGAGCACTGATCTCCACGATATATAAAGAACTCAAATATATATGAACACCAAAAATGATATATAAACAAAAATGATATATAAACACCAAAAAACCAAAAAAAAAAAACAATAAATAGGCTAAGAAGCTGAACAGACATTTCTCAGAAGAAGAAATACAATCGCACAACAAATATATGAGAAAATGTTCAACATCTCTAGTAATTGGAGAAATGCAAATCAAAACTACTGTAAGATTTCATCTCAAGCCAGTCAGAGTGACAGTAATCAAGAATACAAACAACAATAAGTGTCAGTGAGGATGTGGGAGAAAAGGAAAACTCTTACATTGCTGGTGGGACTGCAAATTGGTGCAACCAATTTGGAAAACAGTATGGAGATTCCTTAGAAATCTTGGAATGGAACCACCATTTGACTCAGCTATCCCACTCTTTGGTCTATACCCAAAGGATTTAAAAGCAGCGTACTATAGTGATGCAGCCACTCCAATGTTTAAAGCAGCTCAATTCACAATAGCTAAACTGTGGAACCAACTTATATGCTTTTCAATAGATGAATGGATAAGGAAACTGTGGTATATATACACAGTGGAGTATTACTCAGCATTAAAAGAGATAAAATTATGGCATTTTCAAAGTAAATGGATGGAGTTGGAGAATATCATGCTAAACGAAGTAAGCTAATTCCCAAAACCCAAAGGTCGAATGTTCTCTCTGGTAAGATGTTCTCTCTGATATGGATGCTGATCCATAATGTAGGGGGTGCAGCATGTGAAGAATGGAGGAACTTTCGTCAAAGGGGAGGTAGAGGAGGGGATGGGGCATAAGGGCAGGAAAGATGGTGGAATGAGATGAACATCATTACCCCAGGTATATGCATGTGTCACACATATGTTGTGACTCTATTTTGTGTCCAACCAGAGCAATGAAAATTTGTGCTCCATTTGTGTACAATGAATCAAAATGCATTCTGCTGTCACATATGGCTAATTAGAATAAATTTTTAAAAAAGCACTGCATTTTGCCATCCACCATGAAGAATAATAATGCACTTTGGTGTTTTAAGGATCAAAGATGATACATACTAAATAAATTTATAGAAATTATTTAGTCCAAAGATGCTCAAATTTATTTTAATATTAGCTCATTTTCTTATAATAATAACTAATTTCCTGGTATACTCATGTTACATGAAAAACACACATTGAAATTTCACCATTAAATATATCCACCTCTTGTCAATTTCTTGCAAATGTTTTTCCAAATTTGCCTCTTAACTTGACAAGTAATTTGTTTAAATTTATCATGTTTCTCAGTGCTCACTCTATTCCACTCTGTTGTCCTCATTCTGGAATATTCACACCAACCTTCAAGTCTTTGCTGCTCCCATGACTGATATACAAGAGCAAAGGAATGTGGTATTTATGGTTGAAATTTGTAAAAGACAAACTATTTATTTTATAATATTTGATTCAGAGGAAACTATCATTTGCTTCCATTTCTGCTTTTCCTCAAGACTCATTCTTTGGGAGAACAGATCAGCAGGGGTGTGTGTATGTGTTTGTGTGTGTGTGTGTGTGTGTGTGTGTGTGTGTGTGTGTATGCATGCACAGGTGCATTTATGGTCAATAAAGCAAAGATGTGGAAGGAAGAAGTGTGATTTGTCTGAAATTGTCTTTTCAGAAATGCTCACACTTCCAATGATTGCCATGTAGAAGATGCCCCACTTGATAAGTTCTATACCTCACAAATTATTTTAATCTCTCTCTGAATTTCTCCCTCAGAAATCTATGAGCCACTTGAAGAGGAGAGACCTCATTTTCAAATAGGTTTCCTCGCCTTGCCTTCCCTTCCTGCATGCCTGGCTGCACAATCTGCCCCTCTGTAGCAGCACACACCAGAGCATCCCCGCCATATGTATGTGGTTGTAGATAGAAGTGATCCTTACACAGGTGCAGGCAAGTCATTTTCCAACAAGTAAAAAAATCAATTTATTTTATGTAAAAGATCATCTAAAAATTAGAAAACAGTCAGTCAGATGTAGAAAATACATGAAAAGTACAAGGCTAACACTGCATCAGAGCAAACCCAAGCTGTGTGCAGACTTGAGCTGCAGGTAGAGGTCTGTCCATGATCAGAAGAGAGTGATTGATCAAGGGCAGAATGAGGCAGACCTGGAAAACACAGATGTGGAGAAGAGATAATGAAGAGAGGGCCACTGTAGGTTTTGATGGTTGTTTCTATCACCAGGAATCCCTGAGTCCCCACTATATCCCTGACCATGGAAGTCCATGAAATGTTCCAGAATTATCCAATAGCAATCCCTTGAAACTAAACTAATTTCAATGGGTGTCTGTTCTTTGCAATTTAATGAGTTTTGACTAGAACTCAAATACTATTTCCTCTGATTTTGTGGCCCAGAGTGCAGCCCAGAAAGAATCAAGTCTAAGATTGAGAAAATGACTAAACGAATAGGTATACTTGGGCAAACAACTGCAGAACTAGCCTAGTTTCCTTCCTTAAGTCTTTGGATATGTCTGTTTTTTCTTCCCTAGTTTCCTCTAGCTATTATTTCTTGGTCTACATATTTTGACTCTTGATTGCTTTCTTTTTTGTACTGTTCCTGAATTGTTTTACATCCTGAGTGTATAATCCTTTTTTGAAACTTATATATTTTCATAATATTATATACTTCATACTTTGTTTTCTCTACTACTTGTAAGTTTTTTTGAGTATACAGGGCATAATCACACTCTGTTATATTTTTCATATATTTAATATTCTCTCAAAGCTAATTGAATTAAATATTTTGTGGTAAAGAGTCTAGGGAATTTTTTCACCTTACTAGAAGTTTCTATTTTTATACCCAAAGAATCTAGTAATGACTTTACCTCCTTTTAAGGAATGCCATGAAAATACATGTAGATTGTTGTGTGTGAGCATTAACATCTAGAAAATTCTTGCTCTGAGGCAGAACACATAGCAAATAAATGATCCAGTGACATAACCTGCCTTAGCTAACACTTTCTTTCTTTCTGTTCTCTGGTGTGCAGAGGTGTATTATTCCATGATGAATGAGCCTCGAGAAAGGAAGATATTAACAGAGGACAAATCTATGTTTCAAGAAGTCTATCTTCTGTCATTTTCTTTCAATGCCTAAATAGTGATGGGGAAGCGGGGTTGTTACAAAGAAAAATAACAACTGTACTTTGGGTTTTGAATTTCAATGCTTGTAGAAGTTTAATTGATAACATAGACAGTTTGAATCTTAAGTATTCTCCAAAGACTAGAAAAGATATTGTGCCTGTGATTACAAACAACTAGAATAACACAGCAGGTTCTTTTTATTATGATTTCCTATTAATCCTGTTTTCTCTTATCCCTTTTGTCTTCTAAAGCAATGGCTCTCTCACACCAGAATGAATTTCTTCTTCTGGTGGAAGCCATTTAATAAGATTTTTGGAACAAACATCTACCCACTTTTTGCTACTATTAGACTGGAGTTTCTACTTAGCATATAACAAACTAAGGCTTGGAATTCAGGAGAAAGCTCTTTCAGCTTACTATTCTATAACTCACTCTTCTCATCTAACATGTTTATAATAATACTCCAAGACTTTGATGGCAACTGGTTAGCATAACATGTTAGCTTCTTCCCTTCAATAATATAATGTTGAGCTACAGCAATTGTTCAAGTAAATTAATATTTCAATCATAAATAACTAAATTATTGTACAGAGAGATTTTGATAATAATGCTAATGAAGAATGAATGAGAAGATACAAGAAATAAGAGAATTAAGGGGCATTTCACAATTTATCCCAATATGATTACTAACTTAAACCAATGAGTATACAAGGCCTATATTATTGGAGCTTGCAATAAGAAAATTTAAGGGTGGTAGTTAAGTTTAAACTTACATTTTTAGCATACATATTTCACAAGAAGAGTGTCTATAAGGCAAAAATATTGCATATTAAATTCTTTTTTTCTTTGGATTCTGTAGTAAAATTTAAAATAAATTGTATAGTATAATAAATATCAATAAAATATGGACAAACCATATTACATTGATAGTGAAGAATATACATTTTCTGATAAAGTAGCAACAATTATTTTGAAATCTGTCATCAAATGGGAATGTCATGGCTAGTGTGTTTTAGGAAAAAAACTGGTTCTTTGGGAGCTAAAGGAAAGTGAAATGATATTATTATTAAACCACTATTGAAAATATAATAATAAATAAGTATTGAAGAAATCTAGATCTGCAACTCTCAGTGAAAATATCCGTGAGTCTGTATACAGTTGAGGCTGTTTCCATAATTCTACAAATGTCTGGATAACCCAGATTCAGAGGTCAGCAAATGGAGACGAGAGAAATTAGACTCCATTCCTTTTGGGGATCCTCTGATGAGCAGTTAAAAGAACTGAACCAATCTGTAGCAATCCTATTTTGTGTTGCACATGTAGAGCTTTTTGTTCCTTTGAGACTTAGTAACCTACATGTGGGTATTGCACTCTGCCGTGCTGACTATATTCCACTCGTCATAAACCACTTATTTTGCATTATTTCCTATCCTATAATATATCCAGATCTGTTACATCAAATATTTTTATTTGTTATCATTCTCTTCCCCTTAGAAAATGAGTTAAATGAGAATAGGGGACCTTTTTTTTCTTTATTTTGAGAGTTGGCAGTGCCTGGTTCACAGTGGTGCACACACATACTGAATGAATGAAAGCTGATCTGAATGTGTGAATTGTGTGTGTGATTGTATTACTGAGGTGGATGGACTACACCACAGCCCTATGCATGAGGCCTTTCTCAGAAAGAAATAGTCATTTACAGCATTATTTTGGTAAGTGTGTCAACTCCGAGGAATGAAATGAGGACATAGGAAACTAGTCAAAGGAAACTTCTCTTCTTAGGAAATATAGGCTAAGTTTTTATTTGAAGTCTAGAGATAAGGATGTATAGGATGAGCCACCTGCATCTAATGAGAGGCAGTGTCAAAGCAAGAGAAAGCAGTAGCCACATAAAATTCTCTAAGAGAGGGGGGCAAGAGTTGACAAGTAATTTAGTGTCACTATCCTACACTATCCAATGTCTCAAATTTCATTACTTCTAAATGAAAAATGTCAAATTGATCACAGTGGAGCTATGGGGCATGATAAACAAGTTACTGCCTACCCTTAGGGCAGCATAATATATGACAAAGTAATGCATCTCCCCCATGAAAGAGGGAGGCAGCACCTGCCCTGGTCACTAGAGTGGAGATCAGTAATCATTTTATGAGTCTTTGCTGTTGACAAAAGCAATGGAATGTGGGCATGTCCTGTGATAGAAGCAGCAGAGCTCAAGGAATGGTGGTATTTGAACTCCAGCAAGGCAAAGAATGGGAGTATTCATTTCTGGCAAGATCTAACAAGGGTGATCACAAGAGCTAATCTGTTCACACACACATACATGCACTGGATTACATAAAATGTGAATATATATATGTGTATATATATATATATATATATATATATATATATATATACAAACACACACACATATGTATATTTATTTCTATATCCATATTTCTTTTCAATATACCTAGTTCATAATTCACAATTAAGAAATCAACAATAGTAAGCACTAGTACATTTAAAATTAATGAGTAATTTGATATCCAAGCATGATTTATTTAGCTTCAAATAGCCAAAACCTCTCCTTGAAGAATATTATTTTTTTTTCCCCTGGGGGTAGGGTACCAGGGATTGAACTCAGGGGCACTCAACCACTGACACACATCCCCAGCCCTATTTTGTATTTTATTTAGAGACAAGGTCTCACTGAGTTGCTTAGTACCTAGCTTTTACTGAGGCTGGCTTTGAACTTGCCATCAGCCTACTGAGCCGCTGGGATTACAGGCATGCGCCACCGCACTGGCAAGAATATTCTTACCTAAAGGTTACCTTTTATCCATTTGGTATGATTCTTCACAGTTGAAACCAAGCAAGATTGTGGATGGTTTATATGGATGAATCAGAGTAGAAAAAGCATATAAACTTTGGTTTCAGAAAAATCTGTCAGTTGTCAACATCTAGGGCATGGTACAACTAGAACAAAGAATTTTCTGTGTTCATAATGGAAGTCATTTTAGCAAAATTTCTATTTCTGTCTTATTGTGCTAATTGCCTATATTCTCTGTAGGTGTCTGGACTTTTGTTAGAGCAAAAGGAAACTATTGAAGGATTTAGCAGGAAACTATAGGACTGTTCGCATTTTTCAAAAGATCACTCAGAAATCTATATGGTGAATGTTGAAAGACATTAAGAGTAAAACCATCAGTTATGTGGATGGTTTGTCTATCCTAATTAGAAAGAGTAAGGACCTGAAATAAAGTAGTGATAAGAGAGGCATGCAGAAATGTGTAGATGTGTGCATTCTCTTTTTTTTTGGCGACGAGTGGGGGTGCCAGGGATTAAACTCAGAGGCACTCAACCACTGAGACACATCTCCATCCTTATTTTGAATTTTATTTAGAGACAGAGTCTCACTGAGTTGCTTAGCACCTTGCTTTTGCTGAGGCTGGCTTGGAACTTGTGATCCTCCTGCCTCAGCCTCCTGAGACACTGGGATAATAGGCGAGCACCACTGCGCCCAGGGATGTGTGCATTCTTAGAAACTATGGGTGATGGCATTTATTCACACATATGGATGTAAGAATGATGTCTACTTTAGGATAAAGAAGAACTTGGCCCAAACATTTTATTCAAACTATAAATCTTGAATGGCAGAGATCATGCCTTGGGCCTATCAAGCAGTTTTCCTCCCAGCTGAACAGCTAGACTTAATTTCCCAGGTTTCTGTGCACTCACCTGAGGTCACAGGAGCAAGCTCTACCTAACAGAATCAGGAGGGCATATGTGAACCACTTCGAGAGAATAAAAACAAAACTAGAGAAATCCCATGCACTCCTCTGTGTGCTCTTGATTTCCTGGCCATGACCAGCCGCATTCACAAAAATGCAGTGGAGAATTCTAAGGCCTTATGAGAAGGAAGAAAGTGCCCCTAGGTGAGACTTGGAATAATTAATTGCAGGGTGGCTGAACCCTTCCCTCACTACGCCCTCCACAGGCCTGGCCTAAATTGGACTCAAGTGTCCAATCCTTGTCTAATATCACTAATGTTCCATCAATTCCTTAGCAATGAGAGATTGGATATGAACCAAAGAATGATATTGTAATGTACTATAGATTAGTAATGTGCAGTGTAGATTTTTAATGCTTAATTTGATTACCTAGTTCTCATTCCATGGTATGAGTTAGATATTATTTTATTTTTAATTCTTTTTGTTGTGCTTATAAAATTTTGAGTTAAAGTCTTTTCTTACATAGTTTATGAGAAATATTTAAATTATATGAATTTGGCTGAGAACTGGGATCAGAATTCTGGAGGGAGGAGTGGGCAGAGCATCTATTATTCCCCTGTTGGTTTTACTTCTGCAACATATAAAGTACTTGGGAATAGTTATTGTTTTTTTTAATGTTTTTTGTGACTTATTTGATTGTCTTTGTTGCTAGTTCATTAATTATTTATAAACTAGATATTTTAAAAAATAATGTTTTTATTATAAGATATTAATATGCCTTAGAATCTATTTTTTATATATTTTGACATTTGGGTACATTTTTTTACTGTGGACAATTTAAGTCTTCTGTTAATCTTTATGTGAAAGCAATTTTATTTTCAGAGATCTAATTTCTTTAAGATCCATCCTACTTGACATACTAAATCCATGCAAATTATTGATTTGATAACCCTGTACTGAGAATTTTCAACTATTGGGCAGTAAGGTAAAATTTCAGCTGTTTGTTAAGGTATTTCACTCCTACACCAGATATCTTTTCAATTAACAATCCAAAATTTTAAACACTTATTTTGCCATTAAGCATCCTAACAAGCAAGATGCATTTGATCTTCAATAACCTACTTTAAAGAGAACATGCAAATATAATTGGCAGAGAAAAATTTAAATACTTTTTTCAATGTAAAAAGTATTAACAGTGATACAGTAATAATTCAATATATTCTACTTAAACCAAAGTATACTTTATTAGGTTTTCATGGTTCCTATCATGCAAAAGGCATGAGTTGTAAATTTCATAATCACTAATAAGTGCCTATTTCCTTTAAGAAAATAGTTAATCTAGCCCTGTTTAATAAAATTTTTATAAAACATGGGGATGCTATTAAGAAAAGATTATATTAATGACATTTGAAACACTACTAAAAAAATGTTCGATTTTTAAACTGCTTCTGGCTAAAGAACACTTAACATATAAATTTACCTTATTAGGTTAAAATTAAAATTCATGTTACAGTCTAAAAATCTTATTTCCTTAGAATATATATTAAACATTTATTGAAGATTATGAGTGAATTTAAGGTTTTCTTATATAATTTTATCAAGAAATATGGTATTTATACAAATCCTCTAAATTTTTATGGGTCCTGAAATATTTATTTAATTCCAATACTTACCTTATTATTTAGAGACACAGATACTAGAAATTAACAGAGATATCATCCCACAATGAAAAAGAAAATATGCAATTAAAATTCTGGAATGACTAATAAAAATTGACTTATCATAAGATTCTACAAGATTCCTTTCATAAAGGAACACTGGAAGCTAAACCAGTTTTTAATTCCAATTTGGCAATCACTTAGCCAATAGGACCTGGATAGCCAAAATTTTCATTACTAAAGTTTGTAAAAATATTGCCAAATGTTAACAGTTCCTAGAAAATATTAAGAAATTAGCAATAGTAAGAACAGGTGGCAGATTTAATACAGCATTCCCATACTAAACTATATAACATCTCAACTTTTATAAAAGCTCAAAATTGGCAGTGGTAAGCATGGAGTCCATCCTTGTTGGATACCATTCTAGGTTTTAATTCTTTAGTACTTCATATTCTTGGAATCTGTGGATGTTTCAAACAAACTCAATCCTTTTTCTAAATTTCAAATTATAGTGACAATTAATACAAATTCAATTTTTCATTCAAAATTATTATTGAATGAATGAACATTTGAATAGTAGTGGTTAACTGCCTTAGGGGAGTTTAACTGTTAAACTCATGGGGAAATAGCTTTTATATCACAATTAAGTCATACTTAAACGCATTTTCTTTAGTCAGTTTTTAAAAACCTACTTGTGACTTAAAATTAGTTATTCATATTAAGAAGCTATACGAGACTTCATGAAACAATCTTAAGAAAAATTTGATATTTAGATTCAAGAAATTAATGCATTTAAAGATCATTTGAAGTATTTTAGCAGGAGGCATTTTATTTCCCTGGTAGAAATGACTGCAGTAGGTTCTTGAAGATAATGGTATTTTAAGCTTATAAATACTGCATTTTTCTCTCCTTCATAATTTTTTAAAATATATTTTAGTTATACATAGACACAGTGTCTTTATTTTGTTTGTTTATTAATTTTTGTATGTGGTGCTGAGGATCAAGCCCAGTGCCTCACATATGCGAGGCAATGCTCTGCCACTGAGCCACAACCTCAGCCCCCATCATTTTTTTTTATAAAAGAACTGTAATATTTATCTCAACTGCCTTCCCATTTTTCTTATACCTATTCATTGTATCCACTCACTTATGTAACTGGGGCATGCCCTCAGAGAGGATACTGGGACCGAGGCCTCTTCCTTATGTTCTCTTTTGCTTTCTAGCCATGAGGTGTGAGCTATTTAACTGTGCCATGTGCATCTGCTACAATGTAATATCTCTCCAGAGACCCCAAAAGCAACAGGGCCACCTGATCATCAACTGGATCTTTCAAAACTGTGAGCCAAAGTAAACCTTTTTCTCTTTATAAGCTTATTTTCTCAGGTATCTCATATAATGATGGAAAGCTGACTCAATGGGAGGCAATCAGTGAATCCAGGCAATCCACACTGGACAGAAGAGTTTACATGTCTTCAAATGATTAAGTAAGGGGTAGACAAGGAAGAGTTTCATTATCCATTAGTAAGTGACTGTCAACAGTGTGATCAGCACGAATTTCTGGCAGAAACGACTCATATGTGTGAGATCACCATTAGTAAATGCTAACGACCTCTTTCCATTTTTCCCTTGCTTATACACTCTGTACATCCGTGTGTAACCCAATGAATGGGACTTTTGCTAGCTTGTTTTCTAAAGTCAGAATGCATTTCCATCTCCTTTCCTAGAACTGTGGTGAGTTAAGCAACTTCCAAAGCTTTTCAAGAGCATATGAGATAAACAAGAATAGGCTAGCCTCATAAAGGGATCAAGGAGAAAAGTGAATATTGTAGGACTGTCTGCTCTAAAAGAGCACAGTCATTTTTTCTGTATCTCTTTGATACTGTAAATAAATAGGCTGACTGGAATCTCTGTCATTATTCCAGCCAGGTAGACACATTGGAGACAATTAGGTTTCTGTCCCTAATTTATACTATAGTTCTTCTCATATACTTTTTTTTTTTTTTGGTACTGGGGATTGAACTCAGGGGTACTTGACCACTGAGCCACATCCCCAGCCCTATTTTGTGTTTTATGTGGAGACAGGGTCTCACTGAGTTGCTTAGCACCTCGCCATTGCTGAGGCTGGCTTTGAACTCACAATTCTCCTGTCTCAGCCTCCCTAAGTGCTGAGATTACAGGCTTGAGCCACCGTACCCGGCTTCTTCTCATATACTTTTAAGTGAAACCCAAAGTATCTTTGATACTTTTAAATTATGGCTATTATTTTTACCAAATGCACACATTTCAATCTACTTCTAATTTATTTTGATTTTCCCACTTTCTTCCCTCTATTAAATGCAATCTTCAAATGAGGCAATATATATGCTCAGTTGACTAACAGAACATTTGACATTTATTTTCTCTGAATCCATTGTTTACTATTCAGAGTACTATGATAGATAAGACAAAATGTCTCTGCTGCATAGTTTTCATTGGGGAAAAAAAACCTGCTAGTAATAAGAGCAGAAATTCATCAATATTTAACAAGCAATAGGCCAAACAGAAATCAGGCACTGTGTGATGGTTGAAGAAAATTGATGGGAGGGCTACTGCGACTGTACAGAATTAATCACAGTAATGTGCCATTAAACACAATGGTCCTCCAGTCATAACCGCCTTAACAAACATTTGCATTTAAAGATAGTACAAAACTGAAGGCATTAACTTGTTTCACTTAATTGACAAGCTTCACTCAACTTTCCTTTACCTTTCAAGGCACATGGAAACCCAATCATGGGTCATTATTTGCAATAAAAAAGGGTCTTAAAAGGTTTTCGATATTATTCAAATCTATATATCACTGTATCTTGTGTTGAAACCATTATCGTCCCACACCTGCTTCCTGATGCTGTTTTGCTCACAGATCTTCATCTTTAAAAATGATATGGCCATCAGAGATGTCTATCCAGGAGCTTTGACTGAGGAGCCCCAAACAAATACAAATTTGCAAAATAACCACTTTTAGATACATATTAATTTCTAACCAAAGTATGATAATCAATCAAACACTTGGCTTCCTCCTGGTTTTCTCGTACATTCTCAATCTAAGGGTTTTGGTTGCTTGATTCGCCACAGTTATAAGAAAGGAGATGGAAGCTCAATCTGACTTCAGAAAAAGCTGATAAATGCCCCATTCCTTGGGTTCTATGTGGCGGTATGAATATAAAAGTACATATTCTCAAATTCTATTGCTAAAATGGTGACTATCTTATTAATAGATTTGTTAAAAGCAGATCACACTGTGAAATGCTAAAAAAGGCATTCCTGAATAGACTTATGGTACATTTTGGAGAGGGTGGGAACTGGAGATTGAACTCAGGGCACTCAACCATTGAGCCACATTCCCAGCCTTATTTTGTATTTTATTTAGAGACAGGGTCTCACTGAGTTGCTTAGTGCCTAGCTTTTGCTGAGTCTGGTTTTGAACTCGTGATCCTCCCATCTCAGCCTCCCAAGCTGCTGGGATTACAGGCATGCACCACTGTGCCCAGCCATTATGATACATTTTTATCTATAGAAATCACACTGTTTTTATTTTGTTAACGTTAAATTGTAGCTACTACTTATTAAGTAAAAACAAACAAACAAAAAAAAAACCTCTGTGCATAGATCATTCACACAATTTTCCACAGCATAATAGAAACTAAGATAACATTAAATAATGTTTCATAGATGTGCAACCTGATGTTCCTCTTGGTGAAATAAGTAGCTCAAGTTTGTATAGCAAATTAATCTGAGATATTAAAGTTGGTCTTGAATCCAACTTAATTTGCTCTAAGATTTTTTATCTCAATAACATTATATCCTTAGTCTGCTATTGTTAGCCATCCTATATTGCCATTTAATAGTTAAATTCTTCATGAGGTTTTTGGAGATAAATAGTTATAAATGATACAATTTTCATATGGAAGTCAAACTCAAAAACGTATGTATTTATCATTTTTTTGGATTAGTAATTTCCATATGTTAATAAAAATAGATTCTGTACTTTCTACAAATGTGTACTTATTTATTTGTAAGTTGTATAAAATAATTTATAACACTTTACATACATTTAAAAACATAAAATGTCAAAATTAAAAAGACTAATAAAATAAAATGTATTACCTTACATTTTGTTTTATTTGGCACATTGCATTTTTGTTCTATGAAGACAAACATATTCCTAATTACATTTAAAACTTGGTTTAATATTTTTAATTGAGCGTAGTGATTTTAAAGTCTTGTTCAAAAGTTTTATTTAGTTTATTAAATATTAATCATAATTGAAAGAGATGCTTTATGAAAATATTAATTCAAATTAAAGGATATAATGAATAAATATTAACACTCTAATGTGCAAGTTTTTGTTGACATATATAGGGCAGGCTTATTTACATTTTCCCTGATTTTATTTTACCATTATTTGTGTGTATATATGTATGTGTATATTTATTTATTTTGGAAAACTAAACAAAGTGCGCACTTTGACATTTTAAAAATTTCATTTAAAAGTCACTGAGATAATTACTAGAAAGACATAGAAAGTTTTGCTTCTCAAATAATTCAGACTAGTTCAGTTCTACAGATTTGATCCATTGTGATCTAAGGGTTTTTGTTTGTTTGTTTTTGGTACTGGGGATTGAACCCAGAGGTGCTTTGTCCTTAAAAAAATTTTTTTTTTACAGGGAGGGTCTTACTAAGTTACTTAGGGCCTTGCTAAGTTACTGAGGCTGCTCTTGAACTTGAGATCCTCCTGTCTTGGCTTCCCACTCAGAGATCCATCATCATGTTCAGCAAGAGATTTTGTATTCATAAAACCACATTTAATTTTAGTTACATAATCAAACACTGATGGAAATTTTTCTATAAATTTACTTTTAAAATTTTTATTTGTCCAGAGGTTATTTAGGAAAAGATCCTTATCAAACACTGACTAATGGCATTTTTGTCAAATGGCATTTTTGCTCTAAAAGGATAGATGAACTATGTTTATGTTCTGAAATTTTAAGCTAAATAGCATATCACTTACAAACAATTGTCATCACAGAAAATGTCAGCAAATTTGGGACACTTGTCTTTTTTGATAGAAAAAGGGCATTACTTAATTTTAACAACATGAGTTGTTTTCCAGAGGTAAACAGCAAATACTTGGACATAAAAGGTTTTATGCAAACACTGAGTATCATGACAAACTACTGTTCAATTTCTTTTACATTTTGTATAAAGTATTTTTTAATAAAATTAATGGCCTGGATGATATCCCATGGCACTTTTTGCATTTCTCCTTTCCATTTCTATTCACAATCACTTGCCAGTGAATGGTGTGATGGATGAGCTTCATTCTAGTAGGGTCTAATTTTCATCAGCGATTATGTTTGCATTGTCTTCCCATAAAACACTGTTTTATCCAAAGTCATTTATTTTTTCAAAAAACATATATTCTATGTTATATATCCGTTGTTCACTCCAAAAACTGTTGTGCATACATCTCAATGTTGGAAAACAGAATTTAGCAAATATCTTGAGATATTCAAGAAACATCTGTTCTTTTACCAGCTTTACAGAATACCTCCCACACTGAATAACTTTGTCCTGATATATCTTTCTTCAACTTTTCAGCAATATATCTTCATCTTCCAAAAATATTTGCTGATAAAAGGATTGACATTAGCCATTTTTCCTCCAACAGGAAGAAGTATAAGCCCCATAAGATATTAAGAGTTTCAGTGGGTCTACAAACTTCCATGTTTTTAATGTTATTTTTAAAAAAGCAACCCCACTGTTTTAAAATACTTTTAAAAGGAACAATATAGACAATTATATTCTATGTCAATGTTAATTTTAACACCACTAGCATGTTAACTATTGCTAATTGGTTTGTATTTTGTAGATGTCATTATTTTTCCTTGATAATTGCTATGTATTTGTTTTAAATTTTCTTTAATATGCCTTTAAAACTAAAAAAAATTAGCTCTCTTGGGTCCTTGAAAAACAAAATGGAACTAACAGGTGAGCTTTAGTAGCCCATGTGTGGTCCACACAGTTAAATACCAGGTAAGACTCAGATATTTGTAAATCAACAGAGCTCCTTGCAGAGTTAATAGTGATATAAAACACATAATATATGGTTTGACAGAAGTAATACATTATAAAGAGTCCATTGCTTCTTTTAGACTGTAAGTCCTTTTTGTCTGGTTTTTATATTCATAAAAAGAAACATGAACATTTGTTATTACAGTTGTTATTAGTATTTCAAATTAAAATATTCAATTTGAAAAATTCCTACCCACTTTCATGTTTCTAAAACCAGTGAATTACAGTATCCTGGGCTTGTAGGATTGTCTATGAATTATGATTTTCTCAATATTCCAACAATAATTTTCTTCAAGTCTACAACTATCATCCATAAACCAGGATTTTAATAGTTTTTGTAGTTAACAAAGTATTATAATCCTCTTAATGATTGGGTTATGGCATATAAAAGCTTTGATTTTGTTTTTTACAAATCAATTTTTAATAGATTACTAATTTATCTGCTTTAGATTTTTATATTCATATTTAAGAGAATTTAAAAGTGCATAATTTAAAAGAAAAGTGCATAATTTTTTGAAAAAGAAACTGATATTTACTTCCTGATTGTACGTAGGTCAAATAAAAGTGCTACTTCCCCAAGTATATAATTTCGTTGGAGATATGGCACACTGGTAGAGCTTCATGTTTTCTTCTGGACTGAAATCAAAGCCTCTTTTATTTTTCTGGGAGAAACCACACTTAGGTCTAGACCAGCTTTAATCCTCGAGGTAAAAGAACTCTGTTTCCCTTTTGGCATACTTAGTGATATTTTGTCATACAAATTGTTTAATCATGAGCCAGGCACGGTGGCGCAAGCCTGTAATCCCAGCACTTAGGGAGGCCGAGACAGGAGAATCACGAGTTCAAAGCCAGCCTCAGCAATGGCAAGGCGCTAAGCAACTCAGTGAGACCCTGTCTCTACCTGAAACACAAAATAGGGCTGGAGATTTGGCTCAGTGGTCAAGTGCCTCTGAGTTCAATCTCTAGTACCAAAAAAAAAAAAAAAAAATTGTTTACTCATGAATTCCTTAGGAATAATAATTCTACATTTACTTATTTATTGCAAGAATTAACCCTGGTAATATCTGGTACAAATAAAACAACTCCTTTTTTTCAAGTTTTAGTGAATTAAAATAAGTTCTTTTTTTATATCTCTGAAGAATTATACTTTATTTTTAACTCTCTTCACTGGTTTTAGCTTCACCATGATCTCCAGTTTATTTTACATCCTTACTCTCCAGTGTTTTTGATTTTCTTGACCCTCGTCATTTCTGCTTACTGATATTCCCTTCCATTTTTATCCAGGCTGCCAGTCATGATGAGTTAGGTGTCATGATAGTCACTGTCCACGACTGCAATATTTGTGCCATATTGTGCGGGTTGCTGTCACAGAGGAGAGTCATGATGTGCCACAACACACCTCTTGAATCTTTTATTAGAGAAGGACGAGTGGGCTGTTTGTACTGTGGGTCTGACCCTGGGAGTAACTGTATCCTAATGGTATTCCAAGTGGTCCAGAAACAATGGGCACGTCCACACATTTCTTGCCATTCTTCCCCTCGCAAAGCATCTGACCAGTTTCCCTTGGAGGCCACCTGGCACTGGCCAATGTGCAGTCTCTGGAAGAGGCTGATGAAGGCCATGACACTTCATACTTATTATTATTATCTGGGGCATGTTTCTTGCCATTCTGTGCCTGTTGTGACATGTCTGTGAAATGTGGATAACATGCTACCCACCCACATGTTCATGGAGGATGAGATGAAGTGTCAAGCACGTTCCACATTGCCTTGGACTAAGGTAAGCATGGAGTAAGTTGTAACTCTTTGTATTGTTTTCTTCAGATTACATTTCCTCAGTGATGGTAATCTGGGATCAAACATGGCATCTGAGGCGAGGATTTCTGATCTAAGTTCTTCCCATTCTAACACTGGGAATTATGTCTCCAACATGGTAACACTAAGAGTGAGTTTGAGATGACCGTATATTAGATTAGTGTCTGTTTTACACTGTAGCAGATACTGACAGGTGATGCAACTTAAGAGAAAAAAATAAAAAGAAGTACAATTCTTCCTAAAGCCTATAGCTTTATTATCTTTCTTTTTACTGATTATTAATTACTATTAATAAACTGTGTTAAAAATAATTTCTTTTAACAAAACCATTAATTGCAACCCTCTCACCCTGAAAGAGTCAAGAAGGAAGGAATAAAAATAAATGTCTTATATACCTTCATAGAGAAGCCTCTAGTTTTGAAGGAGAGCACTGAAAACTATATAGGGATAGAAGTTTAATTTATTTAGTTCAATAAATATAACAAAAATCTATATGATTTTATTTTAAATTTTGATTATTATAAATTCAGTTTTTATGCAAGCATCAGACAATAAAAGAGTACATGTTTGCATACATTTAATAGAACCCCGAGCGCACCATTAATGTTTACTAAAATGTAATTTCCAGAAGGTTTGAACAGGAAAAGAGCCATATTCCTGCTGACTTGCACTGCATGCAGGGAGACCTGCTGATTCCCTGATGCCTTGCAGGACAGCAGCAGGCAGACTTAAGCACAGACAATGTATGTCCTCCTTCCTCTGCGTCCAGCCTGGCCTTCCTCCTGGTGATCTGTCCAATACAGTAGCACAGAGGTACACCTGTGACCCTGCTGCTTGGTGAGCATCACATCTGTGTGGAGGACAGTTGCCAGGACATAGCAATGTGGCTCTCAGCCAGGAATACTGTTGCTGCCATCCCACCACATGCTGGCCCCTTCAATTTATGAACAAAACCAAAACCCTAAAGACTTTAATGATAGAAATAAAGACTGTAGCTGGTCATATTACCAGTGATCAGAGCAAAATGAACCTTGCCGAGCCAGAAGCTATAAAGCCAATTGGCTAAACTCCACAGAAAACTGATTCTAAGCATGTTAATTGAGCATAAATTAATATGAATGCAGTAATGATCCATGTGAATATTAGATGACTGACTCTATCACTGATCTCCAAAGCATGGATAATGGGAACCCCTCCTTTCTCCTCTGAATGATTATTGCAGATACAGAATAGCTAACTGGATATTGATGTAGAGGCAATGAAGAAATAGAAGTAGGGTGTAAGGGCAATTGATCAACATCAGGATTACTAAAATCCAGCCAATCATGTTGATAATGTCCTCAAAAAGCCCATGGTTATTGTATGCTTGATGTAGCATTTATGACACAGTTATTTCTCAGGAAAAATTTTATCTTAATTATAAGGTATATTAAATATATTGGCATTTTCACAGATAAACATCTTTGAAAATGTTTTTGTTGCTTTGGGGTTCTCACTTAAAAATACATTGGTGTTTACTAGCTATTCTTTCTATAACTTCTACTTACTTGTGATCAAAGTATTTAAGGTGACTTGGAAATACTAAAAAACAACATTATCATAAGTGTGTGCATGCACACACACACACACACACACACACACACACACAACCAGGAAAGGAAAAAGGAAAACAATACTTGGATTAATGATTAAGCTATTGCCAGGGCAGAACTGGGGAGAAATTTCATTTAACTGTTAGGTAAATGGGTTGGACTGAGAAAAATCACTGATACAAAATTTGCCACTGAAAATAGGACAAAATTGCTGGTCTTAAAGGAAAACAGAAACTCTTTGTTCCTTTTCTAACTACTGATTCTAGCCAAGACGTGTAAGGTACAAACCAACTAGAAATCAGGACACCTGAACTTACTGTATGCTATATTTTAAGAGTGTCTGATGCACAATTCTTTAGCTTTTGGCCTCACTTCTCTTTTACCGTGTACCTAGCTGAACCCTGGAAGAGGGATATTGAGCATGTATCAGTTACTGCAGGAGGTGATGGTGTCAGGAAGGGAATGGAAGCCACAGAGGTAGTCAACTGCAGTCTTTCTCTTACTCTTTTGTGGGAACTGCCCAAGAACTAAGCCTCAAAACTAGGAGAAATCAAACTTGGGCAACAAAATAATCTGAGAGAGAATTTGTGTTTCTTAAGGGTAAGGCAAAAAGCAGAAAGAAATATAGGGTTTGTATAGAAAATATGGCAGAAAAAAGAGAGAGACAATATCTTCCCAAAACAGTCAGAGAAATGGCCTGTCCTTAGTAGGATAATACAGGCAAGGGAGACGGTTCCCTGTTTACATTTTCAGTGGATGTATGACAGATGATTTCTCTGAAATAAGTACAGAAATCATTTTTTTAAATATTTTTTTAGTTGTAGATGGACACAATGTCTTTATTTTATTGCTTTGTACGTGGTGCTGAGGATCGAACCCAGGGCCTCACGCATGCAAGGCAAGCGCTCTACCGCTGAGCTACAATCCCAGCCCCCAGAAATCTATTAATAAAGAAGATCCCTAGATGAACAAATTACAGAAGATAATTAAAAGCAAGACTTATGGAGAAACAGAATGGAAGAGAAAAGCATAATTAAAACAAACATTTGAAAGCCAGCCTCAGCAATGGCGAGGCGCTAAGCAACTCAGTGAGACCCTGTCTCTACATAAAACACAAAATAGGGCTGGGGATGTGGCTTAGTGGTCAAGTGCCCCTGAGTTCAATCCCTGGTACCAAAAAAAACAAAAACAAACAAACAAACAAAAAAACAAAAACAAACATTTGTGCCAGTAGGAAAAAGAATACCCTATAGTAAATCCAACCAAATTGTTGTGGAGGAAAAATCTAACATATTCTCCCAGAATATAGAAGCAAAAACCTAAGAGTAAAATTTAAAAATAACAGAACTATGAAAGTTGAAGGAAAGAAGTATTATTTTTCTTTTTTCAGTATTATAATAAGACTTTATCAGTGTCTTAAAACTAGAAGAAAAGTGATAGAAATTATTTTTAAAAATAGATGATTTATTTGAAAATAAGACACAATAATTAAGGTAGAAAAATATATTTACGAATAGAAATGAAGTGTCTATTGAACAATGGGAAACACAGACACACACACACACACCAAACCAAAAAAAACCCCTGAGCTTTCTGCTGAAAGGATCTTACCCTATCCCTTTGATATCTCCTCTATATCAACCTAGAACTTACCAATGGCTTTAATTAAAGTTATAAAGTTGAATTAAAATGATGAGAATAATATACATCCATGTTCTGAAAGACCCACACATCACAAGATGACCTTCTCCTCCCTGCCTCATTCCATTCCACAGAGGAAAGAATTGAGCTCAGACAGGATGAATGCTTGGGAAGGAATGCCAAGGGTTCATGGACTGATAGATATGGTAATGAGGATATATGAGCCCAGGCTGCCTTACTTACATCTCACTCCCAAGTTAAGACAAATGAATTTTCATATGCCACTGATCCTTCTGAGATCTAGAAGCCAGAGCCATGCAGTTCCATTTAAAGAAACCCAGAGGCAGATTCATTAACACCAGCCTCAGCAAATGGTGTCTTGATGCCCGAAAGGGGAACAAGGAAGTTTACATTAGGCAAGTTCAATGATAGAAGACTGACTGTGCTGAGGCTTTATCAATTCCATGTAGAGTACTCAGCACTGCAAGTCAACATATGATACTTTCTTAGAGTAAAAAGTGGCTCTTTAATGTCAGTTGTTTGAGGATTGCTCCATGTTCCATTCCCATCCATATTCTCTTTACACAAGGTCCTCTTAAAGGTCATTTATTTACTACTAGAAAAATATTCTATTTTTTTTAGCATCACAGTATATCAATTCCATCAGTAATGTTATCCACCCAAAATTCTAATGCAAATTAGCTGATCTGACAACTTCATTCTAGGTAGCATAATAACAGACTAGTGCAGAGAGAGTGGCCTCCAGAAAGCACAGAAAAACAATATCCCTTCTGCTACATTCCAAATCACCTCTTCCCACTTAAGCCTTTTATTTTAACCCATTGGCTGCTTAATAGAGGTTGTGTAGTAATTGGTGTGTTGGATATTTGATATACCTCAAAATAAATTATTTGAGTTATAGATAAAGTTGGACATTGGTAATGCTGAATACCCTTTAAGTACATGGATAAACAAAAAGATACATATGGCTTTTTCAATATAAAAATAACAAAAGCAAAACAACAAAAGGAATAAAAATAAACAAGAAGAAGAAAATATATTGTGTATATCTAGAACGCCGTTTTAAAGCAAATATAGGGAGTATAATGAAATATATTGCTAAAGAACATGTTCAAATTACACTTCAAAAATTCTATTTATTCCATATTTTAGTAATGCTTGGATTATGATGGGATCCCTATTTATATTATTGTAAAATATTTTATTGGTGCATTATAATTATACATAATAGTGAGATTCATTATGCCATCTTCACAGAAGCATAAAACATGATTTGATCAATCTCACTCCTAGTACCATTCTTTTCCCTTTCATATTATTTATATGCAAAATAACATGCCTCAAAATCACACATATTTCAGAATAGTAAGCTTGCCACATTTAGAGGATGTTGATTTGATAGTACATGCTGTAATTAGTTAAATGTGATTGTTTCTTCCAATTGCAGTAATTCAGGAGTATGTTTCCACTAAGTGCTGATTCTATTGGCTAGCAAAATGGGGGGAAATACTCATTTCTAGAACTCAGTTTTCAGTGTCTCCCTTCTGTCATTGCTCCCATATTCAGCAAACAATATGGAAAAATGACTTCCCTGTCCTGGCCCCCAACAGATGGTGATGAGGATGAGGTGATGATGTGATGAGGATATCTTTGTTTATATGAGGATACCTTTGTTTATTTGTTTGCTCATCAATGTCTGGCAAATTGTAGACATTTAGATTCTTTTTTTAATATATATATATTTTTTAGTTGTATATGGACACACAATAGCTTTATTTATTTTTATGTGGTGCTGAGGATCAAACCCACTGCTTCACACTTCCGAGGCAAGTGCTCTACCACTAAGCTACAGCCTCAGTCCCTACATTTACCTTCTTCTAACTCAGTTATTTCTCTCTTTCTTGGATGCCAGATCAATGCACTGCCAACTCTGACCACTAAAGAACAAATTCCAAATGTTCTTTCCCTCTTGTCTCCTATCACATCTTTATCCTTTCATTCCTGAAATATTTATAGAACAACTACAATATGCCAGTCATTGAAGAACAAATCTATGAAAAAGGAAAATGAATGAAAAGAGGAGACAGGTGTTATGTAGATGAGACGTTTGTGGACAGAAGATGATAAACCTAAAGTAAAGACCAAACCTAGAGAGCAATTAACCAGAGAGACATTTTTAGAGTAGACTCTACCTAAAGACATTTTCTTGGGATGTTAATGGAGTCATATTCTAATCATGCTTCTAATCAGAAGCAATATGGAGATGTGATTTCCAATGGGGCAGAAAGGAAAGATAGAGGTTAAAAAATTGCAGTGGGTAATGATGTGTATGAAGGGAAAAGCTGAGCAGTTTGATGTTGTTCCAACAGGTTTGAGGCAGGGATAAATGGAGAAAGCCTGGATGGTGGAGTTGCTCACATAGGACCATGCCTTGGCCTGCCTTCTTCTCCTCCGTACTTGTCACTCTCTGCATACTATTATATTATATATCACTTGTAGTCTGTCACTCTCTGTAGGATGTTATCTCCATGAGGACAAAGGTTGTCTCTATCTTTCACTACTCTATCCCCAGTACTCGCAACAGAGATTTGCACAGTTGACACCCAGTTCTCCCTAGAGGAATGAGCACGTGTAATGTAAATAAGTGGCGTGCTAAAGACCTTACCCTGCAGAACCTTCCACATGTTTATTTAGATTTCTTCTCTAGTATGAGTACAACCTAAATTACAATCAAATTCTTCACCATTTTTAATCCATGTTGGTTTTTCTTAAATTGTTTTTTCATATCTGTAACTTGACTAATTCATTGCCTTTCATAATTTGTTTTATTAGTGGGGTTCCATTTGAAATGCTGATTCAAATCATAATCCTTTAAGAATTAATAATATATAAAGAATAGTATATAAAGACTTAAACTCTAGATTTATACTGCTGATATCTTTTCTATTTTCCTTCTCTGTGTCCTTGGGGAAGTTGCTTACCTTCTCTGTATGTTTTCTTGTATGTGAAAAGATATTATCTACTGCACTACTTTTGTGAATATTGGATTATATAAAAGCCACAAAATTCTTAGAACAATGCCCAATGCATAATACATTTTGATTTTTCTTGAATCAATAGCCATGTATTTACGTGCCTATGACCCTTAACACTGTATCCCTTGTGTAGACAATGATTAAGACTTTAACAATTTTGTCTTGGTGGTTTGACATGATGCTGAATGTATATGTGTGTGTGTGTGTGTACACATAAGCTTGTATATATAGGATATACAGATATGTATATAGGTTGTATGATTAACAAATGATCATTCATTTATTATGCCAAAGCTTACAACAGGACTTTCTTTTTAGCAATAATTCATTCAATACACATAATATCATTTCATAGACTTCAAATACATGGCCATTTTTTATTTAAAATTAAAATAATAAAGTAAATCATTAAATGTATGAGGACTTTTGTTCTCTAGATTGTTGATGTTTTTTCACTTGTGTGTTCTGTAATTTTATCTCTATGAACTTGCAAAGCTATTTCCACTTAATTCTAAATAAAAGTAACTCGACATCTTTTTTTTCTTTCAAAATCATATACCAGTTTTAGCATTTTCAATTCTCAGTAGAGAAACTTGTAAATAACTTCACTTTGCTTTTGGAAATTCTGCTAACATTATAACAGAGATGTTACAGGTAGAATGGGTGTGAGCTTATTCAGTGTTGTCTAAACTGGTTATGAAAACAATTGCACACTCTTATGTGAGAAAGGATTTCATCCATTCTGCCAGATTTTGTAAATAACATATTTTCAAATACTTCGCATACCATAGAAAGCAAAATATTTTAGAGAGAACACTTTATAGATATTCCATCAGGAAGGGACTGAAGCTACAGAATACTAAATTCATTCATTTTTACTTTTACCCATCAAACATTTGTGAAATTCCTATGGCTATTGCTGACAAGAGAAAAGAGTTAGAAATATATGAATTGATGAGAGAAAATTATTTCCTTGTGGTGCTATAAGTAGACAAAATTAAAATACACTGTGTAAGTCATAAAATGGAGACAAACTCAATGTACTGTGAAGACAAATGGTGGATGGGGTGGTAGATGAGACCATAGATCTATCATATGAGGAGCAGAGAATGATTAGAACAGGCTTATCAAAGGAAGTAATAGGCTCCTAATAGCCTCTAGCGGGATGGGTAGAACTTATTAGGATGAAATAATGAGGCAGTGTATTTTACACAGAGGAAGCAGCATGTACAAAGCACAGACTCATGAAATACACAGCAGGTTTATTTAGGGGCTTTCTTTTGGGGGGATGGCCAAGAAAGAGAGAGACTAGGTTGACAAATTTCAAAATAATGATCCATAGGTAAATCACTCTAGGATTTAATTAAGATTCCCATGATTTTTAGAATCATCTTTTCATAGCACAGATTTTTAAATTTCTGTTTTCAGAATGTTTAATCAACCCTGCTATTAGTCTATAATGATAAAGTGAGGAAGCATAGTCTTGAACCTAATAGTATATGTACCAACAGAAGGTACTAATTCTCAAAGAATCACTCCCAAACCTTGACACAAAATAGAATTGCTTCCTCAATTCTCTTCAGAGATATGAAATAATTGAAGAATCACAAAACAAAGGAAATGGTTTGGAAATGCTCTCTCAGGAACTTTCTCAGACCATAAGATAAGAGCTACAGATTGTAAGTTAGGCTAATGAAGAATTATGTTGCAACTATATTCTGGTCACCCTCAAGAATTTCTGTGGAGAAAGAATCAGTTTTCCTGAGCTGTTCTTTTTCTGATGTCTCTAGTACTTTCCAGTTTCCTTATGGTCCCTATCTTGGCCTTCTGGCCAGAAAGCTGGGGACTTATCTTATTTCACTCTGATTCTGTCTTTCTGAACTACAAGTGGGAGAAGGCAAAGAGAGAATAAGAACACTGGAAGTTGGCCTCACCATCTTGAGAACACCACTGCTTAAATAAGAGATGAAGCTTGCTCCAAGCCCTGACTACTTTCTGCTGCTGCTGCTATAAGCAAACCACTCACTTATTCCTCAAGTGTAAACTCCAGGGTCTCTCCTGTTGCTCCTCTGTCCATGCATTTGCCCACTTCCTTGATCCAGGCTACAGAAAATAAAGAAAGGGAAATTCACCACCAATTTGGTGGTCCTTTAATTTAGCCACTTTCTCCTGTCTGTCTGCCACTATTTGCTTTTTTGAGTCTTCCAAGAGATGTTCTATGAATTCTGTTGAGGTTTTACAGCTTATTCCATTTTACCCAAAACTGGAAAGCTCAGACGGATGGTTTTAATTCATAGTTGCATATAGATATAAATAGAGTCAAAGCTGGTTCCCATTTCCAATGAAGAGATTACTTATTCTGTTGAAATTGACTACATAATTATGTAACAAGAAGATTCATATAGCCAAACCAGAATATGTCTCTGTAGTGTGAATCAACTGGAATATTATTGCACATCCATGGCATTAGATATGGAAATGATGATTTTTGTCTTATTTAATATCAGTTCCAGCATTTTATACCCCTTTGTAGCAAGATATAACGTGATTCCTGTCTCCAATGGTTGTGAAATAAATTAGTGCACTTATCAGATGGATTCAGTAAAAAATAAAGTCTTCACATCTCAATCTCTTCACATGCTACTACCTTGACTAGATATTCTGTAAGTTGTCAATATCATTTACAAAGGTATTTCCAATATTCTCTGGTCAACTGATTCTATTTATCCAGGGCTGGAAAATTATTTGCTTATTGAACAGGCAATAAAAGAACAACAAATTGATTTTTCACGGTAATTTTCATGTTTCTCTTTTCTGAAATCATTCATCAGTGCAAACTGTTTTGCATAAAAATATGTGCTAGTAACATTTGGAAGAATTTCTGTCATGTCAGGAACACTCCTGCTATTTTCCCTAGCAGAAACTTGGTTTTGTTATGTTTCAAACCTTGGAGCTACCTCACATTACTTTTCAATACTATTATATTTCACTTAGGAAAGAGATGCCTGTTGGTATGCTTCTCATCTGTATAGGTCCTATTTTCACATTAAACCATTTCTATGTCTGAAATGTTCTAGAATACTCTATTTTGTCCTCTGGTCTTACACATAATAATCAGCTAATTAGGCTAAAATGGGGAGAAGAGATCCCTAGTGTCTTTCAGCATTGTACTGAGCATTTAATCTTTTATTGTCACAAGAACATGGAAGGTAAAGGTTAGCTAAATATAGACTTAGGAAAGGCTGTTAATTTGTCACTTGCTGTTTTCCCTCCTTGCAACATTAACTTGAGGAACTGTTAAGAGTTTATCAATATTAGAACTTATTCAAGGATAACATAATATACCAGGTCAAACTGCCTTAGTCCATTTTTGAAATTGAGGATGGAGTAATGAGTAACCTACACTGATGAAATAGCACACATAGGGGCTGACTAGCTGGTCACATCCACTCAGCCTTCCCTCTTGAATGCATGTCCTGAGTTCAGAATGACTAGGGTATCATGACTGGAATAAAAGACTCATGAAATCTCTGTTCTGTTGGTTTGTTAGTCAGTTTTTCATTACTGTCTTCAAAATACCTGACAAAAACAACTTCGAGGATGAAAAGTTTATTTGGTGCTCGTGGTTTCAAAAGGTTCAGTTCCTGGTCTACTGACTGTGTTGCTCTGGTCCAAGTGAAGCAAAACATCATGGTAAAGCACATGGCAGAGGAAACTGCTCAGCTTATAGTAGCTGAGAAGCAGAGAAAGAGAAAGAATGAGAAGCAGAGAAAGAGAAAGAATGAGGGGGAAAGGAGGATGGACTCATATAACCCAGGGCACACCTACTACTGTACCCTGCTTCCTCCAGCAATACCCAACCTGCTTACAGTTACCATGCAGTGGTCCATTCAAATTATTTATTCATCAAATGAATTAATTCACTGGTGAAGTTACCGCACTCCTAATGCAATGGCTTCACCTGTGAACATTCCTGCACATGAACTGTATGGGTGACACTTTTAGATCCAAACCATACCAGTTTGTATGCATGCTCTTGAATTTTCTTTTTCTGAGTATTTTCCTAAACTTTAGTAAATCTGTGGCTGGCTGAACTCTATTAAATGCTGTCAGGTTGATTGTCAATCCAAACTGAAGACCATTGCTGCTACTAGTACAGTGGTTATCTAAGCTTACCAGTTCCTTTTTTTACTGCTAAGTTTCCCCTCACTTTGCATTTATCTTTTATAATATTCATGAAGGTACCCAGGACAAGTGCATAAGGTACCTATTCTTTAAGCCCTGATTTGCTATAAAATTATGTATATTTGATTTTGAGAATAATCTACCTAGTGACACACATTATATCTTTGTGAATAGTTTTTCTTTTTAAATTGGAAAATGTATGTAAGCTTTTTTTTCCTCCCCCAAAATCACTTTACCTGAACATTTGTAGCCTTGGTAATTGTGTTGTGGACTTGGTTTCAAAACAATCTTGCCAACATTTTTATATCTAAGTAATATTGTCTAGTAACACATAAAATTCTAGCTATAGAATCTTATCATTAAAGAATTCATTATTTTACATTTCTAAGGTTTGAACTTGCTCTCCTATGATTCATTCCTACTATGAAATGTTGGTTCAGATCCCATGATAGTGAGATGACAATTCACAATCATTTCAATATTTCAGATATTAATTGTGATTAACAGCATTTCAAGTACAAAAGAGCTATACAATTTAAAGAAAGAACTTGCAGCACTGCTCCCTACAATGTGGAGGATTAGGAATTCTGATATGTTTTCTCGTCAGAGCCCCCCACTCTCTCAATGTGGAAAAACCACAATAAAATATGTAGGAACTCAAAGTTCAACAGAAAATGCATGGAATTTCAAGGGCTAAAGAACATTGAAACAAAGATAAAATTTTTTAAAAAATTTAAAAAGCAGGCTTTGAAGCCCATTAGCCCTACAAATCAAGCTAGTACTAGGTATCCAGAATATTTGGGATGAAAAGACCCTACAAGAAATGTGAGACTAGGCCTCACACTGGTATAGGAAATAAACCCTTAGCCAAGCATGGTGACACATGTCTATAATTCCAGCAGCTCTGGAGGTAAGCAGGAGGATTGTAAGTTCAAAGCCAGCCTCAGAAACCTCATGAGGCCCTAAGCAACTTAGTGAGACTCTGTCTCAAAATATAAAATAGATAAATAAAACGGGCTGGAGATGTTGCTCAGTGGTTAAGCATCCAGTTCAATCCCTGATTCAAAAAAAAAAAAAAAAAACCCTTGAACTACAGATTCATGAATAAGGACAAGTCATTTTTAAGTGTTTTAATATATAATTACATATAATGTAATATTATATAATATAATATACTATATATAATATATTAAATGAAGTTAATAGGAGTAAAAATCCTGCCCAGGGTGAAAGGAACTAATGAAGACACCTCTTAGATTCTATTCCTTCTATGTGTGACATAAAATACGTTCCTTAAAGATTCATAACCACAGATCTCTTATTTCACATTTTGCGTTATGTGTTTATATCCGCCCTATATCTAGTCTCCCCACTCCGAGTAATCAAATTAATGTGGTTCCAGTATGGCATGTTAATTAAAATGCTTCTCTGAATAAAAATACACTCAGCCCAAGTCATCGAGGATTGCCAGTTCTGATAAATAAGAAGTCATATCCTAAAGTCATCACATACAGGAGGCAAAAACCATTATGATTTAAAGTACTAGAAGAAAGCAGTTAAGAGATTTATGCTCTTTCCTCCAGTCCAACTGGGTAAAACTTCAGAAAATCAAAGACAAAAAGAACATCTCAAAAAAGCCAGAGGCAAGATCCATCTCTTCTGTTATGAAGTGTCAATTAAAGAGACAGCAGGTTATCTAGTATCTATAATGACATTGATTGTGCAATGCTATTTAAATGTCCTGAAAGGAAGTAACTATTTTTGTAGACTTATGAACTCAGAATAATTTTGAGAATATGACATCACTATACAATAATCAAGAGATTTTACCACTAAAAAGCAAGAACTAGGAGACTTTTAAGGAAGGAACACATTCCAAATAGAAAATCTGAGATATAAGAAGGAATGGAAAAGGCAGAAGTTTTAAGGAATTAAAAGTATATAAAAATCAACTCTATAGGAAAAATATTTCACTTGTAGAACTAATCACAATATTTGGTTTCAGTTGATAGAAAGAAATGAAAAAAAGAGAAAAATGGAAAAAGAAAGAGATTGAGTCATGAATCCCAGAGTCTATCTTCAAATCACCATTGTCAATATGTACAAAATTCAGATATTTCTTATGTATCCAAAGCTGTTTTCTGTTTTGTTTTCTTTTCTTCTTTAGTGAGTCTCTAGAGGTATAGACACATTCCACATAAAGTCAAAATATTAAGAATACTTTTTGTTAGAGTGCTTACCACATGTCCATTATTTTCTTTAAAAACTTTATTTGTTCTTTTTATTAATATGTGAAAGTAGATTATATTTTGATGTATTTATGCAAACATGGAGTATATCTTATTCTAATTAGGATCCCAGTCTTGTGGTTGTATGTGATGTGGAGATTCACTGTGGTGAATTCACATACGTACATAGGAAATTATGACAGATTCATTTTACTCGCTTTCCTATAAAATAACCTAACACAGTATGTACTCCTCAAAGGCTAAGAGAACTATAACTTGGTACAAAAGTGGCCTTAAGTAGGTCTGTAATTATTTCATATTTAAGGTCCATAGATGTTTCTGAATAATAAATTAGATTGTAAAAAGAAGAAAGTTTGCACATAAGTTAATAAATATGATTTGTACAAGAATCCTGGGAGTCAGGGAAAGATAAGATTTAACATTTTCTTGTGACTGTATGTGTGTGTGTATGTGTGTGTCTGTATCCATTTAGGAGTTTTTTGACCCATTTTTATTAGCGCATTTATAGTTGTACATAACACAGTGGTAGTAGTCATTGTTACATATTCATACATGTACATAAAAATATAATTTGGACAATATCATTCCCCACCATTTCCACTTTGTATCACCTTTTCCTCTGGTCACTTCCCTCTACTCTACTGATCTCCCTTTGGTTTTTATGAGACATACACACCTTTTTTCTCCTTTTTCTTCTCTAGTTTTAACATACAGTCCTTGACTTTCTGAGTTTGACTTATTTCACTTAACATCATATTCTGAAGCCTACACTGGTTCTGTAGTTTGGCTATTGTGAATTGTGCTGCTATAAACATGAGTATGAAACTCTACCTAGTACAATGTCTTTAATTCTTTAAGATAAATATTGATGAGTGGTATAGCTGGGTCATATGGTGATCCATTCCTCGTCTTTTGAGGAACTTTCATACTGATTTCTTTAGTGGTTATACTAATTTACAATCCCACCAACAGAATAAAAGTATTACTTTTTCTCCATATCCTCTCTAGCATTTATTATTATTTATACTCTTGATGACTGCCTTTCTGACTGGAGTGAGATGACTGAAGTAAGATGAAATTTCGGTGTAGTTTTGATTTGTATTTCCCTAGTTGCTAATGATGTTGAACTTTTTTTCATATATTTGTTGGCCATTTTCATTTCTTTTGAAATGTGTCTGTATAGTTCATTTGCCCATTTATTAATTGGGTTATTTATTTTTACTGCTGTTTTTTAGAGTTCTTCATATATTCTGGACATTAATTCTCTGTCAAATGAGTACTTAGCAAAGATGTTGTCCCTTTCTGTAGGTTATCTCTTCACATACTTGTTTCCTTTGCTTTTAAATTTGATACCATCCTATTTATTAATTCTTGATATTGATTGAACTTTAGAGGTCCTATTGAGGAGGTCATTGCCTTTGTCTCCATATTGGAGTATGGACCTGTGTTGTATTCTAGTAGTTGCATACTTTCTGGTATACTTGCTAGGTCTTTGATTCATTTTTGAGTTTTGTACAGGGTGAGAGATAAAGATCTAGTTATCATTCTTCTACATATGGATAACCAGTTTTTCCAGCAAAATTTGTTTAAAAGCCTACCTTTTCTCATCTATATTTTTGGCACCATTTTCCAGGATCAGATATCTATCAGTGTGAGTTTGTCTCTGTGTCTCTATTGTGTCACATTGATCTATGTTTCTGCTTTTATGCTGGTGCCATGTTATTTTTGTTACTATAGCTCTGTAGTATAATTTGAAGTCAGGTATTGTGATGCCTGTAGCATTGCTTTTTTTGGCTTAGAATTGCTTTGGCTATTCTGTGTCTTTTACTTTTCCAAATTAATTTTAGAAATGTTTATTTTTCAGTTCTGTGAAGAATGTCATTTGTATTCTGTACACTGTTTTGGTATTATGGCTATTTTAACAGTATTAATTTTGCCTAGTCATCTTCTTGTGTTTTCTCCAATTTCTTTCTTCAATGTTCCATTGAAGTTTAGTTTCCATTTTAGAGGTATTCCAGCTCCCTGGGTATATTTAGTCTTGATTTTGTTTTGTTTTGGTTTGGTTTTTTGAGACTATTGTGAATGGAATTGCTACCCTAATTTCTTTCTCAGAAGATTCATTATTGGTGTATAAAAAGCTATTAATTTTTGTATGTTGAATTTTGTAGCCTGCTACTTTGTTGAATTTATAAGGTCTAGCAGTTTTGTGGTAGAGCTTTTGGAACCTCTAAGGATAATGTTAACCACAAAGAGTGATAATTTGACTTCATTCTTTCCTACATTTATCCCTTCTGTTTCTTTCTCTTGCCTAATTACTCTGGTTAGAATTTCTAGTACTGTACTGAATAGGAGTGGTGAGAGTGCACATCCTTAACTTGTTTCTTATTTTAAAGAAAATGTTTTCAATTTTTTTCCCATTCACTTTGATGTTGGCTTTGGATTTGTCACATAGTTTTTATGATATAGAGATAAATTCCTTCTATTACTAGTTCCTTGTTTTTTTTTTTTATTATGAACAGATGCTGAATTATATCTAAGGCTTTCTCTGCATCTACTGAAATGACTTATGTGATTTTTTTGTCCTTAATTCTTTTTATGTGGTGAATTGCATTGTATTTTATGCATTAAATTATCTCTCCATTCTCTTCATGATGTACAATCTTCTAATATCTTCTAATATTCTAATATCTTATTGAATATGATTTACTGATATTTGATTAAGAATTTTTGCATATAATTTTATCAGGGATGTTGGCCTGCAGTTTTCTTTCCTTGATGTGCCCTTATCTGTTTTTAATATCTGGGGGATACTGGCTTCTTAAAATGAATTTGGAAGTATTCCATCCCTTTCTATTCCAGGAAATAATTTGAGGAGCATTGGCATTAGTTCTTCTTTAAATATCTAGTAGAATTCAGCTGAGAATCCATCTGGTCCTGGGCATCTATTTATTGGAAGGCTTTTTATTACTGCTTCTATCTCAATGCTAATCATCTGTTTAGGTTTTCTATGTCTTCTTGATTCAGTTTTGGCAGGTCACATGTGTCTAAAAATGTATCCATTTCTTCTAGGTTTTCCAATTTATTGGGGCATAAGTTTTTCAAATGGACTGTAATGATTCTCTGGGTTTCTGTGATGTCTTGGTGATGTTACAGTTTAGACATGAGATGTACCCCAAAAGCCCATGTGTGAGAAAATGCAAGACAATTTAGAGATGAAAAGATTGGGTTATGAGAACCTTAACCTAATCAGTGCACTGATATGGATTAACTGGGCTGTAACTGGGCAGGTAGGGTGTGTCTGATTAGGTAGGTCACTGGGGGGTTTGCCTTTGGGGTTTGTATTTTGTCCCTGATGAGTAGAACTCTCTCTGCTTCCTTGTTACCACATGCTGAACTGATTTCCTCTGCCATGCCCTCCTTCCATAATGTTCTGCCTCACTTTAGGTGAACAGCAATGAAGTAGGCCATCTGTGTGGACTGAGATCTCTGAAACAGTGAATGTCAAATTAACTTTTTCTCTCTAAAATTGTTCTTGTTGGGTCTTGTGGTCACAGCAACAAAAAAACTGACCAAAGCAGGTGATTTCTCCTATTTTATCTCTGATTTTTATTTATTTAAATATTCTCTCTTCTTTTGTTTAGTTTATTAATCTAGTTCAGAGGTTAGCAATCTCGTTTATCTTTTCAAAGAAACAATCTTTTGTTTCATATATTTCCAGATATTAATTAAATTTCATTGATTACAGTTCTAATCTTAATTATTTCCTTCCATCTACTGGTTTGATCTTGTTTTACAAGGGACTTGAGATACATCATTAAGGTATTTATTTGGGATCTTTAATTTTCTTACATAGACATAGCTATAAACCTTTCTTTTAGAAACACCTTCATAGTATCCTAGAGGTTATATATAGTAAATTGTTACTGTTATTATTTTATTATAATCTTTTTAAAATTTCTCCCTCAATTTCTTCTATCATCCCTTCATCCATTCGCCACTCAAAAGTGTATTGTTTAATCTCCATGTGTTTGTATAGTCTCTGTAGGTATTTGGGGAGTTGATTTCTAATTTCATTTCATTATAATCAGATAGATACAAGGAATTATGTATTTTTTGTATTTTCTAAGAGTTGCTTTGTGGCATAAAATATGATTTATTTTGGAGAAGGTTCCATGATCAATACAGAAAAAAGTATAGTCAGCTTTTATTAGATGAAATATCTATAGATGTCTCTTAAGTACATTTGATTTATAATATTATTTAAGTGCAAAGTGATTTTACTGAGCGTATGTCTGGATGACCTATCAGTGAGAGAGGCATGTTGAATTCACCCTGTAATATTGTACTGGGGTCTATCTGAATCTTAATTTGAGTAGTGTTTGTTTTATGTAATTAGGTATAACTATGTTTAGAGCGTAAGTACTTCTTATCATTATGTCTTGTTTTTGGATTGTTCCTTATACCAGTATGAAGCCACTTTCTTTTCTCTTCTGATTAATTTTGGCTTGAATTTTGATTTTTCAGATATGAGAATAGCTACCCAGGATTGTTTGGGGGCTCTCTTTGCAGTGTATTTCTATCTTTTCACTTTCAGCTTCTGACTATCTTTATCTGTAAAGTGAGTCACTTGCACACAATATATAGTTGAGTCTTTCTTTTTAATGCATTCTGCCAGCCTATATCACTTAATTGGAGTAGAGACCATTTATCTTAAATATTATTATAAAGATATTTATTAATTCCTAGAATTAATAGAAATGTTAGAAGTGTTTATTTCTAATGTTTACTTAGGTCCTATTTCTCATTTGCTTAGCTTCTCTTCAAATGTGAGCTCTTGAGTTTGTTTTTTATTTCTTCTCTATAAAGTATTTCTGTAAATATTTTCTGTAATACTGGTTCATTAATCATAAATTTTTTTAGGCTCTGCCTATTTGGGAAGGTTTTCATTTTCCTTTGATTCTGAGGGAGAGCTTTGCTGGATATAGTGATCTTGGTTGATAGTTTTTTTTCCCCCCAAGACTTTCAACACATCATTACAAGTCCATTAGGATTTTAGAATTTGTGCTAAGTGATTAAAAATAATTCTGATTGGCTTGCCTTTAAATACGACATGGCAATTTTTTTTCTTTAGGCTTTTAAAATTTTATCCTTGTTCTCTGTGTTAGGTATTTTAATAATAATGTGTCATGTGAAGGTTCTTTCTTGATCTTATATATTTAAGTTCTGATTGCCTCTGCTATCTGGATGTTCAACCCATTCTCAAGGTTTGGAAAATTTTCTGTTATTATTTCTCTGAAGAGGTAGGTTACCATGCCATTACCCTGCATCTCACAACCCTCTTCAGTTCCAGTGATTCTCAAATTTAGTCTCTTAATGTTGTACTTTAGTTCTTGTATATTCTGGTCATAGTTACTGATTTTTTTACTTAATACTCTCTGAATGTTTAAGGTCAGCCACTTTGTCTTCCAGCTCTCAGATTCTGTCCTCAGCATTCTCTATTCTATTAGAGAAAGTTTCAACTTATCAGTTTATTTGATGTATTGTCTTTTATTTCTAAGATTTGTTTGTATTTTTAAAAAATATCTCCATCTTCTTATTGAATATCTCATTCAAATTATGGACTAATTTCCTTAATTCATTCTGTTGTTTTTCTCTGTTCACTTTTAATACATTGATCATTTTAATAATCATTCTTTTGAATTTTTATCTGATATCTCATCCACTTTAATATCTTCAGAGTCAGTTGCTGGTGAATTATGAACTTTAGGAGGTATTGTGTTACTTTGTTTTTACATAATTTTTATATTCCTAGGTTGAGTTTTCTGCATTTGTTAGGATGGCTTTCTCTTTCACTCGTACATTTGCACCTTTTTAGGCACAGTCTTCTCTTGCAAAGTGTCCTAGAATGATTCAGATTGAGATCTCTCATAGGTATGGTAACCACAGAGTTTGTGTTAATTCTGTTTTTGCTGTAGGAGTGGATGTCCATAAATGGGACCTAAGGCCCCCTCCAGCTGTTTCTACTTGAGAATTGTTCATTAGCTTGGGGATTTTGTCTCATCTATTCTTTGTATTAAAGTATCACTGAATGTGAGTATGGTTAATCTATGTGTGGAGCATGGTGTGTTGTATCTTGGCTAGGTTTAGTTCAGCAGCAAAGTCTCTACTCTGTGAACTTGTAGTGTCCCTGCAGATTCCCTTCACCTTGCTTTGAGGCTGTACTCCTATGACATAAATTCCAAGCTATGGACAACTGAAAATGCAGCTTTCTTCTAATATAACATCTTTAATCAAATCATTTCTTTTTAAAGACTGAGAAAAATACACTTGAATAATTCAAAAAGTAGAAAATGGCAAAGTTGGAATTAATTATTGTTAGGATTAAAGTAGAGTTTTCTGGTAATATTCTGCATTATTAAATCTGTGTACCTGATTGGTGTGTGCATGATACTTTTTGTATCTTTTAAAGATGCAGGAGAGCTCAGAATGGTGACATATCTTGTATCCAAATTGCTTGGGAGCCTGAAGCAGGAAGATCACAAGTTTGAGGCAAACATGAGCAACTTATTGAGGCCCTGTCTCAAAATAAGTTTAAAAAGGGCTGGGAATATGACCCTGTAGTAAGGTGCTTGCCTTTCCTCTGTGATCAATTCCAAGTACCATGAAAAGAAAATATTTCAAATATAAATATACAGATATAAGAAAAATGCACATATTAACAATATTTATTGAGTTCATAGTGTATACTGGGCAATTTCCTAGATACATGCCATTCAGATTATTTAATCTTTGAAGCAACAATCTGAATTATTATCCCCACTCTGTACTTGATAATATCAAAATTCAGATTAGAAATGACATGTTAAATTATTCAGCCATGATTCTGAACTAGATTTTTCAGAAGCCAAAACCTTTACCTTAACAATCCATCATTCATTATCTCAAAAGAGACAGTTGAATGTGCAAATATCCTGTTGGTGCTGACCTAGAAAAAGAGTATCTATTCTATTAAGGAGTTCCTATTCTATTAAGCCTTATTAATGCTGATAAAAATTTATGGTGTTTTCAAGGAAGAAGGGAACATTCTCTCCCCCTTTCCTCCTCACCTCTTATAGCTATGTACGTGCAAATGATGATACAGTTTCTTCAATATTGTTCCCATCAAAATATAGCAATTCAAGGACAGAGTTTGTTTGTTTACAGTACTGGGGACTGAAGCCAGGCCTTTCTACCTACTGAGCAAGCACTCTACCACTGAGTTTGACTTTCAGCCCTTTCAAAGCATATTTATTTTGAGGCAGGTATCATTATGTTGCCCAGGCTGGCTTCAAAGTTGCAATTCTCCTGCCTCAGCCTCCCAAGTATGCATCAGCATGCCCAGCAAAGGAAAAAGTTTAATGTCTATCAAACTTCACTGTTAAAAAGAGTTCTCAAGTTAATATATACATTTCAATATATGAATTTCAAACTTATCTCACATGAATGAGAATTTTAAAAAAGGTTCTGCAGAAACTCTATTAAAAAATACTGCTCTAAAACTGTCTACTCTGTGTTAAGGACAGACAGTTGCACACTTGGGGCCCTGGAAGGGGGTCCATTCAGTGTGAATTCAGAAGGCAACCAACAGGCTTATTGTCATTTGTTTGTGAGAGAACAGTCATTTGTTTGACATACTGAAGTCAGCCTCAGGGTGAGGCAGCTTTGTTCAGCAACTATCAGACAGGAAATATTATTCTGCATCCGCCTGATAGCAAGTCAAGGAGAACTTTGAGATTGCCACTTGTGGCTGCAAATAAAAGGCTGGACAAGTGTGTGGGGATTACTAGGCATTGTTGAAAAGAAGCAAATTTCCTTCATTTCTGAGACACAAAAAAACTGTTTTCAGACTCAATAAATTCCTGAATATTCATTTTTATTCACCTGGATTTCCTAATGATGAAAAATGTTACCTTGCATTGTATTTATTTGAATATTTTAGTTTTGCTTATAGTCTGTGTTCCCTATAATATCATCCCTTTGATCAAATATTTACCCATATGTACTCCTGGTTTAATGCATTACCTTAAAGAAATTACTGTGCTACTCTATCCAGAATTAAATACACACATGCACACACACATGCACACATCATTACATTGACATTACTGGAAAACTAGGGGAATTTTTAAAAAATGTACAAAATACATTTCTTGTGCACAAAATTGAGTCTATACCTGCTTCTCACATATGGTATTATTGCACCTCAAGTAAGATAAAATGAAAGGCTTTTAGGTCCAGATCACAGCATGCAAAGAACATCAAAGGGACAGGATTCTGCCTTTTGAGGATAGACTTAAGTGATGTAGACTGCAGAATGCAAAGAAAAAAAAATGAGAAGGTGAAAAAGGGATGATTCTGCAAATGTAGGCTAAGGATATATTTTAGCTGAATTTGGTGAAAAAGAACCATCTTTGAACCAAAAGAGAAGAAAATTGAAGGTAAATAAAAAGAAATATTACTTGACATAGTATAATAATTTTGAGGCTTAGTTTTCCAGTTAGAATTGCTAAAATGTGAATTGGAATAGTATGAAAACATGAATAGTTTGGACATGTATTACTTAATTTTAGAGTAATATTTAGAGAATATTCTAGGGTATATTTTTGACAGCTGTTTGAGACAAAATGCTGAGTTGGATAATAGACAGATTTAGCCAAAGTACACTAATTCTTATTTTTCATTAGCATGTTTTCCTGGATTCCTATTTATTCATAAAACTGGAACAAAATGATTGTAAAAACATTCTGTCCTTGTATGTAAAGAAAATCTTTGTTTTTACTGATTAAATATTGATCAAATAAATGTATGCAGCATATGAGGGAAATATAAAATATACTAGTTTTGTGTTCAATAGTTGACTTTTAGTCATATAAAATAATTCTAGCTTTCCCCTTTTTTATTAGGCTATATTTTTGCAGGTTTGAAGACTAAAAATCACATTTCTTTTCTGTATAGTTTGTGGCAGTGTAGAAAATTCTAAAATAAATTAGAATAGCACCTTACATATCAAGGACATCTATTCATTTTGAAGTTTATATTTTAATTAACATGGATCTGATCGTAAACTATTAGTATAGTTGTAATCCTGAAATAATCAGTAGTTGAGCAGATATATGATAAGAAAACATAGTAACAATTTCTAAATTATCACTAAGCAGAATTTTGTTCCATGTACCAAGGTGTCCTCTTGAGTTCATCCCAGTTTCTGGAGCTCTCTACCTTTGTTCTATTGCATTCTCTGCCCTTTGCACCTAATGGCACTGCAAAGCATTTTCCTAAGATTTGTAGTTTCCCTTTCATGGCAAATACAAAGATTTCCACTGAATTTTAATTTCTCCCAATAGTTTAAGGTTTATTGGACTATTGTTTATGCATGTATAATTTCACTCAATGAAATTTTTTGGGCAATTAATTTTAACACATTCTTGGTTCCTTATCTATAAGATGGTTAGGTCCTTCCTAGGTTCCTATTGTGACTAAATATTTAAAATCTCAGAATTAGTCATAGAAATGAACAAGCAAAGAATGCATCACAGTTCACACAGCACTTCTCTATATATCAGCTTCTGTGACCTTCAACAACCCCATAGGGACAGTCATTATTCATATGCTTACTTTAGAGCTTAGGAAACTCAGGCTTAGTCAAGTGTCGAAAATTACATAATTATGAAGTGGCAGAGATAGTCTTCTTCCTCTAAACCCCATGGAGAAAGACTCTGTTACTGCCATGTATAGTAAAGATACTGAATAGGGGGCAATCATTTTTGTGAGGGTCCCTATCATATACCTTTAGCAACCAGGTGCACATTGCCTAACACTTACTGGTACTCAATAAATATTTGTGGGATCATTTGGGTAAATAAATGGGCATAGGTAAAAGACATTTCCATGAAAATCAAATTTTTTTTAAAAAAATTTGGTTGTGAAATCATTATCCTTTGTCATTTCTTCTTCAGAATATAATAGTAGACCGGCAACCTTAAAGTCCATATTCTTTCTCTACTCAATAAATTATCAAACAGAAAAAAGATCAAAGGTCTAATTAAATTACAAATGTGCTGATTTACATATAAATAATTGAGTTGAACAGAAAATAATTGACATATTCATATTTATATGAATGTCTGGGAAGCTGTACATTATTTTTTCTAAACTTTAAAACATTTCCTTGAAATTCATTTGTTAGAAAAGCCATTTCTAATGTTTCATTTGTTAATGGCTCTATTTTTGTCAAACTTTAAATATTACATTAGTATATTTGTATATATAGGCCAGGACTGTTTTCAAGAGAGGGCTGTTTCACAAGTAGAATTAATTTTAGGTGATTTCAATTGAGAAGTCCCAAACATTATCATGAATCAAGTGAAATGGAATGCCTGCAGGATTTTACCACCTATGACACAGTGTATCTGTGAATTCAGAGCATTTGCACTATAAACACAAGATTTTATATCATTATATTTTCTGTCTGGCATTGAATGAATTCTGTCCTACGGGACTATTAGCAAACAACAAAAATGATAGCACTTCACAAGCCAAGGAATAACTAACCTATTTAAATATGACTCCCCTTTGGACAGGTAAAAACACCAACCGTTAAGCAGCTGATGGATAAGTGCACATGGCAATGGAGAGATTTTTGCAGGAATATGCACTTATATCAAATATTACTTTTCCCATCACTGCCTGGAATTTATGTAATTTAATTAACTTAAATGCTTCAATGGCATTTTGGAAATGAAGTGCTTCTGAAGTAAGCATTGGATTAAGCATTAGCATTCCATCATGTAAGAGGGATGCACAAATCTAAGTCTTTCAGTAAAACCATGTGTTAATATAAAATTGGTTTGAAAAAGGTTGCACTGTTTAATAAGTTTGCCATCATTAAATAACTTAGTAATAACCACATTGAGGAAAATGTTTTTTTTTATGTAAGTTTCGATGCTTAATTAACCATATATGTGTATACACACACACACACACATACATAAACACATATATACAAATATACACATGTGGGTATGTGTGTACATCTACATTTTTATTGAAGTATAATATAAAGAAAAGAGTAAACAGTCTAAGTGTACAGTTTGATAAATTTTCAACAATTGTTTATCATTACTCATCTCAACAAACAAAAGCTCATTCATCCTTGAAAGTCCCTTCATTCTCCCTTCTGGTCACTGATCCTTATCTCTTGCCAAGAAAGGTATTGGCTGTCCTAACCTCTACTGGCATAGTTAAATTTCTTTTCTGTTTTTGTCTACATAAAGTCCATATTTTGGGGATCATGATTTTTTTCAGGAAAATAGCACAGTATAGACAAAAGTTGCCAATTCTTGGCAATATGCCTGGCCTGAGATACTATTAAACAATCAAATTATATTTTTATAAGAATTTAGATCAGGTGTCAGAATATAAAGCCTTAAATATGCCTGAGACCCTTGGTTTAGCCCCTAGGAATCACAAAAATCAGCTTTACCATCACCACCACCAACAACAAAACAACTTTAAAAACAGTCAGATATAATGGGTTATTTGATTCATTTTCCCTTTCATAATCTCTCCAGTAATGCTAAATTATTAACACGCCCATTTTCACTAAATTCAGCTTACACATGGTACCTAATATATGAAGTTTCCATTTGTAATTTTTTTAACTTTACAATGGTGTAAAAGTGATATGCGTTCATTGAAAACTGTCCTTAGAATTTTGATCTTTTCCCAAGTTAGCGATATGTGGTATGATACTCTTATATACTAGGCAGAGAGTTTTGGCTTCCAGTCAGCTGTTTGATCACGGTGGTGAACGACCAATGCTCTGCAGTGTACTGTGTGGCTGAGCTAGGTTAGGTGTTCTCAGTGCAGTTTTGCTTATGGTATTCTCAAGCTTTGATGGGTTTATTGGTGTGTGATCCTATCATATCTAAAGGAGATTCTGTACATTCAATAAGCAAATATGTAATAAAAGATAACATCCATTCAAGAACCTATACTCTTGTACGTTGAGGGAGTATGTCTTGTTCATGTCTGTGTTTTCCAGTGGCAAGTATTTAATAAAATTCAAGGCACTGAAAATAAAAAAAACAAACAAAAAAAGAAACCCAGCAAATGAGCTAGTGATAGTAGAACATTGATGAGATACTGTCAATTACAGGACATCAGGGATAAGAAAGGATAAGAATTTTCATTTCCAGTGAACATTCACATTGAGCCATACCTTACTATGAGTCATTTATTTGTTAGGAACTTAAGTAATCATCTTAAGAAACCCAAGAATTGGGCAATATTTTATTATCATCCCTATTGTACAGATGTGTGTACTAGTCTACTTCTTACTAACCAGTAAGAAGTAGATCCAGAATCCCAACCCTGCACTTTAAACCACTACTCTACAAACAAGGTCATACTGAATATACTTTAAAAAGGGAGGATAAGATTGATGATGTAGACATAAATAATAAGTTACTATATTATACTCTTAGAGTAAAATTTATTCTTCAGACCACATTTACATAGATTTGATTAATATTTTCCTCTGAATTATATTATATGCCAGGTGGGTACTGTGGAATTATTTGTTCTCTAAATTGATATGTTGAAAACCTAATCTCAAATGGTTGAAGATGGTGGGGTAATGAGGGTTAGATGAAGTCATGAGGGTAGGGCCCCAAGATGTAATTAGTGGCCTAACAAGAAGAGGAAGAGAGAAAATGCTCTCTCTGGCCATGTGAGATCACAGGGAGAAGGTGACCATTTGCAAGTCAAGAAGAAAGCCCTCACCAGAGCTAACCATGCTGGTACTCTGCTCTTGGATTTCTAGACTCCAAAACTATGAGGAATGAATTTCCATTGTTTAAGCCATCCACTCTATGGTACTTTGTTATAGCAGCCTGGACTGACCAGGATTGTAGGAATGACACAGTATCAGGAACATTGAAGTGTTTCATAAAACAATTAGAACAACTAAAAAAAAATTGAAAGTAAAAATAAAAATGAAGCAACTGAAAGAGGACACAAGAAATCCTTCAACATAAATTACTTGCAGTTCCTTAGGCTTAGCTAAAGTATCTGCATAGACTTTGGTTTTGGGGCCAGGACTTTGGATCTTATGCCTCCCTCTTAGGATGGACATCAGCATTTTCACTGGCAATTAACATTATTTATATATCCTATTATTTATTGTAACATTTGTTATAGAATCACCTAAAATATATTTATTTCCATTTCTCAGAGGGATTTCATAAATAATAAAACATAATATTATCTGAGTCACCCTGTTATAACTAATATCAGGTTAAACTTTGGGTACCTGCATAGCATTTAAAGGTAGTTTGGGAGTAAACCCTTTCCCATTGGGTGAAAGCTTTCTACTCTTTGACATATGTTAAAGTTTATTTTTAGAAGCAGGCAATCCTCTGATCCTTACATATCACCTTATATGTAAGTTATCCCATCTCAAAGGGCACATGGTGCATGAAAACATGCCTTCATGAATCATAACAAAGCAATTTTAGAAACAACTAAGTGTATAGTCTTGTGATTGCAAGTTCCCTTCTGACTGTGCCAATCCCAGAGCTCCATTTACATTGATTCTCTAAAGATCACTTCGTTGTCATTTATGCCAATAGTCTTATGAGAAAATCAGTTTCTCACCTTGGGAAAATCCTTTTCCTTCTCCTTAATGCACTCTTTTGCTACCTGTCCAGAAACACTAAACGAAAATGCAAATGGTAAACACTAACACAAAACAGTGCTGTCCATGGGATTTCTAAATTATTAAATATCCTATACTCATGCTGTCTTATTAACATAGTAGCAATCAGCCACATGTGATTAAGGAGTGTGTGAATTGTGGATATGGGACTGATGAAATTAATTTTAAATTTTATATAATTTTAACAAAACACATATAAAAAGCCACATATGACTAGTGGCTGTCATTTTGGACAGTACGACCTTAAGTATGCTAGGAATTAAACAGTGATCCTTATCTTTACACTCTTAATATTTTCTTTCAGAGAAGTATAATCAAACACTTCTAAGTTGTCAAAAAAGACAAATTTAAAGTTAATGTGGTTTTTGGATGTTGGGAACAGAAACTCTATCAATAATTTTTCAATTTCACTCCTGCTCTGTAGTTCATGTCAAAAAAACAAACATTTTTTTAAAGAGTTGGAGATTTATAGTTCTTTTCTTCTTTACTAAAACATTATGTCGTGCTCTTAAAAGCAAATTTTATGCAGTTTGCTAGAAATTTAAATTATAATCACTATTATTATAACATAATTATAATGACAATGATACAGACTGAAAAATATTTTGCTTGACAATAGCAGGATAGAAATATCATTCCTCCTTGTTTTCTCTGATGGGAATCAGACTAGAATAAGTTTTGTTCTCACTGAGAACTGTCAGTTTCACCTGACACCCATATAATTTAGTCAGGGAACTCTTATGCTAATTAACACTAAATACTTTGATTATATTGATGGATTTTAATTTCAAAAAGACATCCAAGCTGTATATATATAAGTGAGAAGATGCAGAATGTGATGGAACATTTGGCAGTTGCATTTTTTTAATAAGAGAATCTGGATCCTTCAGACCTCCAAGTGTATTTCCATCCTGAATAATCCATAGCTGCCCACGTGAGTTATGTAACTACATAATTTTTAAATGTCTCTTTCCCTTTGGTCACATTCTGTAAGGTCTGTCTATAACTATTCAAGGTAACATACAGTATCCCATTAAATGTTTACCATTTAGAAACTTCTTGATTATATCATTAATAAATCTAATTGGTGATTATTGCTTGATTGCTATTTACCAAATTCTGTACCATGATTGAAACCAGAGAAACATAAGAAGTGATTTTCTTTTCTCTCAATGGACTTGTGGTATCGTTTTGGAGGCAAAATGAATAATTTGAAAAAATTGATAAAAGGAACTTTTATATGAGAGCAAAGATCATACCTCTATTTCTGTCACCTAATTTTCTGCAGTACTTATTTTGGATTCTAGTAATTAACACTCAAAAATATTTGTTAGATAGATGTCAAATGAATAGTATTTAATTGGTATTATTGCCTGATGTTCTAATTTCCTATAATACCTTTAAGGTTATATAGGACTCATATATTTAGAGAAAAATTCAGTCTCCTCATTGCCAAAAAACCAAACAAATAAAGCCAACCAAAATTAGGCAGAATTTATTCGTACAGGTTTATAGTGTTTGGAAATTTCCTTAAACCTGGCTGCACAAACTCCTAGAACTCTTCTCCCCATCCATCACTCTATTCTCTATGCCACTGGAGACTGTCAATCTACAGTCTATAATCTGACTTTCTTTTTCATATCAACCTGCTTTAATTTCCATTGTTCACTAAACTTGGGATGTTCCACTTGCCAACATCCCCCTAGCTGCATCTTCCAAATCTATGTGCTTCAAATAAGCACATCTGACCCATAATGATCCAAATTCACATATCTCTTGCCTTTCTATAGATTGTAGCTTGTATCATTTTTATGACAGTCATTCTTTCCTTTTTTTTTTCAGAAAGTTCTTACAGGTAAGAACTGTTATTTGTTCTTATTTTATTGATTCATTATCCATTGACTGAGCTGTTACAGTTTAACTGCAATGTCATATTGGGCAAAAGAGGATCTGATTTTCATGATAGTGGAGCTTTAGAACAGAAGCATTAATCAAATAGTAATACAAATGAGTACATAGATATGAACTAACAGTGTGTTATATCAAAGAAAGAAGTACTTAATGGGGAAAAATAGCCTGGCCCAAACTCAGACAACAGAAGTTATTAAAAAATCTTTTTCTCTATAAGCAATGGTGGAAAAGAGACAGAACAGTTAAGGAAGTTAAAGAGTTTTATCTTAATCCTAACTTTAGTAAGAAGCTGTTAGATACTCAAAAAACAAAACAAAATTTAAAAATCATGAAAACCCAGGGGTTTACGTCATAAAATTTTTGTGAAGATGGTTCTGGCTGCTTGGGTAGATTGAATAAGATAGAAAAAAAAATAGATTCTAGGAGAAGAATTAGCTGTTTACTTTAGTAATTCCAAAGAAAGCAAAGATGATTTTAGACTGAAACAGAATGGTGGTTGTAGAAATGAAGTAAGACAATTTTGAAATAGATTTCTGGAAGAAAACAGTGATACTTGTTGGTGGACAAGATATGGGGGTACTGAGGCAGACAAAAATCCACCACTACCAGCATCTCTGTTTCTTCTTACACCTAGCATTCCAACATCAGCTGAACATTCAAAATTCATCCCTCAACTCCCTTCTTCATTACCTGCAGGCTTTGTTTTTTTTCCTGCTGCTGATGAATTCAGTGAATCTTAGAAAGGAAATGATCCTTTGTCTCAGCTTCAGGAGATAGACTGTAACTGTCTAACATTTCTATGATTAACTTCTTTTTGGCCAATGACTCACTTAGGGTGATAATGTGGCCCAATTTTGGATAATGAGTAAAGCAAATGCCAGGTCATTAGAGTTCTTGGGGAAGCCTTTGCTTTCCTGATGCAATATGACAAATTCAGCTGTGTATCTGTTTTATTCTTTTTACCCATTCATGTTTGTATTAGTTTCTCATGGCTGCTGTAACAAATCACCACAAACTTGGGATTTTAAAACACACATTAAATATATTATGATTCTAGGGGTCAGAATTCTGAAGTGGAACTCACTGAGTAAAAAAGCTCTGGAGCTCTGGGTAAGAATCTGTTTATTGCCTTTCTCAGCTACTGTAGGACACTCAGAGGTCAAGGTTCATGAACCTCTTTCATTTTCTAAACTGGCTATGGCCAATCGAGTCTTTCTCACTCTGCTTACATTCTTGCATGTCCCTTTCTGAATCTCCTGGTTCCCTCTTTTACTTGCAACGACCCTTGTGAGTACATTGGATCCACTCAGATAACGCAGGATAACCTCTCTATCCCCAAATCTTTAATCTAATCACATCTGCAAAGTCCCTGTTGCTATAGAGGTAACACATTCATAGAATTGGGGTAATGGGATTTGGACATCTTTGGGGTAGAGTATTTTTCTGCCCACCGCAGTGTGTTCTTATAATATAAACATGGTATCTAGAGCAGTCTGTTATCTTTGGACCATGACACAATAAGATGAGAGAAAGACTATTCCAAAATGCAAAAGCTGACACTTATCTGAACACTGAGCTGTTATTAGTAAATGTAAAACTCAGGATTCTTAAGTGTGACACACATGAACCCTCAAATGTTCAAGTCTCTTTATCTGAGTTTCCTTTTCTTAAAGTCATTCACAGTAAGAAATACGTTTCATGTTATCACCTGGTAACAGGCCATGACCCTTATTTTGAAAAACAGTGTCCTAAAAATAAAGATTATTTTAAGTAGTTAAATTCTGTTTGTTTTTGTTTTCTCCATATTTTACTGCATGGTATTTGAATTATGTGAACAAAGCAATGTTCACATTGTAAACACTTGTTTAGAAAGACCTTCTCTCAGCTCTAAACCCCACAAAACTCTCAGCAGCATCTGATAATGCCAATTAGATATGAATTCCTGAAATTTTCCCATCCTCTACATCAAAGACTGTTCTATTTTTTTTCCAGTTGCTATTCTTTCTGATAATTACCCTTCATCTGGCTGCCTTCTAACTATATGTAGATTTCTCCAGACATTTTACTTTTAAAAATTTGGACAGGACCTATAATGAGAAAAGCATTTTACATCTGACCCACCCCCTCCCACACACACACATGCTAGTTACTGGTTCCCAACTATATTTTCTCAATTAAATGTCCTTAACATAATAACTATTATGTGGCTGGAGCAACTCCGTTTCTATCAGGTGCCAATCCCTTTGTGTGCTAGAGCCCATAGCTTTGGATCTTCTGAGGATTTACTTATCTTGGACTACTATCCAGTCTCTTCTTCTCCATTAATTCCTCTCCATTCATTTCTTCTTTCCTATTGGATTATGTCCTAAAAAAAATCATTCTATTGTAACTATGAAGTGAAAAATGAAATGAAGCTCCACTTTGGTTCTCCGCTATCCTTAAGAATTAAATTTCTAGAAAGAGCTATCTCTAGTCATATTCTATATCTCATCATCTCCATTCACTCCTGTCTACTCTGATTGAGCGTTCATCTAAACAGCTTTTACAAGCAAACTTTTGTTGGGCTACGTGCAGCAAAATCCAAAGGTGATTCATGTTCATGTCTACACCGTTTCGGAAGTGTTCAACAGGATTCATCAAAAGCTTTCTTCATGATTTCAGAAACCCTACCTTCTCTTGTTTAATCTCCTGACACAGGTACTCCTTTATTAATCTCAGTTGCCCTGATGTTGGCATAGCCCCAGACTCTTTTCTGAGCCCTGGACTCTTTTCTATGTATGTATGTAACCCCTTGAATTCTTCCAGTCTCTGGTTTTACCCCAGCGTCTATATAAATAGTAGTTCCAAGTCTGAGTCACTCAATTTGATTTCTCTTTGGAACTATGATGTGTATAATCAACTACAGACTTGACGTCTCACTATTATAGAATTTTAGCAGAGCAAATGGCCTAAAGTAATCTCAGTCTATTTCATTTTCTAAATGGGAAAATAAAATGTCAAAAAGCTAAGTAACTCGCCTGTGTTCACAATGTAAATTGCAGGCGGAGCAGAGAGACTTCTGAACCAACACCATCAACCACAGAAAAAAGCACACGATACATATGTTAAGTATTCAGAAGCAAGAGTGTAAGTTCTTTTTTTTTGTTTGTTTGTTGGGAAGATCCAGTGTTAGACAAAGCCCCACTGAATACACTGTTGAATATTGAAGCCCTGTGCTGGGCCCATTCTGTTCCATGTTAAGTATAATAGCAAATTCTTAACTGAATTTCTTTTCAATTTTTCCAAAGAATTCAATCTGATTTTTACACTTTCTTCACTTATCTGTCTTCATTAGACTAATGCAGGTTTCTATATTCCCCAAACTGATTTGTTCCAGTTTATTGATTAAAAATTACCACTGTGATATCACATTATTATTAAGTTTGACATAATTTCTTAGTGAATTACCACTTTTGTAGATAACTGTCCCTCTGATGGCACGCTCTCTTTAAATTATCCCATCAAATAGTTGCTATTTATTTAGAGCTTGCTGAGATTCAGATCATTTATGCAAATTTCAAAATCCTCAAGAGTCAAAGCTGGTTTCTAAAAATATTTGTTTTTAATATTTCAGCTTCTGCAGTTGGACAGTTTTTGTCGACAAGCTTTTAAGGATCAAAGAGACATAGAAAGCTTTGGCACTCAACTCAACATTTGAAGGCTTATATTAACTATTAAAGAATGCATTTCCCACATAATATTTTTCTCTACAGAGTCTTCATGCAATAATGCTAATCATCAGGATAAACAATTCAAAATGAGATTATAGCTAAAAATTGAAATGCTAAACAAATTCTCCATGATCATGGGGATGACTCAATTACTGCAAATTGCAGTTAAATGCAGGGCAGCAATAAGGGAAACAGGGAAATAACAAGAGAAATTATCTGTATCAAAAACGAAGTTATAAAGCCAAAATATTTAAGAGTAGTACAAAATGTCCTGGCTTGGGAAAATAAGCCAAATGCCAACAGTTTACTATTGCACTGATCATAAATGTCAGGTACATTGGATACTTAGCAGTTTGCATGCCAGGTAGTTTACCAGGGAACACCAATTACAAGAATATAGGCTATATAGTGAGCCACTACCAGTTTATTTTCCCCTATAACTATGCAGAGACACAATAACTCTGCAAGCTCTTGCATTCTAGTAACCTCCAACAATTCTTTATTACAAGGTATTCAAATATTGGATGGACAGATTTCTGGGGCTCTGTTTAAAGAACAGATGCATGACTATTTTTTTGATCATTAAAAGATATCCTTACACGGGGTAGGGTTTGGTGAAAGTGTTTTTTTTTTTTTTTTTTTAACAAAAAGTCAGGATTTTCAGGGAAGAAACTCAATGCTTTCATTTCATAGAATTAATTTTAGAAAGATATGACAATTAATCATCAGTCAATTCCCTTCATTGGTGCAGGGGAGAGAAAGGCACAGCCCTCATCAGATCTGAGGGCAAAGAGAATTATCCAGGACCAGAAGTTCGCTAGGTTCTCACAGTTGCATGCCAATGTTATTCCAAAAAAATTCCTTTACTTTCTCTTACATAGTAAACTTTTGGCTTTGTCTCAAGTATTGGTCTTCAGACTCTAAAGCATTGAGCTTGTTTCTTCTGGCAAATAATTTCACTTACTGTATATTAAGCCCATGTAAGACACAGCATTCTAAACAAACTTGCCTTAAAATAAGAAGAATAATCATATGTGGAATTATTTTAACAAGAGAAGTGACCAAGTTGTTCCTCAGCCTTAAACTCTTTTCTTCCACTTTCCTTTCCTAAGATACAAAGTCGTGGTTTCCCAATGTGATTGAATATTTTAATATTTGTGTCTAAATATTATAGAGCACAAAAGAAATTTGTTAGCTCCTAAAAAATGTTAGATGAATTTGCCCCCAATTGTTTATTTTCAACACCATATTTGTTTACCTATGAACAAATTGCATGCCTTGTGCATATCCTATATGGTTATCATTTACTAGTTAAAAGTACAGAAGTTCTTATTTCTAGTTCTAATAGTAAAACATGTCCTCATTCCTTTCAGACTCAAAAGAAAAATTAGTTTTATGGTTTTGTGGCAAGTCTTGATCTAAGGACAGAATGTAACTTTTCAGTAATCACTCTGTATTAGTCATCTGACCTCAGCAGGTTCTTTCCTGAATATATTTGAATAATATTTCACACTCTTTCTGTCTTCTTCACTTTGTTAAAACTGATCAAGCCCCAACTGTCTTTGGGTTGTCTATCCATTACAATAGAAAACCTTGACTTGGGATTAGGTGACTCTGAAATATTTTCTGAAGTAACTCAATTTTACAGGATCAAAGTGTACTTGTAGTTCATTTTATAGCAATAGAGAATATGTATTTCTAATTTCCACTTGACAGCTTTTTTTTTCTCCCATCACAACTGAGATTTTTAATTCTTTTTCTGAAAAATTATACTACACATTTCCCTCAAAGCCATTTGGTGTGAAGTACTACCCATTAGAAGCAAGCCGAGCATTTTGAATATATATTATTCATCTCACAAGGGATGGCTTTTCTCTGTAGGTCATAATTTGAAGATCTATTACTACTGTGATTAATATGACTTCTCTCAACTAGTATTTGAAAGAAATGCAAATAGCCACAGTAATACAATTATATGAAGTTTTCATTTTAAAACCTTTCCACTTAGAAACCGAATATACAATAAAGGCTACAGAGCTCAGTCTGTCTGACAGACCCTCAGATGGATGAACCTATTACAATCTATCCAAACAGGAAGGCCAGGTCACTCATTAAACCATGGTCAATAAAAATGGTGAAATGTGTTTTGTCCCAAGGACTGATGGCTGGATAATTTGACAAAAGGACAGAGAAGAATTGTGAAAAACCAAGAGATCAATGGCTATTAATTTAAAAGCAACACATATCCTACAATGAAACAGTTTATGTTGTTATGTGGGATAATTACCATTTTCAATTAGCTGACATTTCACATTGCTTTGGGACTATAGAAAGACAATAACCCTCAACATCTAATCTCAGCTCTGCCTTTTGTCAATGTTCTCCTGGTACTGCTTCAAAGGCAAACTCAATACACTCTGAGCAATGGTTTTCTTTGTCATAAATGGCAAGTAGTGCACAGAGTTCAAAGGAAGTTCAAGTGATACACAAGCTTAGGCAAGATATCTCATGCTAAGGTTTTTCCTGAGTATGTGTATAATTTTCCTGGCCATTTTGCTAATAAGCATGTGCTTTTTTAATGAAATGGATCAGTAATTTTATTGTATTATGATGATACTACAAAAAACAGAAGTGAATTAAGGAATCCAATCTACAGATTTCTATCTATCAGTATCCTCCCTATAGTTACCTATTTTTAAGTTGCATTGAAAAACAAATATTCATATCCTTTTACTTAATATCATGTTTCAAATTGAAAGTATATTATTATTCATAAATGAAACCAGCCATTTCTTATTTAAAACAAAAGAGCCTAATCTGTTAAGAGTTCATGTATAATAGTGATGAGAATCACTTGTTTCAAAAGCTCATTTTTTCTGCACACCAGATCATCAGTCCAATGACACAGTTCCGGTTCTAGCCTGTTCTACAGTCCATGCAACATGTACTCAGTCACCTAGTCCAATGCCAGATATAAGGCTTAAATCACAATGCTGGAGCTGGGGAGAAACACTGTAATAGAATATAAATAAGGCATTGCAACCCATCACTCCTGAAACACAAAATCCACAGTCCCTATCTCACAGCCATTGGTCAGTATCATCGACACTGTATTTGAAAGGTATTGCATCACTAGCAATAATTGAAAGTATAAACTTGCAAAAATATCATAAAAATTCTTGATATAATAAAGACCTAGACAATGGAAAAAATGCACTTTTCCAATTACAGTCCTTGGGATCAATATATAACATGTTGTATTCCACTTTGTAATTTTTAGAAATTTCATCAGTTTTGACAGTTTTCCTTAACTAGAAAAATGGCTATCAATGTTTAGATCAGTTTTTCCATTTGATATCAACCAAAATTGTTGAGGTATGAAAAGCCAATCATAAATATGGTGCTATCCAATTAAATTTCTTTGTTCATACAGAGCTTCAGAATTGCGCTATTATTTTACATGCTTCTTAAGATTTTAATTTCACACCCTTCAGAGTCATGATTATATTGTCAATTAAGTATGCCATTAACAAAATTGGAGACTCCTCAGACATAACACTGTGGTCCAAGTTACAATTAATACTAACTTGATAATGTCTGAAATGCTTCTACTCACAAGATTTATCTTAGTATGGCCAAAAGGATGAATTCTACATTTTTGTACATAACTCATCTACCGAACTGCAACAAAGTAATTTCAAGCCAAAAATTTAAATTTGTGTTTAACTTTTGATATATTGAATGTATTAATCCATTGACCCTACTTTCCTAGCCTCTGAACTAGTTGTACCATTTGAACAATTGGCAAGGGATACTAGGACCTCTATACAGAATGCCCTCAGAAGGCATGCACAGGGCCTTTTATATAAAAGAAGAGTCTCAGTTTTTGTTAAGAAACTATAGATAAGCTAAGTCACATATTTTATCTCATTTTAATTATTTAATTTTCACAACAAACTTGCTAACCATTTCCAGCTGATGAGGGACAGTATTAGTTTTGCTCACATTGTATCTTTAAGCTGCCTGGAAAAAAGAAAATCTCATTATTTCTGAAAAGGGAAGAGGACAGAAGTAAAAGTAAGTAGAGATGAAATCACTATACTCCTGTAAAGGATGAAAGAAGATAAAATAAAAGAATATATAATTTGCACAACATCACAATGAGTGGAATTCAAATCCTGATCTTTCAGAATCCCTAACCCATGTTTTCTGCACAAAATGTGCTTTCATTTTTATATGTATTACCTGTCTTTGCCTTTTCAAAACACTACCTGTGACTTCATTTGTGCTAGCCACCAACTAAGAAGAGCACAATTACCTGGAACATAAGTCAAAAGAAAAAAAAAACATGACTAAAGATGTTCTGTTGAAATATTCCTGCATTGCTCACTTTCTGTAGAAACAGAACCACCTTTAGTGGTGAGGCTGGAACAGGTGGACACTAATATCTCCCTCTAGCTCTCTATTTGGAGTTTCATGGTGGATAAAGTATACAAATGTCTGAGCTTCTCCACTGTGATCTAACACTGTGATCTAACACATGGACCTTCACACAAATCTTCACAAAAGTAATTGTTGGATGATTGAATACTCACAAAATTATCTTATCATTAGCACTTGTAACTCCTTGAAATTCTCCCAAGTATTCATTGTTTTAGAAAAGTAACTCTCTGCCATTTGTCTAGTTTTTCTTGCTCCGACTCTGAATATTGTGTAATTCCCTTCTTATAAATGCAATCAAAGGCCTCTAACGTTCCAGTCTTGGATGCCATATTGATACATAGGGAAGAATGAGTAACCAAATGACATCAGCTTGTTCCTCTGGAGCTTCCTATTATTTTCTGGTGCTCAAAAATGATGATCACATACACCTGCATGTCATTCTATGTAGGTATGTGTTCCACCTAAAATGTCATATCCAGATTGGATCAAAACAACTTTACTGGTTCTCTTAAGTAGAGCTCAAAAAGCTTGATGTATTAGAAATATACTTAAAATATGATAGCCAACATAAATAAATTCAATAAGGAAATATAGACACTAATAAATGAGTTTAGTTCATCTGTGTTTCTGGTCCTTCCCTTAGGACTACTTCTGGATCTCATTTCCACATCCCTTTCCACATTTCTACTGGCTGAGAGCGATGCCCTCTCTTTGGCACCGAATAGCACTTGGCTGCCCCCAGCCTTCCAGCATCAACCCAGCTATGGGAAGTGGCCTGTTGTGTTTTCCATTATGTGAGAGTTTGTCTCAATCCTTTAGATCCTCTGTGCCAAACTCAGGAAAGGGGACTCTTTTTCAAGTCAGTTTCTTTCCATTTAAATCTCATATCAAAGAAATCTGCCTCTTCTACAGGGTTAGTAGGTACAGAATAATTAGCAAAAATATATGCTGTCTGTGAAGCCAATGTCATCTTGAGGGTCTAGCTAAGTCCCCCAAAGCCCTTTCAATACATACCAACCTTGATATTTACACACTCATGTTAGTGGTATGTCCTTTGCAAATTCTGAAGGTTAAATCAGATTGGCTTTCAGACCTACATCATCTAAAATGAAATTTTTTTTCAATTTTTTTTTTACTGTGTAATAGGAATAATTGAAATGAGAAAGCTATTGCTCATCAGTGATCAAGGGAGGAAGGTGCTAAATTGAGAGGTCAGGTGAGGCAAAGCAAACTGACATCCACTCTGCTACGTTTGCTCCTCAGATTTTGCTCTCTTCTTTTCCTAGATGCTTTAGGACTACATCCAATCATATTCCAATAAAAGAAGGGAACGGATAGAAAATAGAGCTGAGAGTCAACATAATGTTCAATTCTTATAAAATATGTTTGAATTTCATGCAATGTTCTTTGAAATACAAATTGATTAACAGGAAAATAAGTATACATATTAATCTTTTAATTGTAGAGATATCTTTGTAGAAATATATAAATATATATTTTAATTTCTATTCCTTATAATTAAGAATAATCTTTAAATATATTATGGTGAAAAAAAATGAATAGGCCGAATGATTTTGCTCAAGTTAAGAGAAAATGAACTTTTAAAAATCATTATGAACGCAAAAACTTCCAGTTGTATATCAGCCTTTGTTTTATTGAATCCTCAATTCATTTCTGATAGTTCTTAAATATTCACTGGACTTTTTCTATGAATTCATAGTTATTATCAGTTTTGGTCTCCTAAAGACAGCTTGTCATAAGAAAAAAAAATTCAGCATTTAAGTGTGAGTTGTGATTCAAAGCGTCAACCTCATTCTTCTGGACAGATGAGTTATTATAAGACAACAGTGATGAAGTTTGGATTTGGAAACCACTGTTTTTATTGTTATACCTTTAACTGTTACATGAATTCTCCCTGTGGTGTTTACTATGATTGAAGTCTTTTCAAGGTATAGGGAGGTATAATCTTAAACATGGAAATTAAAAGCAATTTAAGGCAATAAATTTTTAATCAGTGTCTGCTACCACACTGCATAAGAAGTACAATAGTACAGATGTGATTTAAAGCTCAAAATGACTTAAAATTCCATAGTCTCAGTCATTAATTATATAATGTAGAACAGCTAGAAAGAATCCCATAAAAGAAATCATAAGGTAAGAAATCTAGTCTCCGCCATAATGTTAACCCTCTGAGAGGCCTTGCACTAATGATTTAAACTTTTCTGAGCTTTGTTTTCTCATGGGCAATGTAAGTGTTTAAACTAATCAATATCCATATCCCTTTCACCTCACATATTCTATGATTAGGTAACACTGTAATGTTGATGTGAAAAATGGTATGGAAATTCAGAGGGGATGAACACCTTAGGATAAACTATTTAGATGTCTTAAGTACTGTAAGAATTCATTTAATAAAATTAATAATAGCTGTCTCTTCATTTAGTTTATATATATTGCCAAGTCCTATACACTCCTATATCAGACACTGCAAAATCAAACATTAATAAGACATCAAGGAACTCTTAAATAGGCAATTTAGAAACAGATCAATTTGTGTAATGGAAATCGGATACTATGAGGACATCCCTGAACCAGAGAGTGGCGTAGGCAAAGAAGGTTCTCTGAAGGAAGTAACACCTGGAGCCAGTATGGAGGGGCCAATTAAGCAAAGGCTGGGTAAAGAAGGTGAGGGTGTAAGCACACTATGATACCTAGCGCCTTCCAGGGAATTGTGAGGAGTTCTGGATGGCAGGATCATGACTGCAAGGCACATAAGAGCATGAACAATTCTATTGTGTCCCTTCCCCAGTTGCCATCAAACAACAAATGGGCTGTGTGTATGTGCGTATCTGTGTGTTTCATTAGTCCTATGTATGGAAAAACATGATGTAAGAAATATACCTAAGCACGTTTTAAAGTATGGAATATCTCAGGTAAATAATCATACTTTCCAAATAATTATGCACAAGTTCCAATTTATTTAAACTCCTGACTCTTAGCTGAATCTGGTAATCTCCATCTTATGTCTCTTTGCTTTGTTTCACAGAAGACATTTTGCTTGCTCAATACAGATTAGCAATAATTGAAAAAAGCAAGTGACTACTTCTATCTATCCCCAGATGCACAGCCTCTCTAGATCTGCATTTAAAACAGACAAGAATGTTTTTCAGAAGTGAGACAGACCTTTTCTAAACTCCACATGGTTTCTTATACTTGTATTTGAGCGTTGCTCAGGAGAAGATGTAATATGCTTTGTGTTTGCAAGCTGGAGTCTTGTTTGATGAATATTGAATCCACAGTTGAATCAACTAATTTACTTGTTGTCCCTCTCCCAGGCATTGAACTGATTTTGCCTATAAAGAGTTGGATTCCATAATATTATTTCAGAAACATTTATGCCCATTTTATTTTAGGTTATATTCATCAAAACATAGGGAGCTAAGCTAGAAACCATCCTAAGTGAGATGGGAATAAACTCTGGGATCTCTGGCCTAGGAGTTTATTTGTTCCTGTTAAATTCAAATTTGCACTGTACACTTCATATCCTAACGTGTGTATGTCTTATCAAGGTACATTCAAGGTTTCTTAAATGTCCTGACTTTATTAAATAGTTAATTGAACTCCATGTACATACTTTCTTCATTTAAACAAATAACGTTGTTGTTGTTGTTGTTGTTGTTGTTGTTGGTACTGGAGATTGAACTCAGGGGCACTTGACCACTAAGCCACATCCCCAGCCCTATTGTGTGTTTTATGTAAGAGACAGGGTCTCACTGAGTTGCTTAGTGCCTCGCCATTGCTCAGGCTGGCTTTGAACTTGCAATTCTTCTGTCTCAGCCTTCCTAAGTGCTGGGATTATAGGCTTGCACCACTGCACCCACATAAATAACCTTGTTTTTAAATTTAAAGTTCAGAATTATCCTTGGTATTCTCAATACTTATGTCTACCTGTATGCAATACTGAGAAGCAGTGTGGCACAGCAGTTATACATGTGACTTTGTAAGGAAGGTGCTATCTCTTCTACAGACCAGTATTATGTAGTGAATAAGTTATTTTACCTCTTAGGGTTCAGTTTCCTCACTTGTGAAACTGAGGAAAAACAATAATGAAACCTACATCATAAATTTTGTTTGCATATACATGTGTGTGAGAGTTAAATAAAGGAATGCACAGAATGTGTGTACAACAGTGATGAAGATATAAAAAATGTTCAATATGTGCATCATTTGGGACACTGTTTTCACTAAAATCTTCTATTTAAGAATAAGCATATGAAAGTAAAAAGAGAGCATCCATCCATATTCATTTATAAGCATAAAATTATATTTATGTATAATAATGTACTTAGATTTCCAGTTTGATCATTCTGTAGTTATTCTATGCTGCTTTCTTAAGATGGATAGGAATTTCTGCCCATTATCCTTTCCCTCTCTTTAATTGTCTTCAAAGGACACCAATAACATCTGAAAAGCTCAGAAGATAAAGGTGAAATGGTTCAAGGTCCTTATTAGCTCTCTAAGCAGTCTTATGATGTTCAAACAACTTTTTAAGAGTGTCTTCAAAAGCCATTTGAGAAAGGCTTGCTCACATATCAGATCACAAAGCATTATTGACAGCCAGAAGCTGGAAGTGCCTCCCTACCTTGGGAAATAGAGGCCTCTTCGCTCCACTTTTTATTAGAAAGGACAGCCAGAACAGTTTGAAGACTGTTTAGCATGGTGCACAGCAAACCTTTAATTAACACCTCATACCCAGGCCCCTCTAGAATCAAAGTGTGTTCTGCTTCATTTTCAGAAGGAGCAATACTCCACTTACTGAAAATTATGGGACTCTTTGATATTTACTCAATGGTGTTTATGCCAGCTTTAGTTTTAAAAGTTTAGCCCAATATTTCACACTGGGAACCATAGAATTTCCAGGTACTACCTATTCTACTTTTGAGCACTGTTTAAACCTTCATGAGGACATTGAACAAGAGCAACATAAAATTTTATCTTTTTTTTTTATTGTTCTATCATTGACCTTTGATTAGAAGAGAAATCCACTCTGGTCAAAAGCCCTAGCTATTATTGCTTCTATAAAATATACATTTCATTGCCTCTGTAAAAATTAGGTTTACCATGAACAGTGTGCTAAAAGATAAAATCAAATCTCAAGTGATATATTACAAACTACTGTTTTAATCCCATTCTCATTAATTTATAACTTTAGGGTCTCAGACTCTTTAGAGATGAATTGAATGAATAATTTTCTTTAAGAGTAAACAGGGAGATAAGTGTCCTAAGATTTTAAAGTGTGATTTTATAGAGCCAAATAAGGAGTTTCTCATAGTTGTTTTATCAGTCTTATACTTATTTTTATTATTATAAAATAGTAATACTCTTTTAAAACACATGAATCATTTTTTTCTGATACATGAGATTCATTCACCATTGAAATTATCCTAATGGCCACAAAGACTATACCATTTAAAATTTTTAAAACTTTGACAAATAATAATTGTGTATATTTTGGGGGTAAAATACATATGATATATATACTTTGTGGAATGATTAAACTAGGCTAATTAGCATACATATAATCTCACGTATTTATCACTTCTTTGGGATGAGAATATTTAAGTTCTCATTTTAAGCAATTTTGAAATGTACAAAATATTATTATTAACTATGATCACTATGGTGTATCATAGATCACTAGATCGTATTCCTCCTAATTGAAACTTTGTATCTATTGACTGCACCTCCCACCTCATCCTCTGGTAACTTCAATTAAACTTTCTACTTCTATAATTTTAACTTTTTAGATTACATATGTATATTATTTATATATGATATGTGATATATATATATATATCTATGATCATGGAGTATTTATTTTTCTGTACCTGGTTTATTGCACTTTGCATAATGATGATGAAATGGTTTCAGAGGATGAAATGGTTTCTATGGAACATCATTGGGCTAAAGTTGTATGATAAAAACCCCCTCTGCTATGGATGTGGAATTTGGGATTTTATTTGACTTGATCAAATGCTGAAATGAAATAAGGATTATTTTTTGACAAAAAGAAAAAGAACAACCCAAAGCATGCTTTTGCCTAAAGGAATTTTGATGATCCAAGCTGTGTGGAAACAACGTGACAGCCACCTTAGGAAGAAATCAAAGTTGGGTTTTCAAGTAGGACAACAAAGCATGGACACTAAAATGGGCTCAGCTAACTTTTAATGTATATAGAATATCTCCCCCTAAGTATGACAGACTATAATAAATAATCCAGTTTGAGTTGAAGAATATCGTCAAATTATTTAAAATCCCACTCAGAACACCATGTCAAAATACTTGATAGAATATACTTTTCATCTCTTTTTCGGATTAATCATTCCATTTAAAATATTCTAAAAAATTGCTTTTCAGCTCTTTTTCTAAGTAGTCTATACTTCAACTATGTGTGAGATTATCTCATCAGAAAGTCATATTCCAGTATCATTGCTTGAATGTTAGTATAAATATCTTCATAAAAGTGTTTCCCTATTTGTTATAAAAATTGTGAGCATTCAGTAACACACACATTTGTGCAAAGTGTCTTTTAATGCCCCAAAGGCCCATATGACCTACTTGCAAATTGTATATGTCCTTCAAAAATCTAATAGATTTTCCACTTTTTGGAAAAAATGAATTTTTCAAATTATGGTTTCCTGACTTGCATTGATAGTAGGGAAACACAGAACTGCATTACTTCTAATTATTACAGACATTTTATGTTTAAATATACTGCTCACATATAAAAATATATACTTAGATCAATGTATCTGTAGATATTCACATAATCATAACCTTTCTCAAATAATGTTGGGCATTGGGAACAAACTGGAAGCAAACTAATAGGCACTGGGTGAAATTCTAATTCTGTCATAATATACTGTATAATTACATGCTTTAATATGAATTTTGAAAGTGTTTCTATTTCTAGTATTAATGACAGTATGTTCAATATATTATGCAATGTGTAATTGTGAAAAGTCTCCATGGTTCTAAGAGGAAAAGTTTTATACCATGAGAGTCATGATGTAGAGCTGTATAGGTTACTCACTGCAGAACCCCAAAGGTACCAGTCACTCCAGAGTTCAAGTAAATAGAACAGCTTGGAGTTGCCGTATGCATAAGCAATATTGTTGAATGTTGGTGCTAATAATAATATAAGCACATAGCTCTACAAAGAAACTCAATGGGGTTATAATATTTTAAAGAACTCTTGAATCTGAATCCATCATTACACAACCTTAATCATGGTGAAATTCATGGAAATAAATGCAGTCAGCTTTCATTCTTTGATATTTCTCTGATTTTCTTTAGGATTGATGGATAAAGTAGTACCAAACAAGACAGACACTTCCTAAAAAAGTATAGATTGCATGATCTACTTAAATTATTAAGTAGATAAATAAATTTATTCCTGACTCTATAAATGTGTTTCTGCAAAATATACTTATAATTGTTTGATGTGAAAATATGGAAAATTTTATGGCAGACATAAAAGAAGAAATCATTAATAAACTTTTAAAATAACATCATTTGAAATGGTTGGTTCACATGGGTGAAGTAAGTCTTAAGTAATGGTTCAAACTTAGAATTCAAATTCGATATAGTGATTGCATAAAGTATAAGGAATGATGGAATATTCTGGTCTCTCAAGTCAGAGCTGAATGGTCAATTGTACACATTTAGTTCAGTTATTAAGCCTTCTTGGGTCTCCTTTTCTTCCTTAGAACACTTCCTTCACATTACTATTGTTAATTGAAACAGCAGGTGCTTAGCACTACCTAGCAGATACTTTGCACTACCTAGCATATGTGGCCTATTCTCATTCTTCCTCTGAATTTAAAAGTCACAAAAAATTAAAGACAAGATACATAAGACAATAACTAAGCATGCAAAGACATATTTCTGAGAAAATTTTAGATCTAATACATTAAATTGCAAATAATCTAAAATTTTATTCTAAAATGATATCTTCAAGTAGTAGAAACTGGAGTAAAAACATGACATTTTATAGGTAAAATAGCTTTATATTTTATAATTATTAAATATTATTTGTAGAGCCCTATCTGGAAAGATAAATATAAATTAATAGAAATATAAAGGAAGGCACCAAATATTTTTTGTGCATTGATGTTACAAAAAGAATTGCACCATATCCTATAATTGAGGAGCTTTTTTAAATAAAAAAGTCTTTCTGCAAACTGAGATCATTTAACATGCAAATACAGTTTAAAGATCACAGTGGTTTTATCCTAAAGCAATACAGTTCCACTCAACCAGCTGTCAGAGCAGATCTAATCAGTGTTCAGGATTAGGCGTAATAGACTTGAAGATGGTAGGGATCTGAGCAATTGTCTGGCACTCCCTTCCCTTGGCCATGAGGAAAGCAATGCTGAAAGAGGTTAAGTGTCTCGCCCGAGTGGAGTTGGGTGCTAAGGGATAAGGCTGCTAATCTGCTTGCTGTGTGTGACAGGTACCCTGGGCAGCTGATTGTCATCAAGAGTGCATCAGACTCAGGGAAAGAAAAAAGCATTTAACATCTATTGAAAATGCAATGTGCTTTTTATACTATGTTTGTTTTCTAAACGGCAACAGATCATCCAAATCTGAGATAATGTTGATATTTTCTTATGCAAAGATGGTGCATCTCTTAGCTTCCTGGTGAAGGTCTAACTCTGACCCCCTTATTCTCAGAATCCATACATACCACAAGTGGTCCTGACACAGGTCCTCCTCATCCCAGAATTGCAAATAACAAAAACAGATAAAGTATCACAAGGTGTGCCTTCATCTTCACCAGGTTTTCTGAGAGCTTTGTGCCTCTTCATTCAAAATACAGATCTCCTTTGTAGCTCACACCCAGGTGTATGGTTTTAAATACAACTTTCAGATGTAGTTTTCCAGCCCAGAACTACCCCTTGAATTCCAGATGTGCTTTGTATATATCATTATTTGGGTGGTAAATGAGCACCCCAAATTTAACATTTCCAAAACTTAATTTTTGTACTTTTCCCCAAACCCTGCTGTTCTGCATTCTGCCCCATTTGAACTAAGGTCAACTCCATCCTTCCAGTTACTCAGGCCAAAGACCTAGGGATCACCTGGACTCTGTTTTCTCATATCCCACTTTTCACCTGTCACCAAGTCCTCTACCCACAAAATGGATCTAGATTCTAACCACCTTTTACCACTTCTACTGTACCACTTGGCCCATTTTTCTGACCAACATATTTCTCCGGAATGTTACAAAGCCTCCTGACTGGTGCATCTGCTTCCCCCTTGAGTCCTTCCATGAAATGATTCTATGCATGTGTAAACCAGGTCATATCAGTCTCTATACTCAAAACCCTTCAATGGCTTCTGATGTCACTCTGATTAAATGCTCAATTTTTATCACTGTCAAGGCCCTACATAAGTAGACACTCGGGCACCTGTCTGAACATGCTCCCTGATTGTCACCTGCTTCTTCTCTCAGGTCCAGTAACACTGGCATACCAGCTACCACCCAGATACCCTGGGCCTCTACATTTCTCCACTTGGTGTTCCTACTATCTTTCTCACTTCTCTCAGGTCTTTGCTCAAATATCATTTTCTTGGAGTGTCCTTTTGTCTTAGCTCAGGTAGCTAAAACAAATTACCACAGCCTGGGTTGCTTAAGCAACATGCATTTATTTCTAATGGTTCTGGATGATGGGAAGTCCAGGATGAAGGCACTAGCAGGTGTGGTATCTAGTGATGGTTGGCTCCTTGATTTGACATCCTCATGTTCTTCTTGTATCGTCACAAGAAAGAGCCTAGAGGAGGTAAGCTTTTCTGTCTCTTCTTTTAAAGGCACAAATCCCATCAAAGGGCTCAACCTTCATGACCTAATTGCCTCAGTAAAGCACCATCTCCAAACAGCAACACAGTGGGGATTAGGGTTTCAACATAAGAATTTTGTAAGGGGATAGGACACAAACATTCAGACCAAAACATCTTCCCTGACCACTCCATTTAAAATTAAATTGTCCATTTTCCCTCACTCCATTATCTTTTGATGCTCCATTTTTTTTCATAGCATTAACACCCTTCTTTTCCCTTGATGGTTTAAGTATTTTGTTTATTTATCTTTTGAACTACACACTGGCTCTTGTGGATAGGAACTTCAGTCCATTTCCTTAACTCTTGTATTACCAGTGCCTGAAGCAGGGCCCGACTTATAGGACAAGATTGATAAATATTTATTGAACCAATTAATAAGTTTTCTGCTCCTTCAAAGTTCTCATTATTTCCATGTTTCTCTTCTTTTGCTCTAGCATCTTGTTTGCAATCTGAATCTATAGAGAATGCCTTTTACTTGTTTCATAATATGTAAAGTTTGTGATTTCTTTCATTCTTCTTGATACTTTTTGATTTCCAGAAAAAAGAGGAACATGTTGACTTACACAGCCACATGCATAGAGAAAACCTTACTAATCTGTTTTTAAGATCCAGTGTTTCTTCCGCTGCAATATCTTTTTCACTCACATTCCACAGCATCCTACTTGTTCTTCCTAATCCTAGAGCCTTTCCTGTAAAACATCTTTTATCTCCTCCTAGAAAAGCACAACTTTAATTATGTCCCCTAGAGTTGCCTCTCAGGTTTTTAGGCCGTCTACCTGGGATCCAGGGTTGTAGAGAGTAACAACACTGTTACTTTCTTGTACTCTCTAATATATTTCTTCAAATTTATATCAAGACTTTTAATCTTTTTCAGGCCTTTACCCTTTCCTTGAACACTAGACAGCCTTTAAGATCTAGTTCATCTTGACCTCTGTGCTATAGCAATTCCTGAATTTTTCTTCCTTCTGGGATAACTACTGTATTTTTAGTGTGTCTCATCATTGAGTATTCAGTTGTTCTCCAGGACAACTTTATAGCTCCTGATGTGACAGCACAGATTTCTTCAATATACACTAAGAAATACATCATACAGATTGTGATGGTTATTTATTCATTTGACACATGGCACAACACCTAGCACATATTGGACCCGATTTTTTCATGCAAAAAGAATATGAAGGAAGGAAGGAAGAAAAAAGGAGGGAAGAAAAGAAGTGCCAGTGACCTTACTTTATGGTTCTCTGTCTTTAGTTTGGGGAATAAACATATGCCTTGTGTATTCAATGAATTTTGTCCTTTTTTAATATTCAATGACTTCAGCGAGGAGACATTAAAATTAGCAAATCCATATTAACCCTTAAGGACTTTGTTATAAAAATAGGATACCAATTGTGCCCTTTAAAAGTCCAACTTACTATAACTGTTATTGCAAAAATATAATTGAAAAGTCAGAATTTTATTGTGATGATGTAAGATGATACAATGCCGTCCTGAAGACATGAAGCGAGGTAAATGAGCCAGGAAGGCATTGTGACCTAGTGTTAGGCTACTGCAGATCTTTGGACGATACATCAAAGGGCAAACATTCAGTCGAGATGACACCAGTTGAGTGCAGGTACCTGAAACACGGAAAGTGAAAACTGAAGATACTGAGCAATGGTTAATTCATAATGAATAATTACATAATGCTCCTCCTGAAAGTACTTCAAATGATTTTCCTGGATTGTTAAATTTAAATTTAAATTCTACCAGTTTTTTTTTTATTGCTATGTGGTAGAGATGTAAAGATAAATTTAAAACTTGGCCTTCATCTTCAAGGAAATATAGTGAAATAGATGCATTCCCTCCTATTTCTATGTTATGTCTTCTATTTCTTTTCAAGTAAAGCTAGAGCTCACAAGATATTTTAAACTAGACGGACATGAGGAAGAAAAAGGTGGAAATTTAGTTTTTTAAAAAAATAATAAAACAAGCCTGCGGCACAGGTTATATATCAAAAGTCATCAGAGATATGATGTATGCATTTCACAGGACTAACAGAGCATAAGGTAGAAAATTATTAAACACAGCAAAGGAAATTTTGAGAAATAATAAATGCATTGAAAAGAACATTGTAGAACTGTAAAATATTTGGTGCAACCAACCGGTCTGTTCCCTGCAACAAATTTCTCATTTGGCCACAGTGAACAATCATCTAGCTGCTGGGGGAAAATTTGTCATATTTGAACCAACTTCTTCTGTGCCAAGAACAAGGTCAGAAGTAAGGGAGAGGAATACCTTGTCACTTACTGGATTTGACAGTAAATTACTCTTTGATGAACAGAAGGATTCAAGAGATTTAAATTCATAATCAAAGTGTAATCATGAGAATAATCATTTGGAATTTTCTGTCAAACGCACAGTGAAGGATGTTATCTTGAAAACTAAGCATTGTCTTGTTCTCCAATACTGTCCACACTTGTAGGAAGTGTGTCTATGCACTATCAAAATTCTGTGGGCAGTTATGCAAGGGATTGCGTGATTTATTTCGTAATATTTTTGCTAAATAAATTGGAAATTATATTTTCAACAAAATAAGGAGACTAAAAACAAAGCTATTCCTTTACATTTTTTAGTAAAATTCAGCATATTTTGATAGACAAATTTTATAGTACATGTTACTAAATATGCACATATCCAAACACAATAATATATAACCCTATAAATGATAATATTATAGTGGATGGATGGGAGTAAGATGGTATGAGGAAAAGTTCTTCAACAGGTACTAAGTTATAGTTAGATAGGAGAAATGAATTCTAGTGGTCCATTGAATAGTAGGGTAAGTAGAAATAATGATAATGTAGTATATATTTTTAAAACTTAGAAGAAAGTATTTTGAATGTGTTCACCAGAGATAAATATTTGAAGAGACAGATATGTTTATACTGACTTGAACATTGTGCAATGTATACAGGAATTAAAGAATCGCATGGTACCCCATAAATATGTACAATTTTTCATGTCAATTAAATATTATAAAAATTGTTAAATGAAGGAAAAATAAAAATAGTATTATTACAATCTCCCAAAGTAGGCTCTCACGAAGTATGTGGGTCCATCAAAGGTGCAGTATAGAAGTACTTAGCATGCATCAGTATATGTCCTTATCATTGTACTTATTAATGTGTTGATGATGACCCAAAAAATGACAGTCTGCATGTGAACATGCTGAGATGCAAGAAAAAATGCCTAAATATTAATTTGCAGCCAATACATCAAAAGGCTCAGAGCTTTTATTCTTTCTCCTTATTCTTTGTTTTCCTTGACTTTCTATTTTCTTCTATTTTCCTTCTTTTTTTATTGAAATAAAGAATAAGTAAATTGCTACTATGTGTTAACTAGTATGCCATCTATCAGAAATCTAAATAAGTAGAATGAATCTTTCCTAGATTTCAAGACTCAGATGCTGAGGTAGGCTTGTAGAAAATCAAGCACAACAATTTTTGAGTAATGTGAAAGATTTAACACAAGGTTTTTTTTTTATCTGAAACATTTCATATATGAACATTGAATCCAAAGAAAATTTGATTGTCTCTTTGTAATGTCGAGAAAGATGGACTCCTTTTTTTAATTTCTGGGATTGTCTTGAAGGATTAAAATGTCAACCTCTGTTAATCGCTTAGATTTAGAAACAGCACATTGTACATTGTGCTTGCAGGTAGAATGCAAGAATGAAAGGAGAAAGTGCCTTCTTTGTGGGATGGAGTCAGGATAGTCAAGCATCAGAATATGAAATGCTAGATTCAGTTTAAAAAAGTAGAATCATGAATTTGTGATGAGGGATAGATAAATAGCAGGAACATGTAATCAGAAATATTAAAGTACAGTGACAAAGATATCAAAAAGCATGTGAATAAAACTCTAAGCCACTTGGAAAGGATGTAGTATAGAGTGGAAGGGGAAAGAATGGGCAAATTTGAATTAGAGTTGGGGAGATACACAAGGCATAATATCACAACCCCTGAATAACATGGTAAAGAGTTGGACTTTATTTTATAGTCTTGAGAGAGTTCTTCAGAGTTTATAACCATGGAAATAGGATAACCATATCCATGTTTTGCAAAGAGGACTCTTTGTACAGAAGTGGTTTTCAATGGGTGACAATTCTGTCTCTATAGAAATATCTGGAAATGTTATATTCACTGCTTAGGGTGAGGAAAAGTACTGGGAGCATCTAAGGAGTAGAGACCAAGGATAATGCTAAAAATTGTTAAATGCACAGTATAGTTCTTCACAACAAAGAATTATCCAATATGATACGTTAACAATGCTGAAGTTGAAAACTCTAATGTTGAAGGTAGATGGTGAGAGTGCAACAGGAATACAGAAAATGAGTGCAGAGATAAGTGTCAAGGGTGAAGAACGATAGTCTATGGTCTTTGAAAATTTACATAAGAGGAGATGGAAGTATTAGTTTGGGGGCATGTGCTCTGGGCAGCTGCAAAGGGACCTACACACTCACACGTAACCACACTTGATAAATGTACTGCTTCTACTAGAAATTATTAGTGTTTCAGAACAAGAAGCTCTATATTTTCCTTTTTCAAAGGCTTTGCAAATTATGAAGCCAGTTTTTAGGTATTGGATTTTGAGTTGTTAAGGAGAGTAAGTGATAAATGTGGAGTTGCTGAAGAAGAGGAAGGAAACTTACTTAATGCCAAGTCTCTCAGTAGTACTGTTATCATGTACAAGGGAGAAGTTCAGGTTTTGAGGAAAAGATAATGAGCAGAGTTTCATATACATTAATTTAGAACCATCTGTTGTATACTTAAGAAAATTTTATAGCAGACAGCATTCAAAAGGCACAGAGAATTTTAGGAGCAAGGGCTTCTTTAGGCAACACCCATTAATGTTAATAATTTAAGTTATACAACAGAAAGAAATGAGCTATAGTCAATGTGGCAGTGAAAATCTGAGGAAACTGACTTTTGGATAACTCATTATTTTAATGATACAGAATGATACGTAATCACACGTATCACTTATGTGACATAGTGCATGCTTAGAGTGAAATGCACAATGATTGTTTCATCCTTTTAAAAGAGGATAAGATATGGTATGCTTGGATCTTAACATCAAAATGTAATAGTTGGATGTTAGGGCTTTCTGTATTTGAGAAGTTTTTTTTTTTGTTTTGTTTTTTTTGTTTGTTTGTTTGTTTTCCCCACCAGAAAGCATTTTAGATATTTGGAAGTCTGTTTTATTGAAAAGACCCAAGAGGAATTTAATCTTCTTCCTACAAGAGACATTGTGTGGTAACCTATCTTGTATCATAAGGATAAGAATTTGGCTGAAATACTGATATTATGTTCAATTTTACCCCCTGATAGACCTTTAGATATGGCAATGGCAGATTCTAAACTTTTAGCATAGATTTTGAGAGCTGCTAGCCCTGAAATGGACTTTAAAATATAATTTTAACAAAAAGTATAACTGAGTTTAAAAAGTGGAAACATTTCAAAATTTAGTTTTAAAAACTGTGTCTCAGAAGTTGGGCAATAAGAAGTCTTAACTTACTTAATTATTTTTAATACCTGGAATTCAAGGTGTATTATCTTTTCTATGCTTTGCTCTATGAAAATTTACTTATAGCACATAATATTTATCATAAAATCAGTATTTTCCTGTTTCATGGATACTGTTTACATGAAAGTTGTTTGCAAAAGATATTTCTAGAGATATCACAGACTGACTCTCTTTCAAGCTTATCTATTTTGCTTGTGTTAATTGAATTTTTCCAAGTAAATCTTGAATTTTTCAGATTATATGTAAAATATATTCAGTGTATTTCTTTAGGGAAAATTAATATATTATCTCCAAAAATTTCTATTCTGTTCCATCAGGCACAATACTGAGATAAGCTAACATAGTACAAACTTCTATTTATAAGTGGGCATGGTTGTTGGTATTCATAATGATCATCTTCAGTGAAACTAACAATGTCACCAAGTTCCTTCAGTACTTTGTATCCACTACCAGCAAGGGAATGTCCCATGCCAGTATGTGGAGCCCTGTTTGCATTACAACCTGGCCCTGTATGGGAAAGATGATTACTCTTCTATTTCTTATTCCAAGTTCATATTTTTTCCTGAACATGTATTTAATACATATCATGTGCATATTAAGTGGAGGATATTGAAACCATAAGGATGCATCTTCTCTTCCTGAGGATATTTGTGTTTGAGTTATTAGTCATGGTATCATCACAAGAGCCTGTGTTCTTGCTATAGAATAATAACATTAAGCTCATTTGGTTCAACTACTTCTTGTTAGTCTTCTTAAATAGAATGGAAGAGTTCTTCCTGTTGTAGATGCAAATACATGGAGGTTAAATGATTCATGAAAATGGTTACTTGTAGAAAAATTAACAATATAAAAGCTTCTGCCTTTTTCCTGATCTGCTGAGTCGACATCACTGGGCAGGATAAAGACTTGTTCTTTGGCTCCATATCCAGACACCAAATACAGGCAATACAGACCATATTCAGAAACATCACACTAGCATGAAAGTTCCTTGATGGGGAGAAATAAAATCTATCTTGCCCACGATTTCCCCATCAGACCAGTTTATGGTACATGAGGGATACACACTCAAAATCTTTGAGTATTTAATCCTAGATTGCGAGACTTATCAGGGAATCTGCCAAGACATTTGCTCTGGAAATGCTGAAGACCATTTCTAGCCTTCAAATCTAAGATTATATTCAGAAACTCTCAGGGGGACTTCCTCCATGTCCCTACTTTCCAGGAAATACTCTAGTGATGCAAACACACAGTCCAGTCATTCTGCTTCTGATTAAAACAAACTAAAACAATAAGTAAATCAACTTCTGATAATGCAATGTAGAAGTTGCACCTATAAAAGAATGCTTTGAAAAAGGAAAGAAAGACCAGAGACCCTATGCCTAATAGAAGAAAAATTAGGCCCAAATCTTCCGATTAGGTCTTGACTTCCTTAACCAGACTCCTAATGCACAAGAAATAAAATTAAGTATCAATAAATGGGATGGATTCAAACTAAAAAGCTTCTTCTCAGCAAAGGAAATGATTAATAACATGAAGAGAGAGCACACAGAGTGGGAGAACATCTTTACTACATGCACATCAGATAGAGCACTAAATTCTAGGATACATAAAGAACTCAAAAAACTTAACACCAAAAAACAAATAACCCAATCAACAAATGGGCTAAGGAACTGAACAGACATTTTGCAGAAGATATACAATTGATCCACAAATATATGAAAAAATGTTCAACATCTCCAGTAATTAAAGAAATGCAAATCAAAACTACTATAAGATTACATCTCATGCCAGTCAGAATGGCATTAAGCAACACTAAGTGTGGGCAAGGATGTGGGGGAAAAGGCACATTCATACATTGCTGGTGGGACTGCAAATTGGTGCAACCAATCTGGAAAGCAGTATGAAGATTTCTTAGAAAACCTAGAATGGAACCACTGTTTGACCCAGCTATGTCACTCCTCAGTCTATGCTCAAAGGATTTAAAATCAGAATATTATAGTGACATAGCCACATCAATGTTTATAGCAGCTCAATTCACAATAGCTAAGCTGTGGAACCAACCTAGATGCCCTTTGATAGATGAATGTATAAAGAAACTGTGGTAGAAATAAACAATGTAATATTACTCAGCATTAAAAGAGAATAAAATTATGGCATTTGCAGGTAAATGGATGGAGTTGGAGAATATTATGCTAAGTGAAATAAGCCAATCCCAGAAAACCAGAGGCCAAATGTTCTCTCTGATAAGTGGATGCTGATCCATAATGGGGGGATGGGGCATGGGAAAAATGGAGGAACTTTGGATTAGGCAAAGGGAGGAGGGGTGGGGGCATGGGGGTAGAAAAGATGATGGAATAAGAAGGACTTCATTACCCTAGGTACAGGTATGATTGCACAAAGGGTTCAAGTCTATTTTTCTGTGTACAATCAGAGAGATGAAAAGTTGTGCTCCATTTATGTATAATGAAATGAAATGCATTCTGTCAAGTATAACTAATTAGAAAAAATAAAAAAAGGTTAATATAAAAATATTGGAAATCAAAAAAATTTTCTTAGGCATAAAAAACTCATTATAGACACATGGATAAAATTACCACATGTGTGTATGTTCATGTATGTGTGTGTATGTACACGCACACGTCTGTCTTGTTTTCTTTTGTGCTTTGAGAGGATGATTTTAACTAAGGTTAGATAAGTTTAACCATGAGGGTAGGTTTAACGTTGGTTTGAGCTGGTTATCATGAACTACAGTTAGAGTGTTTTCTTCTAATCCTGACCCTGAAAATGATGCTATTAAATACTGTGGATCCAGATGGCTAAAATCAGACAGATTGCATGCTATTTATATGACAATGGAGATTTTTATCATTAACAAGGATTTTGTAGCCTAAATAATCATATGCCCTACTCCTGTTGGAATAAGCAATAGGTGATTTTATATGAAGGAAATATAGTGTCTCATTTTCCAATATTTATGTAAAAATGGCAAGTAACATGAAATAAAAAAGAGGAAATGTAGTGTTATATTTCTACCTTGCCATCTCTGTGATACTAGGTTTTCATTTCCCTCAAAGATATGAATGCATCATTTTTTAAGAGAGATTAGGGAGAAAAGACAGTCTGCTTTCATTAACACTGCATTTTGCAATTTCTGTCAGAATATTTTAGGACCTTCAAAACACTTCAATGCCTTTAGTTAGGAACTTCTGTTTTCATAATTATAAAAACTTGAACTAGTTTGTATTTCATTTTCTATGTATTCAATTTATTTGCTAATTTTTTAGTTAGTTGCAGGGCTCATGCCATTTTGTATACTAGAGCTGTTTGGTCAATCTATATCTTTTGCTGCTTGCTTTCAGTTCAACCTATTTTTCAAGTTTATGTTCACATTGAAATCAGGAATTCCTCTATATACTGAGCTGAATTTTTTATAAAAAAAAAACTAAAAATACCAAGTTTATGTTAGTAGGAAACAATGTTTTTAGATAATTTTCCATTAGAAAGTTATGTACTTTTATGTACTGATTTAATTTATTTAATTTAATTATTATTTATGTATTGATTTAATTCAAACTTGATTTTAATGCTTTATACAATTTAAACTAAAATTATTATAGTTGTATTTTCAGGACATTTTACATTTTCAAAGGTTTGCCTCCCTTTGTATATTTCATTATTCTAGAAAGTAAGGGGTAAATATTTAATTATTCTAGAATATTTCATTATTCTAGAAAGTAAGGGGTGAATGAGGAAAAATAATTATGCTCATGTGAATTCAGTATGGAGAGCAATTAGAGAGTCATGTTAGTATTGTGATCTCCACTTTGAGTTGTTAAGGTATTGTATAGCATGGTAGCATACAGTTTAAGGACATACTCTTGAACTACTTTTCCCTGGTGTGAAGTCCAGCTCTAGGGCTTCCTTTGCTTGTCCCCCCAGCAAGCAGTTGGGATAGTGAGATCAAATGCTTTGGAGGCACAGGTCCCTTACCTGTATAAATGGAAGCAATAATTGTACCTCCCTCATGGATTATGTTAAGTATTAAATTTAAGTTAATGCAAAGAAAGAGCTGGGCACACATATCATAATCTCAAATGTTAGTTTCATATTTATTTAAATTAATTTTCCAAATTTGAAATATATTTTCAGAAAGTCTTATTGGGTGTATTTTTGTTCTATTCCTTCTAAGAACTTTAGTTTTATTATTGTTTTATGAGTTTTGTTTAAAAAGTGACTTTACCAGCAAGGTTTCTTCAATAACTAGGGCTTCTAAAAACATAATCAGAGCTATTTCTATACTTAGATTCATAGGTAAAAGTTCACCATCTCTTTTATACATATAGCTTTCCTTTGTTTTTATAATTTAGTAGATTCAACCTTTCTTTATACCTCTCTCCAAGTTACTTTCAACATAGTTTTCTCAAGTATAAATTCGTATGGTAACTGTACTATTTATCTATCAATTAGGGTCTTACTATTTTTAACTACAATATTATTTTTAATTAGGATTGAATCATATTTGTTTGTCTCTTGTTAAGAAGTTGCATAAGTTTTTTTCTGGGTCACCCTGGATCCTATTTTCATTAACTCCATCCTTTCAAGTGCATGGTATTAAAGAGAAGAAGCTATATTTTGTTTGAGTGCATTTATTGCAAAATAGAGAAACACTGATAATAAACATGTTACTTATAACACTTAGATGACTCTTCGGTTTCTAGAAGTTGATTACATTCAAGCCTTAGATACATGCATATTGCTTTATTTCCTTTTACCTAACCTTTTCTCCAGTTTCACAGCAATCTCAAAGTGTTGATAATTCAATGCTGAATATAAAGTGCTAAAAACTCAAATCAGTCTCTATTGACACTTCTGAACTAGTCTACAAACAAGACTGGAATAGAAACTTTTAACTATAACTACATTTTTTCTAACATCTAGTGTTCTTCATTGCAAATTACTTAGGCTACATATTCCTTATTATGATAGAAATCTCAATGGCCATGTAGGTAATATGAATCCTTCTCATTCCTATCCTGCATGGCACTAAAATTATTTTGGTAGTTATTTTTCTGTAAAAGTGTTAATATACTACTTTTTATACATGTTATCTCAATATAAATTTTAGGGGTAAATAATATGGAAGAAATAGATCAAATTTCCACACAAAGCTAGAAATCTTCACAGATGTCCAGAGAGACCTATACCAGATGGCTCATTTCATTTTACCAGGGATAATTACTTAACTGATTTGTAATGTATTGCTGAATGTGAAGAAATACAGGTTCTGGCACTATGGCATCCAAAAGTAGAGTTACAGATTGTGATTCTGGATTCTGCTTGCCTCTGAAGAAAAAATTATTGTTTTGAACAGAACCTAGGAAAGAGTGGATGCTGACATGAATCATGGAGATGTATATGAACAAGTAACCCATTAGCACATGTATACTTTCATATTAATAATCATAATTTGTTAATTATTGCTATTGTTTTTAAACTTGCAATTGAAAGAATAGTAGAAGAAAGAAAGAAGAAGAAAAGTGGAAATATCTACTGACTGCTATAGACAGTTAACAGAAGACATGGATCTTCCTGGAACCTTGTCCCAGGGATCACCATTGCAAATACAGGTTGTGATGTCACACCACTGTGACCACCCTCTGACCTGTATGCTGACCATGCATTTGCACTTAAGCACTCAGTGTTACATATTCTCTTCTCTATTACAACTCCAATTAGCCTGCAGCTTCCAAAAAGATTTCTTTACTTCATAACTATACCTGAAAAAAAAAGAAAAAACTTCAACTCTGGATGTTTTGAGGCAGGAGACTGAAATCCAGTGAATATACAAACTCCCTCCCAATTTTTTGTTCTAATTTCCTAGCCTTTCAAATACAATGTATATGTAAAACAGGGAGAAAATGTTTTATTTCTCAAATTCTCTCAACGATGCATAAATTCTGTTTAGCTATACTTTCGTTTTGTGAAAGTTTGATGTTTGAGTCTTTCTGCTATTAGTTTTATTCTATCAGACAATGATTTATTATATAATAACAAAAATGTGCTTAAGATTTTTTTTGTTTTTCAAACTGAAAACATCTCCTCTCAAAACAGGAAAAAGACAAGAATGCCCATTTTCACCTCTCCTATTCAACATAGTCTTTGAAGCTCTAGCCAGAGCAATCAGGCAAGGGAAGGAAATAAAAGAATATGAATAAGAAAAGGAAGAACTCAAACCATCTCTAGTTGCTAATGGCATAATCCTATATCTAGAAAACTGATAAACATTGTTAGTAAAATAGCAGGATACAAAATCAATGCACATAAATCAATCACTTTCCTAAACTCCAATATAAATCTGCTTAAGAAGAAATTAGAAGAACCATTCCGTTCCATATAACCTAAAAAAATTGTGGAATTAATATAGCAAAAGATGTCTAGGACCTCTATAATGTAAACTATAGAACACTAAAGAAATAATTTGAAAAAGACCTTAGAAGATGGAAAGATCTCCCATGTTCATGGGTAGGCAGAATTAAAATTATTACAATGGCTATGAAATCAAAAGCATTACACAGATTCAATGCAATCCCCATCAAAATATCAATGAAATTCTTCACAAAACTAGAAAACAGTCCTTAAATTCATGTGGAAGAATAAGAGACACAGAATAGCCAAAGCAATCCTGAACAGGAGTGATGCAGGAAGCATCACAACACCTGATCTCAAATGATACTACAGAGCTATAGTAACCAAAACAGCATTGTACTGGCACTAAAACATACATGAAGATCAATGGAATAAAGTAGAAAACACAGTAATAAACCATATAAATACAATTATCTGATATGAGAAAATGGTGCCAAAAACATTTGTTGGAGAAAAGATAGCTTTTTTAACAAATAGTGCTGGGAAAACTGGCAATCTATTTGAATGAAAATTGAACTCTATCTCTCACCTTGCACAAAAAACAACTCAAAATGGATCAAAGACCTAGGAATTAAACCTGAAACTCTATAACTGCTAGAAGAAAATGTAGGCCCAACACTCAAACATGTTGACATAGAAACTGATTTCATTAACAAGACTCCTAAAGCAGAAGAAATAAAGTAAAAAATCAGTAAGTGGGATGGCATAAAATTAAAAAGCTTCTGAATAGTGAAGAAAACAAAACAATTAAGAATATGAAGACTAAGCAACTCAGTGAGACCCTGTCTCTACATAAAACACAAAATGGGGCTGGGGATGTGGCTCAGTGCCCCTGAGTTCAATCCCTGGTACAAAAAAAAAAAAAAAAAAAAGAATATGAAGAGAGAGCCACTTGCTCCTCAGGGCATTAATACCTAGAATATGTAAAGGACTTAAAAACTTGACACCAAAAAAACAAATCATCCAATTAATAAATTAGCAAAAGAACTAAACAGACCTTGCTCAAAAGAAGAAATTAAATTGGCCAACAAATATATGAAAAAATGTTCAATATCTCTAGCAATCAGGGAAATGCAAATCAAAACTACATTGAAACAGAAGGGAGTGAAGAGAGGGGAGGAATCATGGGGGTAGGAATGATAGTAGAATGAATTGGACACTATTACCTTATGTACATATATGATTACATGACCTGTGTAACTCTACATTATGCACAACCAGATAAATGAGAAGTTATTCTCCATTTATGTATAATGTGTCAAACTGCATTGTATTATGTATAACTAATGAGCACAAATAAAAGAAGAAAAAAGCTACATTGAGATTTTATTTCACTCTAGTCAGAATTGCAATTATTAAGAACACAAATAATAGCAGGAGCCCAGGCCCAGATCAGGCCCAGGACCACCCCCACCAACCAGTGTGAGAGTCCAGGCCCAGGACCACCACCACATAAATTGCAGGAACATGCTGTGGCTCCCCATTTACCAACACATCAGTCCCCCACTGTGCCTCCATCTTGGGACACTGCAGCAACTCCTCCAAAGTAGTAGCCTTGACCTTGGGAAAACAGATAGGGACTAGAAGCCACAGCACTGCATCTCCAAACAGGCAGCCCAAAGCAATTATAAGGCCTGCTCTTTCAGTCCCATCTCTGAAAGTGATCCATCTTGGGACACCCCCACTGCTATCTTGAGTTACCTCTGCTACTGCCTCCACCATCTTTAGTTGTAGTAGCATCCATCCTGGGACTCTGTCCGAGGACTGGAAGCCCAACACCAAGGTGAGGTACAGGTAATCTGTAGTGCCATTATAAGATTATAGGGTAGAAACTGCAATATCTCATATCTGCACTGCAAGAAAGGAAAAAACATAGACAACATGAAAAAACAAGAGAAGAAAGAGGCCCAAACAAATCAAGATACTACAATAATAGAATCCATTGACAGTGCAGTGGATGAAATATCAGAGAAGGAGTTCAGAATGTGCATAATTAAAATGATCTGCAAATTAAAGAATGACATAAAAGAGCAACTACAGGCAGCCATGGATCACACCAACAAAGAGATAAGGGAGTAAATACAAGTAGCAAAATATTACTTCAAGAAAGAGACAGAGATTGTGAAAAAAATCAGAAATTCTTGAAATGAAGGAAACAATAAACCAAATAAAAAACTCAATAGAAAACATCACCAATAGACTAGATCACTTGGAAGACAGAAGCTCAGATAATGAAGACAAAAGTATACAATCTTGAAAATAAAGCTGACCACACAATGAAGATGGTAAGAAACCATGAACAGAACATCCAAGAATTATGGATAGCATCAAAAGACCAACTCTAAGATTTATTGGGATAAAGGCAGGCACAGAGATTCAAACCAAAGGAATGTACAATTTCTTCAATGAAATAATATCAGAAAATTTCCCAAACATAAAGAATAAATTGGAAAATCAAATACAAGAGGCTTAAGGACACCACATGTACAAACTTACAACTGATCTACACGAAGAGACACTATAATGAAAATGCCTAACAAAGAATAAGGATAGAATTGTAAAGGCCACAAGGGAGAGGAATTAGATTACACATAGGGGGAGACCAATTTGGATCTCAGCAGATTTTTTTCATCTCAGACCCTCAAAGCCAGGAGACCCTGGAACAACATATACAAATTTCTGAAAGAAAATAGATGCCAACCAAGAATCTTATAAACTTCAAATTTGATGACAAAATAAAAACGTTTCATGATAAACAAAAGTTAAAAGTATTGAAAGCCTGCACTACAGAGTATTCTCAGCAAAATATTCCATGATGAGGAAATGAAAACCAACAATGAAAATCTGCAAAGAGAGGAACTACACTAAAGGAAAGGTCAATCAAAGGAAAATCCAAGTCAAGTTAAAAAACAAAAATAAACCAAGATGACTGGCAATACAAATCATATTTCAATAATAACCCTGAATGTGAACTGCCTGAACTTATCAATTAAAAGACATAGAGTGACAGATTGGATTTTAAAAAGGCCCAACAATATGTTTCCTTGAAGAGACTCATCTCATAGGAAAAGATATCCACAAACTGAAGGTGAAAGGGTGGGAAAAAACGTATCACTCACAATAGACTGCATTAACCAGCAGGGTTTTCCATCCTCAGATAAAGTGGACTTCAAACCAATGTTAATGAAAAGGGATAAAGAAGGACATTTCATACTGCTCATAGGAGTCATACAATAAGACATAACAATCGTAAATATCTATGCCCCAAACAATGAGGCATCTATGTATATCAAACAAACTCTTCTCAACTACAAGAATCAAATAGACCACAACACAATAATAATAATACTGGGTGACTTTAACACACCTCTCTCACCACTGGATAGATCTGCCAAATAAAAACTAAACAAAGAAACCATATAACTCAATAAAACAATCAATAATTTAGACTTAACAGACATATATAGAATATTCCATCCATCAACAAGCAAAATCACTTTTTTCTCAGCACCACATGGATCTTTGTCCAAATAAACCATATATTATGCCACAAAGCAAGTCTTAGAAAATACAAAACAATAGAGATATTACCCCACATTCTATCTGACCATAATGGCATAAAATTAGAAATCAATGGCAATATAAAAAATAGAAGGTACTCCAACACCTGGAGACTCAATAATATGGTATTGAATGATGCTTGGATAACAGAAGACATCAGGGAGGAGATAAAAAAGATGCTTAGAGGTAAATGAGAATCTCTGATACAACATATCAAAATCTCTGGGACACTAGGAAGGCAGTGATAAGAGGAAAGTTCATTGCATTAAGCTCATTTATTAAAAGAAGAAAAAGCCAACAAATAAATGACCTGACGTTACATCTCAAAGCCGTAGAAAAAGAAGAACAAATCAATACTGAAAGTAGTAGAAGACAGGAAATCAGGGTGGATATCAATGAAATTGAAATAAAAGAAACAATTCAAAAATTGACAAAACAAAAGGTGGTTATATGAAAAAATAAATAAAATTGGCAAACCCTTAGCCACCCTAATGTAAAGAATGAGAGAGAAAACTCAAATTTCTAAAATTCATGATGAAAAAGGAAATATCAGGGCAGATACTATTGAAATGCAGAAGACAATTAGAAACTATTTTGAGAATTTATACTTCAGTAAAATAGAAAATCTCAAAGACACCAACAAATTTCTAGAGGCAAACCACCAAACCAAACTGAGTCAGGAGGACATCCATAATTTAAACAGATCAATTTCAAGCAATGAAATAGAAGACACCATCAAAAGCCTATCAAACAAGAAAAGCCAAGGACCAGATGAATTCATAGCTGAGTTCTGCAAGACCTACAAAGAAGAATCAATACCAGTATTCCTCCAATTATTTTATGAAATAGAAAAGAGGTTACCCTTCCAAATTCATTCTATGGCGCTAGTATCATCCTGATACCAAAACCAGACAGAGACACATCAGGGAAAGAAAATTTCAGACTCTGATTAACATAAATGCAAACATTGTCAATAAAATTCTTGCAAGTTGCATATAAAAACATATTTAAAAAATAGGGCACCATGATCAAATGGTGTTCATTGCAGGGATGCTAGGTTGGTTCAACATATGGAAATCAATAAATGTAATTCATCATATCAATAGACTTAAAAGTAAGAATCATATGACTATATCAAGTGATGCAGAGAAAGCATTTGACAAAATACAGCACCCTGTCATGTTCAAAACACTAGAAAAACTAGGGATAACAGGAACATACCACAACATTGTAAAAGCTATCTATGCTAAACCCAAGGCCAACATCATTCTAAATGGAGAAAAATTGGAAACATTCCCTCTAAAAACTGGAACAAGACAAGGATGCCCTCTTTCACCACTTCTATTCAATATAGTCCTTGAAACTCTAGCCAGAGCAATTAGATGAAAGAAATTAAAGGTATATGAATAGGAAAAGAAGAATTAAAACTGTCTTTATTTGCTGATGACATGATTCTATACTTAGAAGATCCAAAATATTCCACCAGAAAACTTCTAGAATTAATAAATGAATACAGCAAAGTAGCAGGATATAAAATGAATATCCATAAATCAAATGCTTTTCTATGTATCAGTGATGAATCCTCTGAAAGAGAAATTAGAAAAACTACCAATTCACAATAGCCTCAAAAAAATAAAATACAAAAGAGGTGAAAAGCCTCTACAATGAAAACCACAGAACACTAAAGAAAGAAATTGAAGAAGACCTTAGAAGATGGAAATATCTCCTATGTTCTTGGATAGGCGGAATCAATATTGTCAAAATGGCCATACTACCCAAAGTGCTATTAGATTCAATGCAATTCCAATTAAAATCCCAACATCGTTCCTTATAGAAATAGAAAAAGCAATCATGAAATTCATTTGGAAGAATAAGAGACCCAGAATAGCCAAAGCAATACTTCGCTAGAAGAGTGAACAGGAGACATCATAATACCAGACCTTAAACTGTACTACAGAGCTATAGTAACAAAAACGGCATGGTATTGGCACCAAAATAGACATGTAAAAATCTATACGCAGCAAAATGAAGCTAAACCCCTATCTCTCACCATGCACAAAACTCAACTCAAAGTGGATCAAGGACCTAGGAATTAGACCAGAGACCCTGCACCTAATAGAGGAAAAAGGAGGCCCAAACCTTCTTCATGTCACATTAGGTCCTGATTTCCTTAATAAGACTCCTAAAGTGCAAGAAATAAAATAAGGGATCAATAAATGGGATATATTCAAACTAAAAAGCTTTTTCTCAGCAAAAGAAACAATCAATGAGGTGAAGAGAGAGCCTACACTTTGGGAGTAAATTTTTGCCACATGCACGTCAGATAGAGCACTGAACTCCAGGATATATAAAGAACTCAAAAAACTTACAACCATAAAACCAAACAACCAAATCAATAAATGGGCTAAGGAGCTGAATAGACACTTCTCAGAAGAAGATATATAATCAATCAACAAATATATGAAAAAATGTTCAACATCTCTAGTAACTAGAGAAAAGCAAATAAAAAATAAGATTTCATCTCAGCCAGTTAGAATGGCAGTTATCAAGAATACCAACAACAATAAATGTTGGCAAGGATGTGGGGGAAAAGACACACTCATACATTGCTGGTGGAACTGCAAATTGGTGCAAATAATCTGGAAAGCAGTATGGAGATTTCTTAGAAGACCTGGAGCGAAACCACCATTTGACCCAGCTATCCCACTCCTTGGTCTATATCCAAAGGACTTAAAAACAGCATACTACAGAAACGCAGCCACTTCAATGTTTATAGCAGCTCAATTCACAAATAGGTAAACTGTAGAACCAACCTAGATGCCCTTCAATAAATGAATGGATAAGGAAACTGTGGTATATATACAAAAAGGAATATTACTCAGCATTAAAAGAGAATAAAATTATGGCATTTACAGGTAGTTGGATGGAGTTCAAGAATATCAGGCTAAGCGAAATAAGACAATCCCCAAAATCCATGGGCCAAATGTTCTGACTGATCAGTGGATGCTAATTCATAATTGAGGAGAGCATCGGATGAGTGGAGGAACTTTGGACATGGTGTAGGGGAGGGAAGTCATGGGGTAGAAAAGATGGTGGAACGAGATGAAAATCATTACCCTAAGTACATGTATGATTGCATGAATGCTGTGACTCTACTTCATGTACAACCAGAGAAGTGAAAAACTGCTCCATTTGTGTATAATGCATCAAAAATCTTCCTGCTGTCACATCTAACTGATTAGAACTAATATAAATAAATAAATATGATTTTAATAAAAGAATACAAATAATGTGTTGGTAAGGATGTGGGGGTAAAGATACACTCATACATTGTTCATGGGATTGCAAATTAGTCCAACAACTCAGGAAAGTAGCATGGAACTTTCTCAGAAAACTATGAATGGAACCATCAAATGATCCAGCTATCCCACTTCTCAGTATACATCAAAAAGATCTAAAATCGGCATTCTATAGTAATATAGCAACATCAATGTTTATAGCAGCACAATTCTCAATAGCCAAGCCATTGAACCACACTTAGTGCCCTTCAACAGATAAATGGATAAGGAAAATGGAGTTTTACTCACGTGTAAAGAAGAATAAAATCATGGCACTTGCTAGTAAATGGATGGAATGGGAGACCCGCCCACTAAGTGAAATAAGCAAGACCAGAAAGTCAAATGCTCAGTGTTTTCTATGACATGAAGAAGCTGGCTCTAAATAAAGAAATAAAAGATAGAAGGAAAAAGAGGAGAGAAGATTCCATTAAAATAAAAGACAGACCAGTGGACACAATGAAGGGGACTGAGGAGGAGGGGGAAGGGATAGGATAATGGATAAGAACAGAGGAATGACTCTAACCTAACTTTCATATGCAAATATATGAATACAACACAGTGAATCTTATGATCATGTATATCTACAAGACATTACCTGAAAAAAACTCCTAAAAGTAAATAAATGAAAGAGCAGTAAAGTAGCAGGAAGTAGTTATTTCTATAACTAAAAATAATCAATAAAAATAACTGCCAAAAAGATTTTTTTTTTCAAAGGGCTGAAATATAGGTTTTAGGGTTTAGGGTTTTAATTCACTTGACTATGATTAATATATATATAACATGATACATATTTTAATGTATAACATCACTGCAGTATGCATACACTTTTGTAATATCCTTATTAACAGTATGGTCATCAAACATGTGCTAAATCATCACTTTTATTTTGTTCCATGAACTTACATGAAAATTACCTTTAAAGTAAGACACTCAAGTCAGAAGTCCATCATGTAGTTAATTACTCTTATTGATTTTCAGTATTCATAAAGTACTATAAATGGATGACATTTTACCATATTCTACTATTATTTTAGAACTCTTACATAATTATCCCATTTTACTTTGTTCTTTAACCAACCTAGTCAATGTAGTATAAAATGCCTATTGTCCTAATAGAAGAATGTGAAACTACCTATTTCAAGTTTCATCCTAATAAAAACAGTTAATTGATGCCAAGTATTCATATTTAGTACATAATAATACTTAACTTGTATGTATACATAACATGGAGATAAATATAGGTTTTTCTACACTCTATGCTTGAATGGGAGATTACTTGGGCGTTGAGAAAATGGTTTAATTATTCCACATGACTCAATGACATAAGAGAATTTCATCTGAAAGCTGAAAACAAGAAACAGAATCATAGTACAGTGGTCAACAGCTAAAGAAACAACAAGAAGATAGATTTCATACACTATTTTAATGATAACCTCTATTGTTAATTTTGTTTTAACATTTGTTTGATCCATGCATTGGTTTTTCACTTTAGTTAAGAATTTTTTTTGGCAATATCTTAGGATTAATAACTTTGGGATAGTTTATTAGTAGAAAAACCAAGTTTCTATTAAAATGATTAAAATGGTGTATAGAGAGTCCAAGGCCTGTGCATTACCTGAGAGTAATCAGAACTGATTTAGAATATAAGGATCAAGAAAGTTACATAACACATCATCTGTCTGACTCTGTAGTTCTTGATTCCTACAGTATATAGAACTTACAGTGGTCAGTTTTGCAGTATCTAATAACATTAGCTGGGGGGTATAATTATGTTGGTCTATCACTTAAGAATGTCTTTTATACCATTAAGTGGCAATCCACCAAAATTCCATAACAAGAAGTAGAGGTTTAATATGAGTTAATTCTATATTCTGAATTAGCAATTTTAAAAAGAATGTCTACAGGCATTTGGAATGACTATTTCTTAACAAAAATGAAATGATAAAATCAACAAAAGATAAGGGCATAATAATCTTCCCTGGGCTCACTTTATTAATTAAGTGCAGTCTGATTCTATGCTCATCAAGATCAGATTAGTTTTATTTTTTCTTCCTGAAAAAGCATCTAATAAGTCTTAAATTGTGGACAATATTTGACATGCATCACTTCAGTGTTTACTAAGCATTTTAGAACATTTTATGAATTTAAATTTAATTATTTTATATACTACTTTAGATAACTTTTGTTTAACATTTCATGTATCTCATGTATCCTTTTTAAATAAGAGCATCATCCATTTTTGTTTACATTTCACTACTTTAAATCCTTGAGGGATACAATATCACATGGATACTATGTCCAATAGCCTTAGCAGCAAGTTTGCTTTGGAATTTAGCAGGAACCACACCACTGATTCCATGGGCACAAGTTACCTTTTCCCCAGGTTATATAGGTTTGATTTACTGTCAGAAGTCACTGGTATTTTTTGTTTTTGTTTTGTTTTGCTTACCTTCTATAAGCATGCATTTTATCCAAGTTGAATTGAGTTTCATCTTGGGCATAAAAACCTTCAGTTTTAAGAAGAACTTTGTGTTCCTTTTTGGTTCCAGAGAGCCCCATTTGTAGCCAGCAAAAATGGCCATGCACATTAGCCTTTCAGAATTCCTATTCCCAGCAGGCCTCCACAGGCTTTAAGATGGTGGAAAGAGAATTCATATACCTCATACCTAACCAGTCCTTAAAAATGAATAACACTGGTTAATTTTAATATCAAGTTGTATTTCTCTTACAAGAACATTTTATTTTGGAAATAATCCTAAAGTAAGGTTGCTATATTCTATCTTTTCCATGTTCTTCAACCAAAACTTACAGAAAAGTAATGTATATATTCGCTTTCCTTGAAATAGTAAAATAAACAAAAACAAAATTGATGAAAGACAAAGAACAAATTAATGTGTTCAATTTTTTCAATCTTAAAATGTTTAAAAATTTCTCATTTTTAATTCATTAAAATGTAACTAAAAGCAATTGTTTGCCTAATTCCTCAAATATTTCCCTTTGCAAAACAACAAAGCTATATTTCCTCCCCTCTTAATTGCTATGCAATATATACTGAATCAAGAAAACAGATTTTAATTTACTCAAATTTGTCTATAAATAATTAGCAAATTGATAGTGAAGAATAATTATGAACAAACTGATAGAAAAAGATTCCAACTTCAATGCTCTTAGATAAATCATAGTTAATTGTACATGGAAATCCATTAGCTTCATTAGGATACATAATTAAATGACTAATTATGTTGAAAATGCGTAGTACTCTTAAACATATGTTCACTTACCAAAGCCCTGGAAGGTGGCCTTTTTTCTGGAGGTCGTTTGTTAAATCTAAAAGATCTTTATATGCCATGTCATCTTTAAAATGTGAAAGTAATATGTGGAACTTCATTTTTATGTCAGAATAATTTATTACTTTACTTTCAAAAGCATATGATTTCACTCTTCGTCAGCAAAGACATTACAAATCATTATAAATCATTTGTTGAGTATTGAATTTGAGTATAACTACTGAGGTATTCTTTTCATGTACTGATGATGAAACTAAATTTTGAAGCCGTCCTTAATTCCACAAAAATATACGTCTACCAAATAAACAACAACAAAAGGAAGAAAACCCTAATTGCATTCTAGTTTCTTTCCCTTTTAGCTATAGGTCAATTTCTGTACATCTTATGTATATCTTATACTATTATTCTCTAGTAAATGCTCATGTTATTCTTATCTAAAAGACCCATGATAAAGCCCATTGTTTACAGGCAGCTTGAGAGTGCTAGTTTTCAACTGATAGTGCACGATTTCATCAGTCCTGATGATGTCATCCCTGCCACTTGAACTAGCACCTGCTAAGATCATTGATGCTTTTCTAATTGCCTAATCTATTTGAGCCATTCTGTCTTTCTCAGTTTTATCTCAGAATCATGGCACTATATTGACCATTTCTTTCTCCTGGCACCTTCTTTATTTGTCTCAGAACCAAATCATGGGGTGTCATCTCCACTCTCTTTCAATGGCTCCTATCTTCCTCAATCTTGGAGTCTATTAATAAAGTGCAGTTGCCCACTCTCCTCTCTTCTCCTTCTACCCACTGCCCAGAGGACCACGCTACACATTCCCCAAGGTCTTCCCTCTGCAAAACTGGTGTCACAATTATAGGTTCATCTATCTAGCTTGTCTGGTTTATATTGTCACTTGGTTTGTTGCATCAGCTACTCCTTCAATGTGTACCAATTGTACTTTGATACTGCCTTTCAAAACCACAACTGTCTCATCCACAGTATTTCCATGAATCACTTTGGTAGGCTGATCCAAATTAAGAGCATAGATTGAGTCTTATTCACTTCCGTATCTCCAGCAGCTGGTATGGCGCCAGACACATGGGGGCTGCTCAATAAACACTTGCTGAATAAATAACTTTTCTCTTTCCCTTGCTTCTCACATCCAACTGCTTCTATTGATTTTTCCAGCTTATTCTTGAATTCTTGAATATATATATATGTGTCATCACAAAAATCTATACATCTATCAGAGAGCTAATCTCCTTTTTCCAGACGATACCTAATAATGCATTCATTCCTTCTCTACCTGGGTGTAGATTATAAAATGCATAATTACAACCTTAGGAAACTTTAATATCTTCAGCTTATAAGACCTAGGGACCCCAGGTCTGAACTCCAAATTTGTTAGGTTCACTGAACTCCATCATTAATTCAAGTCTTCTCATTTTTTCATTCTCACTCTACAAAACAGCCAACATTCATTCCACATGTAAGCTCCTGCATCGACTAGCTGAGGACTACAAGAGCTGAGGACTGGAGAATAATTTGAACCTAAGTATGGTTTCTGATCTCAGCTGGGCCCTCCACAACAACCAGCATACTTCTCCATGCAGTTGGTCCACTTGGCCCTTCCCTCAGAGACTGCTCAGAACTGGCTCTGCCTTTCTCCACATCCCTCTCCACTCTACTAACTCTTCAAAAAGCTGAAGCCACTGGACATGGAAGCCATCACTGCCTCTTAACTCCACCACCATGAATTGCTAACTGTGCAAAGATTAGTGTTGCTTTTCCCTCAGGTGAGGTCTGATTAATGTCTACCTGCTCATGATATTCTTAATCCTGCCTACTTCTAAATCCTCTTGCATTTTGCTCTCTCTATCCTTTGTCTGTCCTGTCTTTTTCTAATGACACTTTCCCCTTAGGTCAAAGCACACTCAGCCCCTCAGTCTCTTATTCCTTTACTAAAACCTTCAGCTGTGCTTGGCCGTCAGAGGCAGGGGGTTTTCAGTTTTCCATTCCTTTCTAACCTTTCCTTGTGTTTTAATTATGTTACCTCATCTCTCACTGATAAATTAACAACTTCCAAACTGGTATCTTCAGCTCTGACAGTACTCACAAATTCCAGGTATGTATACCCACTGCCTGTGACCCCAAAAGACACCCAAAGTATGAAAAATTAATATTTGTAATTGAAATCTTGCGCATCATTTTTTGTCTTAGCTTTTGTTTTTGTTTTGTTGTTTTTGTTTTTTCATTTCTGTTGATCAAATCCAGGGCCTGACATGTGCACACCCCCAGCTTCCCCTACCCATCCCAAACTGGCTCATTCTCTTGCTCTTTCTTCCACTGATAGTCTCTACTCTCCCACCAACAACTGAAACCAGAAATTCAGGGACTGTGACTGCCTGCTACCATTTATTTATCCCCAATATCTTGCTGAACCCCAATTCTGCTCAGTTAATTTCTTGAAGTCTTTTTAAAGTACATCTTCTCCCATTTCATTTTACTGCATAATCTTAGTTTATACCTTCATTGTTCCTTACCTAGAATCTTGCTAGGGCCTCCTAACTGTCCTCCCTTCCATCACTGGTTTTGAACAAACAATATTTCTAATAGTAAGGTCTCCTTTACTATCTTCACCAACTCTCAAGTGCCATTTTTATTTTCTAGATTGTCTGCTTTGCATTTTTGGAATGATTCTCTTGAGCCCTACCTCCAAGTCTCTACACATTCATGTTCCCTCTGTGCTCTTGCAATGTGTTCCGTTTACCTCTGCTTAAAGTACAGTCAATAATACGTTATAATTATTACCTCACACATTTGCCACTCTCATTATATGTTGAAACACAGCGACAGACTGTTATTTTATTCCTAATCTTTAAGGTTTTTCGTATACTGCAAGGAGCTCCATAAATTACTTTCATAACATGAATCAATATTTTTGAAAATTTGTCAAGCAATTTCAACAATAATATTGGTAAGTTTTCACAGTCATGGTTATTGCTGACTTCAAAATTCACAATTCATTTTTCTCTCTCTCCAGTTTTATGCTAAACTGCCAGTTATACAATGTCCTAATCAAAGGTGTTCACTTCAATATCTGTTTCTCACTTCATTTCTAATGCTAGTCAGGACATCTATTGATTCAAGTAGCTATTGTGTCAAAAGCTATCAGGAACTAATGTGAGAATAAATTCATTCTTGTGTCCACTATAAATGGAAGAACTTTCCAGGATCCTACAGACATGGGCGTCTCATGGATGTATCACTATATAATGGGGCTTTGGGGTTTTCTTGAAATTATTCAGAAGAAACTTCATGAATTATATAGTAAACCTCCTGAAACCACCAGTATTCCAACTCCATGACCCTAGCACATTTACCTGAATATTAGGAGCAAGAAAGAGTGACATAACCTAATGAGGAAAGTTGGATATTATCTATAAATTTGGATCATCTTTAGTCAAGTGCACTGATACACATATGTAATCCCAGCTACTTGGGTGGCAGAGACAGGACAGAAAGTTCAAGGTCAGTCTTGTCAATCCTGTGACAAAATAAAAAGGGCCAGGGATGTAGTTCAGTGATAGAGTGCTACAGGTTCAATCCTCAGTACCAAGATATATATATCTTGGGTCTTTCAGTAAATAGCTAGTGCTTTGCATTTAACAAGCCTACACAAACATATTCATTTTGATTCCATCACAGTCTTTAGCTATCATTTCAGTCTGGTATTTTTAATTTTCTTTATTTGTCTTGAGATTTCACTTCACTCTATATACTCCTACCAACCAAATGTTGTATTTATTTTGTGAGTCAAAGACTATTGGTTTTTTGCTTCTTAAGTGGTGCATCTTAAATTCAAGTTTCCCACATAGCAAGTGTGTGGTACTAGCCATCTCTAGCTCCCTTGCCCTACCATTTGGGCCTAGTCATTCCCCTTTCCCTCTACCACTGGCTCCACGTGTATTAACCACAGCCCTCGCTACATAATCCTTTAAGCCCTGTGTGCCAGCACCACTGAGGAATAAGCTCTTTTTGGAACTCTCCCATTGAAGCCATACTCTAGGAAGCTCCTTTCTCTTCTAGAGGAGTAAAAAGATCTCCTACTAGGAGCGTGGAAGTTCATAACACAGTCCTGAGAGATTTCAGTCTACACTATCACAATGGGCTATGTGTTCTGTCTCCTTCACTGATCGATTTTCTTCTGATGACATCTTATTATTTTGATGGTCACTGAGTCAATACATTGCTAAGATCTCCATTATCCTTGGTGACATCCTCAAACTCAAATTCAGATTTCTAACATGTTCATTCTCATTTTTTTAAAACTCTATTTCTCTCATTCAGTGGTGCCTTGTTCTTCCATTTCTCCTCTCAGCCAAAATCACTTCACTGGGCTCTCTGGTTCCCATATTTTATGGCAAATAAATTTCCCCTCCATTACCATACTCTTTCCTGAGTATTCTTTCAACTCTTGGCCTTAACTAAAACTTGCTTACCCACAGAATATCAATTATGAAATAAATATAATTAAAAGAGAATCTCCTCAGGTTTCATTTATTCATAAATCACATTCCACCACTGACTCGTGCTCTCTTGTCATAAATGTGGTCCATTTATCAATCTTCTTTCACGTGACTTTTCTATAGCATTTGAAAACATTTTATGCTTTCTCCATTTTGAAATTCTCATTTCCTTGTCTTACTTAAAAGCAACTGTCCCAGTTTTTCTTTAGTCAGATATAGGAGTTATTCCTTCTCAGTATCCTTTAGAGCACTTCCTTGAGCCGTTCCCTTAGCATTAGTGGACTGAATGATTGTGTTGATCCTCTTTTCTTCTCAGGCTCTTGCCCTCCCTGAGGACAGTTTTCAGCTTGTGACTCCAATTGACATTATGTACTGAGTTTTGCCAATTATATGTCTCCAACCCCATCTCCTGTCCTTTAATCATATCTCTGGACCAGTATATCCAACCACATAATAAACATCCACACTAGACTGTCTTATAGGGACTTCACTTTTAAAATTTTTTAATTTTTATTAGAGCTTTGTAGTTATACATAATAGTTTGGTTCATCCCGACAAACTCATATGTGCATGGAATTCGATTTCAATTTATGGACTCCCCCTTTTTCCTCTCACTCTCCCCTCTCCCATTCTCCTTTTCTTACTCTACTAGAGTTCCTTATTTACATTTGATTGCTTCTTTGTGTGTATGCATAAAGGTGAATTGGTACTTCACATTTTCTAAAATATTTTTTAGTTGTTGATGGACCTTTATTTTATTTATTTATATGTGGTGCTGAGAATTTAACCCAGTGCTTTACCCATGCTAGGCAATCACTTTACCAGCAAGCCACAACCCCAGCCCGGGACTTCATGTTTTTAATGTTTGAAATTGATGAATGGATGGTCCACTCCTATTTTACCCATGTTTACTTTCCCCTCAAAGTTCCTGATTTCAGAACATGGCCCATCCTCCTTCCAGTGGATCAAACTAGATGTCTGGACATCATTCTGACATCCTTTTGCCCCTTTCTCCTATGTCTGTTTATGTACCAAGTCCTTCATTCACCTGCCTTCATTCACATTATTTGTTCAACGTGTCCACTTATAAACATCTTTTATGCCACAGCCATAGTCCTGGTACCATTCTCACCTGCCTGCATTATGTCTCATGACTTTGCATGTGGTCCTACTCCCTCAAGTTCTATATCTCTGGAAGCTCTTTTGACACCGAAGCCAGGATGATCTTTCTAAAACACACATTTAGTTTACCATTGCTTTCAAGTCAATGCTAGACGCTTTTGAACATTGTCCTCTTTGCATACTTGGAAAACTATGCCATTCATGCTTAAGGTGAACTTCCTTCAGAGCATGTGTTTTTGTATCATTCCTTTTGCTTTGAATACTCTTCTACTCTCTCACTTTGCACTGGTCCTCATTACTGAATGCATTCTGCTATTTCCTCCAGGTCACAGTGTTCATGTGAGTTTGTTTGGGAATACTAATTCATCTTTATAGATGGTGTTGGCTGTTCCATTTACATGCTCATATATATAAAATGCTTCCTTAAAAGTTCTTATTCTATTGGATGCCAACTTTACTGAAACTTAAGAGTTTTTTTAAGATAGAATTGATTGCTTTGCTCACAATTTTATTCCAGCACTTACCACATGAAGTAGGCAGAATTCTAAGAATGACCCCCAATTACCTTTGCACTCATATAATCTCCAACACTTTAGGGTGGGTAGAACCTGTAAATTTGATTCTATATCATTCCCATGATGAAGATCATGCATTATTTTGTAAAAGGCAGATATGTAATTAAGACTAAGAATCAGTACATTTCAGATTAATTGAAAGGAAAATTGACATGGGCACAATTACACAAGGCCTTTAAATGAAAATATTTCTGTAGTAGAAGAGGGAGTCAAGGAGATGCAAAGCATGAGAAAGATTCATCCCAGTTCGGTCAAGAACGTGTTGGAAGTTGGAAGTTGATTCTTTCTCATAACAAGGAGATCAAAGTACTTTGCTTTTAGCCTTATAAGACACTAAGCAAAGAACTCAATTGAGTTCACTTGGCATCTGACCTAAAGAACTATGAGATAATAAGTGGGTGTTTTTTATACCACTAAGTATTCAGTAATTGTTATGGCAGTAATACAAAAATAATACGGTAACTTCCTAAAAGAGTTGTAGTTTAACTATGCACAATGATTTAATTTTATGCAACTTTAAGAATCGAAAAATCATAAAGACAAAATAGTCTAAACATTTCTGTCCTTTGAAGTATAACTGTATATTTTTCTTTTGACAATACAAAATGTATATGATTTTAAACTTAACATTGGATTAAGTTTGAAGTTTATTCATTTGATGTTGCCTGGGTAATTTAAGCAGTATCTCTAGGCCAAGAAGTTCTCAATATTAAAGTACATTTAACAAGTCTATTATAAGAGAATATATAATGCATCCATCAAAGAGCTAAATAAAACCCTCCAACATCAGCAGTATTATTAGTAATTCAATAAAAGATCCAGCTCTGAATGCTTGTCATTGGTTTGAAAAGGGTTGGTTCTATTGATGTGCTTGTCTCCCACATACACTCCTGGGTGACTATCTTAGTGCTCCTGTTTTGACTTGCCATTTTTCCTAGAGGCAAATCCCATAGATTCTTAAATCTATGTCAGAGCAATGTAATATGTCTGCTTTTTCAAACAAAGTATTCAAATCACCTGCTGTTCTGGGATTGTAGTTTAATGGCTCTCATTTTATCTTTTTCAATCTCAGTCTAAGAAAACATGTCCTATGACAAGAAGTTAAGGAAAGCTACAGAATTTTGCCCTGATTTGAGTCTTATTTTCCTTTGAATAATCTTAATAATAATATTTAGACAATAGTTTTAAAGAATATCTAGGGCTGGGGGTGTAGATCAGTGGTAGAATTCTTGCCCACCATGCACAAGGCTCCATGTTCAATCACTAGTACAAAAAAACAAATTAAAAAACCCTAGAGGAACATTTGAAATATTATTGTGTTGATTTATTTAGATTTTTATTAAAATTTTTAAATATGTCAGGCATGGTACTACTCACTTGGAATATAAGAATAAATTAGTCACAGAGAACACCATCTATGGAATAATCACATATATAACTGATTTTAATGCAAAATAATACAAGAGATACAGTAGTAACCTAACAGCATACATTAAATAGTAAAAGAACAACATTTTGCCTGAGGAGTGGATTAAACAGAATCATATTTTTAAAGAATATGAAGAGAATTTTCCTGAGCAGAGGCTTATGAAAGAATAATCTGCAAATCATAGAGTTACAGAAAGTATTCAGGAACAGTACGTGAGTCTAATTGTCATGTAGACTGGAAAACAGAGAGCAGCAAGAGATGGAATTGAAAAAGTTGTGGCAAGAACTGAGAAGAACCTGAGACTTAGCTATCACAAGCAAACAGGATAGCTTGTCACAGTTTCATGGTTGCTGGTGAAAGACACAAAAGTGCTGTTGAACCAGACACAAGGTGAGAAGGGCATTTTTCTTCTCAGAAAAGGAATACAAATAATAAAATCCTGCTTCAGCCATAAAGCTACACATATTTATTTACACACATAAAACAAACATGATAGTGGATTGTGTAAAATCTAAGACAGATTTTGACAGATAGCCACAAGAGTTGTAGCCACAAAGAGAGGAAATATTTCAGTTATTACCAAATAAATAAATGGATTCTTACAAACATAACCCAAATCTGAACCATTTTCCTATTAACATTTTTGGATGACATGTCAAATCTTATTTGACCTATTTGGTGTGAAAGAAAAATTTTAATATTCAAATGACAGAATATTCACCAAAATCAATTTAATCAATAAGTTGCTACTGCCTATATAAGATAAGAGATTTGTTGAACAATATATATAGTCAAATGGATCTATTAAATGCTGTGTCATCAATGGTTCTTATATGTACTTTTAGCAAATGAAGTGTTGTATTTTAAGGACAGAAAATTTGAATCCCAAATTATCTCTACTTGAATTAAATATCTTCAATGTCCTGAATGTATTCAACAAAATTCAAGCTTTTTTTAAATTTCATGTTCACTTTTTATTTTAAATCAAATGTGCATGATTTTCTCTGAATTGCCTGTGTTCATGAGCATCAACTCCCACACACAGTCACAAATATGGTTGGTTGAACAAAATATTGTTATTTCAGTCTTTGTTCTTTTTCATTCTTTTATAATCAATGCTTGGATATAAGCTATTTTTCTGCATATGTATCCCTCCCCACAGTTTGCCCATGACTCAGTTCTTTTCAGACATTTCTAACTTTGTCTTTGTAAACCTTGTCTTCATATCCTATTTCCAACAGGATGTCAGTACCTTTTAAAAATCTGCAATGAGTGCACTTTGTTCTTGTCTAGAACAGAATCATCTTTTCTCTTTGACAAAAAGTTTCTGTTTCTTTTTGAATTTTTTCAGACTTTTCATGCCTTTTGAGAAACATTGTGCAGAAATTGTATCCTTTTATATCCCTCTCCTCCCAGATTGTCAAAATACATTCATTTCTATATTTAAAATACTGATACCATTTTGTCTTGATCCATTGACTACATCTACAATCATAATAATCACAATAAAATACAAGGAGACTTTATATACATATTATTTGCTTTTCACTAAATTTTAATTGGACAAATTAAATAAGTGTAATGGTAATGTTGATAGAGAAAGCACGTGGTATCCATTTGTATATAGTTAATATGACCTGCTCAACAGATAATGCAATTGATCCCTTTCTGTGGGGACCAGCTCAGGCATTTACCATAATTAACCAAACATGACCTGGAGAAAGGTTCTTTATGGCTCTGGCCCAGAGTTTTATCACTTCTAAATGAAAGCCTTGATATTCTTAAAGATTTCTCTTAACTTTAAATTTCTATTCTACTCCAAAAGTATATTATCTGCAAGATATTAACTTGGCATTTTCTTTAACCTGTAGAGTAGCAAATTGAAGTTATAATGAGATTATTTCAAGTACTATTTTCTCTTGATATCACCAGATGTAATATATTTGTAGAATCTTGAAAGAAAGTTTCATCCTGAATATAGGCATTTGCCTAATATTTTTTTTTCCATTATGGCTCCAGAAAATCTATATTGCTTAGCCAAAGTTGGTAAGTTTTGCTTCTTCCAGTGCAGAGTACTATAATTGATTGTAAAAACCTATTCCTAAAGAAAATAAATTTTCATTGTAAAGGATTTTGGAAAATTATTTGATTATCTCTTCCTCTGCTCCTTCTGTCAAGCAAAGGGAATCATTTTTAGAAGACGTCATGGTTGTCTAAATAGTTGGTTATCTCCTATTACTAACTTTATAATTTTACATTAAAAATATATTACTCAGTACAAATAACCCTGCTGTAGTTATTCTGCATTCAAAGTAGAATGTTCAATGGCACCATATTAAATACTCACTCATTAACTACAACGTTCATCAGGCTGTGTACCTGGCCACCAGCTCCAAAACTATTAGAAATATTAGAAAGGAATCTTCATGTATTCATTCTATTAAATTGACTTTCAGAAATAAAAACCAAATACTACTGGTTTTAATTAGCATGGAACTCAATAATTCTTTATAAATATGGAAACCTAATTTGGTTTAGGGAAAAATCGTAATTTCATATTGAAATAATTACAATATTTAATACCAGGAATTTGGATATGCAAAACTATCATATTCATAACATGCAATGCATATAATCATTTCATTGATATGATTTTATCAAAATGAGAAAAGTTATGATCAAAGTTTCATAAAAGAAAATCAGTAAAGATTTCTTCAAGTTTAGCTGAATCTTTAAGGTCAACATGATCATATGCAGCATCAATATAGTACAAACACTAATGCTATGGTTGACTTGAAATAGGAGTCTGAAGAGTTGTGTTCTAATCTTGCCTTTGCTGCCAAATTGTTATATCACCTTTACATGGATTATTCATTCTTACTAGGGCAACTATTTGTCTTCTTTGGCAAGGTAGGTGGGCTCTCTAAAGTGTTTTAAAACTTGGACTTTGGGAGGCTGAGGTTATGGCTCTGGCAGAGCGCTTGACTCACATGTGTGAGGCACTGGGTTCGATTCTCAGCATCACATAAACATAAGTAAACCACATAAAGACACTATGTCCATGTATAACTAAAAAATATTTTTTAAAAAAAACTTGGACTTTGGTTTTAATTAAAATTTTTAGGCTAGAAAGCAACATATCCTCAAATTATTATCTGTTTTGACTGGGCCTACATTTTCACAAACAACTAAGTAATCTTGGTCATCTTATTATACTGAGAAAATTCTTTGGGCTTTCAAAATCTAAGTGAAATCCTAATGTTCTCTAATACATTTTGCATGAATTTTCCATGTGAAGTATTTATACAGAGAGAGTGCTCATATGAAAAAAAATATTTAGCATATGAAAAATTATACAAAGATGACATAAACATCATTATAATATCAAGTAAATAACTGGTCACTGAAACCAGGAAAGTCATGTTTCTTGCCCAAAAGATAATCTTCAAAATTCTCTTGCTCTAATTCTTATTTTAAGAGTTAGCTTTAACTAGCAGTGAATAGGATATTGAAGTTATATGATAAATCATAAAAAATGCCAAAGAAAATACAGAAGTCAGGAGTTAGTGTGTTCATCCCTTTTTAACAGATCTCATAAATAGATGGTCATCAAAATTGATAGAATTTAACAGATTACATTTTCAAAAAAAAACTTCTTAAAAATACACTTCTTACTATGGAGTGTCAAGATTCCTTCCAATAAGAATGCAGCCTATGTTGGCAGCTTAAGTGATGTTTATGATTCCGCTTCTGCTGGATGCATCTGGTGATGCTCCTGGCAGTGCTCACACTCAGCGCCCAGCTGTGAGTAAGCAGAGGCTCCGCAAGGATTTGTTATTGTCTGACAACCCTCACCAAGGTTGCAGTCAGAAACATTACCAGGTGACTAATGCTTTTCTGCCTTTTCATTCAAGTATAAATTATATTCATTAAGAGCTCCTTTTTATATAAATTATTAATTATTCCTCAAAACTCATCATCTATTGATAATAATAAATTGATTTGCTATCTCAAACTCAACCCTGTCCTCTGCCAAAGGCTGCATTAGCAATTAATAGTCAAGAGGCTGTCAGACTTGCTATGTTGTTCATTTTATCTCCAACCCATTTTACAACTAAATGTGCCTCAAAACTTTTGAGTAAAAATGCTTTGTTTAGATTCCTATAACATGTCCTTTGTACTTATCTCTCTGCTTCATTTTGAAATTTCAGTACCTAGCTTTTCTAATGTCTATTTGCCACAAGGAAACCAATCCTTCTTCATCCCCATATTGGATCTAGTGAGTTTTCCATCTGTCTGTCCCATTGCTCCATAGTCTCATTTATGATTCTTCTTTCTCCTTTAGGGCTGTGAAGCCATTCACAGGTTCATTGAGAGAGCACTTGTATGGCTTCATGAATATAAAATTATTTTTCAAAATAGCTTCTAAGTATTTAAGAGTATAAATAAATCAGCAGCAAGTTTTCTGATGTAGTTGAAATATTAAAGAAAAATGTATAGGTAGAACTGAGTTCTACGAGTTTATAGAATTTATTTTAGAAATGGAATCCAACTGATTTTTTTTATTATGATAGGTTAGAAGAACAAAAGAACAGCCTGGACACTCATGAATAAAAATAGAGATGTTAGCTTTAGTATTCATGTATTTATTCAAGTAAGCTCAGCTTCTAACAGAAAATAACAGTGTCATTAGTAACTATTAATTATTTAGAGCATGCTAGATATTTCATTAGATGCTATCACTACATTGTTTTTAACGCTTACAAAAATCACATGACATAGATATCAAAATTCACATTTTCCAGATAAGAAATTGAGGTCTAAAAAATGAAGTAGCAATTTAAGGTCAAAAGTCTACTATATTTATTTAGATTAATATAGTGTTACTGCTTTTTTCATATCAAGAAATTTCCTCTTCTCCTATCAGTAAAATCACAGAAATAATCCTGTTTTCTCCCTCTTTTGACATCACAGACATTTTATAAACTACTCTTCTTCCTGTTTGCTAAGACATAATCCTCAGGAGTTTTATTGAGAAAGACTATATGGCTAATCAAAGGTACAATAATGTCAGTCTGATTTTTATGGACAATATGTACATTATGGTACAGTATGATTCCTGATTTCATAATTAAGCATATATTTACTTATAGTCCTTTAGTATGATGTCAGTTGAAGGAACTCCAAGGTACATTTTAAATACCTTATTCAGTATTTACTTCGAAGTTCTTAAAGTTCCATGGAAAAATCATACAACCCCACTAACTATACCAATCAATATTGTTTATCACAATTTTCAAAACTGTCCTCAACTTTGCCAGACAGAACTACTACACATGCCTTTTCACAGATTTTCCAAATTGCATATTTCATAACTTTTTCTCCTTAAACCTATGCTTGGCGGATCCTTGGGAATCCTATGCTTGTGAAACTTGTTTTTGGAAGTGCTTCTCATGTTCATTAGGACTGCCAGTCAGGTGTCACCCTTTACTGCTTTCAAGCCATTTCTTTCCCTACTCTTTCCAACCTCGGCTCAATTATAAACACCTGGCATCAGGATTTTATCCTTTTGAATATAATCTAGCAATGTCTCTCTCATTTATTTATAATTCATTTATTTATTATACCTTGTTTGCTGTTTTCTTCACCTATATTCCTGTCTTAATTATTGTGTTAAATAATTATTATATTACTTAATTTTGAATGCATTCATATAGAGAACCCAGCTAGCACCTTGTTCTCTCAACTTCCATATGCCCTCAGTTCTAACTACTTACTTGCTCAGATCACATTTGTCATCTACTAACTCTCAAAACAACTCCACGACTGCCATCACGATCTCAAATGTTCTGCTCTCAGATCAGTATTTCCCATTTTTCCACTTTGCCTGCTATAATTTTCAAATTCAGTTCCCAGAATGCATCAGAACCTTCCGTCCATTGGAGCTACCCATTACTCCACTTTCAGATCATAACCTTCCCTCCCCTAATTCATAGAGGAAAAAAGGATATAATAATCACAGAGGACAACCTCATGCTTTGTTGAGCAAATGTATCAACCTGGCAGTGTTTGTATCTACTTTTCAGCCTCCTCTTTGAATTGGGGTGGATAATGTATATTGATCTTCAACTCTGCTCTTAATCGTACCACTTCTCACTTTCTCAGTGTCTCCACTTCTTCAAGTATCCATTTTTTTTTCTCCTGCATCATATATTCCTTCTATTCTATGGTTTACTCACCATCAGCCTACAAGCATTTTTAGCACTGATTATCTTAAAACATTATTCTTTGACTTCTCATTCTCCTCTAGGACACTCAACTTCTCTTTGTCCATCACAGTTCTTCAAAATACCACCTTATTCTCTATTCTCTATTACTTTCCCTAGTGGTATTTCTTAGTTACAGGTTTTATGTGTCATCTTGATAATGATGACTGCAAAATACTTACTTTCATCAACAGCATCCTAAGTCTTAGACCAAAATCAAAATAAAACAGAAAAAAAAAATTCTCTAAAAACCCCACTGACAAAAAAAATACCACTTTCTATATAACAACTATACTGTTTTGTCATAATTTTTCATTGTTGCCATCAAAAGACCTGACAAGAACAATTTTAAGGGGGAAAAGTTTATTTGGGGACTCACGGTTTTAGATGTCTCAGTCTACAGATGGTCACCTCCATTCCTCAGGGCCCAAGTTGAGGAAGAACATTATGGTGGAAGAATGTGACAGAAGAAAACTAGTCAGGACATGGCTACCAAGAAGCAGAGAGAGCTCCACTCACCAGGGACAAAATATAAACCCTCCACTGATTAATTAATCCCTAACAGAGGATTAATACACTGATTGGGTTAAACCTGTTATAATTCAAACATTTCATCTCTAAGCTTTCTTGTATTGCCTCACACATGAGTTTTTGGAGGATACCTAATCTAAACCATAACCTATACTTTGAAGTTAGTTGGAATCTTATATTTAACAAAACTCTAACATCTCTTTACACTAAATCTACTTTTCCCAAGTTCTAGCTTTGTAAATGGTAACATCTAGTTGCTGAGGCTAAAACTAGTGTATTAGCTCAGGCTACCAAAACAAAATCCCATAGACTGAGAGGCTTAAACAATAGAAATTTATTTTACCATAGTTCTGGATACTGAAGTCTAACATTAGTGTGCCAGCATAATCATTTTCTGGTGATATCCTCTTCCTGACTAGGAGATGCCCCCCTTTGTATCCTTGTGTGGCAGAGAGAAAGAAAGAGAGAGCTCATCCTCTAGTTTTCTTCCTATTAAGGCATGAATCCCATCAGGAGAGTTTCACCCATACCACTCATTTAAACTCATCTACTTTCCTAAGTCCCCATCTCCAAATACAATCACATTGTTCACCAGGGCTTCAAAATATAAAATTTGGGAGGATAAAATTAAGTCCGTGGTTTCTAGTCTATATACATGATTCCTCCCTGATACTTCCTACAGTCAGCCAGCCCATAATACTTACAAATGTAATCCCTTCTCACCATGTATGTCTCACCACCTTTCCAACGCTATGATTTCTTATCTATGACACAGAAACAGCCTTCTCTCATCTGGTTGGAATACAGTCCATTTTCAACTCAAAGTTCAGATTGACCTGTTTAAATCCTATTGTTACCATGTTACATTTCTGCTTAAACCCCATCCAATAGCTTCTGAAGCATCTCTCCTTACATGCCCTTCATATCTTTGCTTGGTCAATCTATTTCACTTCATCTCCATTTTCTCCACACTGGTCTTGTTTCCAAACCTTGACTACACCAATTTTCTTCATTTTTAGAAACTCTTCATTTGTTATTCAGTATTTTTTTGAAGTATTTTTCTTAAAGAATCTATTTGTTTGCCTGATTATTTCACAGGGGACTTCTTTGATTACAACTTGAGCTACAGATGTGGCATTGTTAATCCTCCACATTCAATCATAATATCCTGTGTTATTTTTTTATTGTAGTAATCATTATCTACAATTATCTTCCTTATATATGTTCATGTGTTTACTGTTGGCATTTCAGTATTAGGGTAGAACTTTGTTGAGAAGAATGTTGTCTTGTTCATCATTTCATATCTAACTGCTTGAAATATATTTGCACTTAGGAAGTAGTTAATAACTATCTGTTTAGTGGTTAACACTTGTGGTTTATTTATATTAAGATTAGTTAAAATGCACAGACTCAGAATTAGTAAAGTATAATTGGTATGGGAAAGAGAAAAAAAAGATACAAAATTCTGCATTTGCCAGATACCTATTCCATAGTGCTAGTCAGCATCAGAGATTACCAATTAAGGAATATTTTATATAGTATCTCTGATCATTGCTTCTCATGTTAGAAAAAGTTACTATCTACTATTAGAACTAATTTTTGCATTTGAATGTTTGAAAAAACAAATTGCAAGCCATTAAGTTTATCTAAAATGATTTTTATGTATAAGCTTAATGTTGTTTACCACTGATGATGCCTTTGCTCTTGTTACTTAGGGCCATTATCCCTTTCAAAGTCACAAACTTGCTTGTAAGGTTTGTTATACCAATTTACCAGCCACTTCAGCAGGCTTTTAAGAAATTCCTCTGAAAGGCCACCATTCCTGTTTGGGGTATTTCACTGAATTTTGATGATTTTCCTAATTCAGTGATGCTCTAGCTTTAATGTGGAGAACCATCTGGCCATCAAGAGAAGAGTCACAAAAATGTGGTAAAAATGCAGATTTATGCTCCACTTCCAACCTGGCTCTGCAAGCTATATTTTAAGTAAACACAGAAAGTGATACTGATACCGGTAATGCCACATTTAATGCTCAAGTAATAGCACTCTGATTCCCTCCTTGAAGAGCTTCCTTTCTTATTGGATGGCTGTAAAACAATATCTTGTTAGTAATTAGTATATTAAAAATTTTTCTTTTCCCTTGGTAATATAAGAAGTATATATTTTTAGAAAATTCAAAAAGTACCAAGGAAGTGATAAATATTACTTATAGTCCTGTGGTTAAAGTTAACTACTATTAAGTTAAAACACATAATGTATTTCTTATTTTCCCCCTTTTCTAAGCATGTATCATATGTCAGATATTCTACAGAAAATGGAAAAGGTCCCTGTTCTTACAGCTCAGAGAGCTATCTTAGTATTGTTTGTTTTTTCTTTAAATTTAATTTAACTTTATTTCAAGGGGTGTGTATGTGCGCACACACGCATGCGCACACTGCTAGAGATTGAATCCAGTGCCTTATCCCTGCTAGGTGAACATTTTATCACTAAGCTTCATTCCCAGTCCCTTAATTTTGTTATCTAATTGATAAAAATATCACATACATTCATCATATACAACATGCTTGGAAATATGTATACATTGTGGAATGGCTAAATTCATGTTAAATAACACATGCATTATCTCACATACTGTTCATTTTTGTGGTAAGTACATTTAAAATGTATTATCAGCTATTTTAAAAATTATAATGCATTGTTAACTACAGTTACCATGTCACAAAATAGATCTCTTTACTTAATCCTTCTATCTAACTAAAATTTTGTATCCTTTAATTAACATCTTTTAAAAAATTGGTCATATGGCTCCAATAATTCTTAATGGTTACAAAATATTTCATTACATAGATTGACTTTCTATCCAGTCCATCTATTCAGCACTTAGGATACACAATAAACCTCTTTCCAGATAAATATTCATGTACATTCTGAATTATTTTCATAGATAACTTCTTCAAAAAGTTTCTAAAACAGTGGACAGGAAACAAAAACCAAATGATTATTAAAAAATGCTCTTGATTTTCACTTCCAAAAGAAATGATCTTGCAAGTTTCATGCTCTGTAGGGAGAGGCATTTAAATTTTAAAATATCTGTTTTATTATTATAAAACAATTTAGATTTATAAAAATCTATTATGTAAAAGTGTTTTACAATATTTTTAAAAATTACTTTTTAAAAAATGTATAATTTTAAGCACATAATTAATAATTTATGTATTACTATTGCTACCATTTCTTCATAAGTTGTCACATTACAATGTGAATCTGTGCCCACTGGAATTGTACAACATGGTAACTCTCTTGTATCCACTTTTTGTTGAAGGGGGAATTAATGATTTGCCTAAGGATCCTCTTAATAACATGAAAATATTTTCACAGTCATTTTCTCTAATTTTGAATACATTTTCATGAAAGATATTTTTATATGAATTATTCTGTCCATTTTCTAATTTTAATTTTCTCCCATTCATATTATTGATAGGAAATTATTTTGTTTATTGTGAAAACAACATACGCAATTTCTCCTTTGTCTTTAGTATTTTTTCAATTCTTAATTTTTGATCTGCATAGGTTCTGTTGCAATGTATTTTGGCCCCTAAGATCAGCCAATAGTCTTTACATTATTCATTTTCAATCCTGATCTTTTCTTTCCTCACAGACTTATTATATAGTAATCTCATACATGTATAGGAAAATTGTTTTCTTATAATTTCCTGAAGTGAAAGTTTTGCCAGACTTCTTTTCAAGCTACATATATTTTTGTTTAATAGCATGATTTTATATTCAAAACACGAATCAGTACAATCGATTACTAATGGCTAGCTGTACAGAGCATTCTTAAATTCTACCCTGGGGGCTAGAATGAATAAAGCAGGTGTCAAGTCTTATGTATGAATTTTCCTGTGGAAAATAATAAGCCTTTGGGTACACTTGGTGTAAAATATAATATGAACTAGAGATGGCTCTAAGCTGTTGCTTCCAACTGATCATTGAAATGTTTTTATATTTCCTTTACTCAACTCAGTTTCCCAGAGTAAAATATATTTAATCCAATAATAAGGAGCCAAATATTCCCTCTGATGGAATATTTGCAGGAAATAGGCAGTGGGAAAACTGATTTTTAGTGTGAAAATACTAGGCAACATGGGCCAATCAGATGCAAGTTGGCAGCAAGAGAATCAGGATTTCTGAATTGAACCTATAAAAAGGTCAGTCTTAGCCGCGCACAGTGGCTCACGCTTGTAATCCTAGCACTTTAGGAGGCTGAGACAGAATTGCGAGTTCAAAAAAAAAAAGGTCAGTTTTCTCAGAAGATGTAAGAAAGACACAAGGTGCATCCTTCTTGTTCAAATGATGCTTTCAGAATTGGTTAAATTTGAATTATTTTCTTGTCAAACCAAAGCAAAAAAATGAAGATAGGGCCCAACTCAGCCTGGACATCATCTAAGACAGTGGATCCCTGATCACATCAGCAAAACTGTATATATTCTGATAGATACCAGGTGGCTACCATATGTTAGCCAGAAATGAGAAAATGGAGAGAAGATATTTGGAATCTATTCTATGTATTTGGGACTCCTTCCCTTTTTTGTTGGTTAATACTTATGAAAACATTTTGTTAGCTAAGCTATGGAACCAACCTAGGAGCCCTTCAATAGGTGAATGGATAAAGAAAATGTGGCACATATATATAATGAACTATTACTCAGCCATAAAGAAGAATAAAATTATGGCATTTGCTGGTAAATGGATGGAACTGGAGACTATCATGCTAAGAGAAATAAGCCAATCCCCAAAAACCACAGGCCTGAATGTTCTCTCAGATATACAGATGCTGACTCCCAATAAACTGTGCAGGGTGGGGGGAGGTTGAGGTTTATGGGATTGGACAGGGGGGTGTGGGGGGAAGGGAGGGGGGATGGGAATGGGAAAGACAGAATGAATGGGACATAACTTTCCTATGTTCATATATGAATACACAACTACTGTAATTCCACCTCATGTACAACCACAAGAATGGAAGTTTTACTACATACATGTATGTATAATATGTCAAAATATATTCTACTGTCATGTATAACTAAAAGGAACAAATTTTTAAAAGTCAAAAAAGAAGAAAGCATTTTGTTGACAATACTTAAGCTGTAGAAGTTAGAGAACAAAAATTGACATAGGCTTTAAACTAGTTTATTAGTCCAAATTATTCTACCTTGGAAGTTGACTTAACTTTTTCCATTTAGTTTTGCTGAAACAATACAAATATACTTTAGTTACATTTTGGTAAACATTTTTTCTTTACCTAATTTGCCATGGGTTGCAGTTGTCATCAACAAAGCTGTAATGAAATGAATTTATATTACTAATTGAGACCTTTGAGCCTATCTTACTCATGCTTCAGAAAGCAAGGTGTTAGCCTTGCATTTTCAGGTTCATTGACTTCAAAGATGCATCTCACAAGATGACGTGATCCAAAGGAATCATTAAAAAAAAATATTCCCGGTGGCATCCAGAAATGATTTATTTCATGAATATCTTTGGGGATTTGGTTTGCAAACACAAGGAGTTTATACCTGTTTATAGATATCTTCTTCCAATTACTATTAGAGACAATAGAGTAATTGGAAAAATTTCATTTAAATGCTATCAAGCATTTTGTCAGTCTTACTCATCGTTCTTCCAATGCAAAGCCATCCAAGAATGTATACATTTATATATCAGAGTTAAGTTCCAAGAAATATTTTGCCCCTCCTGAAGAATTGTACATTTCTTTTATTAAAAAATAAGAATCATATAATGAATCATGTATCATTTTCTGGAGGAGGCAGTTATCTCCTGTTATTTAGCAGTCAACAGCAATGCAATGGAGACCTAATTTGTATAGGAGTTAGAGTTTAAAGATTGCATAGAAATCAAAATACTATATCATCAAATTCATCCTTTACAATTTGCTTCCTAGGTTGCATCCTAGAAACTAACTTACCATGTTCCAATAAATCAAGCACAACCAGCCAGCAGCTTTTTCAGTATTGAAAATAATAGCTACTCCTTAGGTGAAATGATTTGTTTACATATTCAGACTCCACATTCACACGCAGTGCAGTAAGACAATCTCACTGAGACTGACAGCCAGGAATTGAGGGAACCTATGTATTGGTCAGAAAAGCAGATTCATCTTTCTTAGCACAAGCTCATTTGGGGATTTGTGGCTCAGTTTCCTGCATGATTTGAGTGGCTCTCTTTCTTTTCTTGTTTTCACAACTTTCTTACAAGTTAATTCACGATAGGGGAACAGATTAGTTGCACTTTGTTCATAACCTATGGTTTGTATGTATCTTCACTCTAATTTCTACTAGTTTTAGACCTATCACATGCATTTATAATTTCATGAATTTCTAATTTTCATTTAATTTTTTATTTGTATATAATATGTGATTATAGCCTAGGTGAAAAATAGGTGATGAAAAATAGATTGAGTAAAATTAAACAGAAACATAACCACATAAAATAACTCAGGAAAACCTTTGATAAGGGAATGTGTCTCACTTATTTTTTTCCTTGGATAAAAATTGATAATACCTTTTGTTTTAAAATAAACTTTCTGTTAAAAACTTACAGGCTCACAGTTGGCCATGTGGAAGGATAGGGAAGAATCAAGGCCAAACTGGAGGGTTATATTTGAGAGACTCTGGGTACTCTTGACTCACAAGAATCATTGGGATAGTTGACTGCCCATACTTCTAGTTCTGGAAGAAGAGAAGGAGGACTCCTCTTTGGATAAATTTAACAACCTCCTGGAAGAATTAAGTTTTCCATGGTGAGCTTTGTAACTTCAGAGAAAAGTGTCCCTAGGTCTGGAATCCCAGAGGCCTTTAGTGTTTGGTGCACAATTGTTTGTATAAGAAAAAGTAGAAGTAGTATAAATATCCATCAACAAGGAACCCATTAAATGAATGTAAATACCCTACAACACAGTGTGGAATTTTAGATAGCCATTTAAATAACAATGCAATTGTAAATGTGTAGACATAATAATATTAGCAAGATTATTTTAAAAGAAAATCAAGACCAAAAGCAGCTTTGTAAAATATGCTACTGTTGGAGTAAAACAACTTAAAATAAAGAAAATAAATAACCTACAAAATAGCTAAAATATATGTGTATTTGGAAGGAAGAAGTAGTGGAAGTGAGTTTAAGAAAAATGTCCTGCATGATTATGTTTCCTAATGTGGGAGCCAATAAGCCTTGCCTAGATTTGATTTTTTTTAAAAACAAAGCTATATTGTTTAGGATTTTGGGCATAGCTACAAAAAGGAAGCCTCCAAACAACTTACTCCCACAAAGCTTCTACAGAAAAGTGAAGGACATAGGCTCCAGAACTGACTTCCTGTGCTTAACTTTGGACAGCCACTGGAGTCTACTGCTAAGTTGTGTGACTTTAATTAATTCACCCATTTCCTTCATTATATAAGGATGATAAAAATAGAATCTGTGTTGTAAGGATGTTATAATTGTTTTATTTTTATTTTTTGTATAAGGAATGAAAAGTCTTTAGTATAGCACCTTACAAGTAAAAACCAATCAATAAGCATTAGAAATGTTAGCTATTATTATTTCTGAGATATGAGTATATGATAAGGTACTGGTAGGAGATGGTAAATTTTAACTGTATTTAGATATTGTATATATTTAATTCACATATTTTTCTACCATAATTTATTGAGATAAAATTTTTAAAACATGTCTTGTATAGAGGAATTTTTCAAACCAAGTATCTCTAACAAAAGAAGCAATGGAAACTGATTGGATGGGCATCATGAAGGAAAGGGTTAGGAAATTGAACCTGAGAGAACAGAAACATAAAATAATCATGAAAAAAAAACTAGAAAATGTTGGGGGAGATCTAGTTTGGAGTAATATTTAATTTTACATATGTTGAGCTTGAAGTGACATCAACCTATCCAGATAGAAATATTCAAATTCATTTACACTTTGCAGCAAGGACTGTCTCATTCCTCTTTGAATCACTAAAACCCACTTTACTTATGTGGAGAACAGTAGCACTCAGTTCATGCTGTTTAAATAAATACATGGGTATACGTATGGATGGCTAAATAGATGGGTATTGATTTAAGTGCTAACTATAAAAACATGATAGGGAAACCATTGTAGTGTCTAACAAAGACAGAAAAAGAAGAAATCTTGAGGAATATTCATACTTAAAGAGAAGTGATCAGAAAAGAGACTAGTAAGAAACACAGTATTAGACATTGTCATTGCATCATGGGAGAAAGGATTTGAGTTATTAATAATATCAAAGTGCTTTTTGTGTATTTGTATGAATAAATTCTGCCTTTGATAAGACAAATTGAACAGAAATTCCTATTAAATATAAATTTAAATTTAATATAAATTATAAATATAAGCATAAACATAAATATAAATGTGCCATTTCCAGAATAGAGATGAGGTTAGAATGTTATTTTAATAATTAAGAAGTCAATTAATAGTGTTTGTCATACCTAGTGTTTGTTTATAGGTATTCAATAAACATTAATTGGATTAAATATCTTTGCTCAAAGATAATGAAATCATTTATCTCTGAAAAAATATTACCGTACATGCTAATTATAAGCAACTGAAAACAATTGCAAAGAAGAATAATTTCCTTTACAGTAATTGTTTTGAATACTTTTGAATTTCTATATTTTTTATATTGCATTGATTTCTGGAGAAACAATTACCCTGGAGGGATTTTCATATCATTGGAAAAATTTTAATTTGCTAAAGGCATTATTTCCAGGTTACACTAGGAAATAATCATATATTTCTCAAAGGACATTCAGTATATTTTAGTTTTCATGTTTTAAATGGTCTTCATCTTACACCATTTTTTGTTAATTTTTATATTTATTACACAATGGTGTATTGATGTTAACTTCATATTTTACAGCATACCACTTGTGACAATGCTCCCTTTAATATTCTGAATCAATGACAGACAAATTTTTGTGATTTTAATGTAGCTCTGTTACCAAGTCTGGGTGGGATATCTTAAATGCACACTGAGCAGACTTATAGCAGCCTGTGATAGGTCTTCAGGATATAGCTTTAACTCTTCTTTGCCTATGCAATCAAACATGTAATTTGACTACTAATGATGCTCCTTAGGCTACAGGAATGTGAAATGGGTATTTTCAAAGTTAAGTTGCTAAATAACATTAAGAAAATTGCTATGAAAGCAAAGTTAATGATCTCAGTTGGTACCATTTAGCCAAGGCATTTAAGCTAATAGTAGCATCAGGTTGAATTTACTGTAATTCTGCAGTTCCTTCTCTGTTTTGTTAGAGACATCTTTATTCTCCAAACAACAATAACAGTTAGTTCTTTCATTCTTCCAATTGCTTAACAAAATTAACAAATTAATACACCACATCATTGTGGGTGGTTTTTCTTCCCATCTCACTATTAGCAAAATAAGCAAATAATGTGATTGGGTGGGAAAATAAAAATTAAATTAAGAGATAGTCTAAACAATGAAATGCACTAATAACAAGACATCCATAGTTCTACCTCAAATATTATAATTGTATGTACATAATAATTGATAAATTCTTAAAATATATTCTTATTCTAGATTTTATGTTTCAAGCATTGCATTGCAATGGACTAGAGGTTTACTTTACATCTCATTCAAATACATACATTGAAGCCTTACTTCCAGTCTGATGGCATTAGGAGGTAGGACATTTGGGAGGATTAGGTCATACATATGGAGCTCTCATGTCTGGGGTTATTACTCTTATGAAAGAGATTCCAGAGAGCTCATTCACCCTTTCTGCCATATAAGAATGAAGCAAAAGGTCCGCAATCTTTGAATCAGGAAGAGAGTTCTCACCAAACACCAATTTGACAGAGCCTTATTCTTGGACTTCCCAACTTCCAGAACAGTTTGAGAAATGAGTTTCTGCTGTTTATAAGCCACCCAGCATCTGTTGTAGCATCCTGAAGGAACTAAGACAAGTGTGAATACACAATATTGTGAATACACAATACAGAATCCCTAAAATAGTAGTAGCCCAGAACAGCTAACTTTATTTGGTACTGTGATTCTTATATTGTTGCAATGTGAGGACTTTTTAAAGAAAGTAATTAAATGGTTTATAGAAAGTAATCTTTGGTCATGGAATTTTGAAACATGACCACATCTTTTGGAATTAGTACCACTAGCCATTGGGACCATCTCTGTTCTGAAGGGTTTACTTAGACACTATTGTTAAGAATATTACTTAACAATATGACTTAACAATATGACTATTGTCTTACATGCAGTCAACCTTGTCTAACATAAAAGAGGTAAGTACAGGAAGGGCAAATGCAGATAGACATTGGTCTTTGTCTCTCCACAAGTGCTATGGTTTGGATATGAAGTATCCCCCAATGAGCTCATGATGATAGATAATGCAGGAATATTAACAGGTGAAATGGTTAGATTGCATGAGTTGTAACCTAATAAGTGGACTGATCTTTTTGATGGATTAATAATTTGAAGGGACTAGTGTATGCTAACTGTAGGCACGTAGAGTCTGGCTAGAGGAAGTAAGTCACAGGAGATGTGCCCTTAGGGATTATATTTTGTCCTTGTCTTCTCCCTCACTCTGCTAGCTGACTGTCATTCACTGGGCAATGCTCCTCCACTAGGCCTTTCTGCCATGATGTTCTGCCTCATCTTAGGCCAAAAGTGATAGAATAAGCTGGTGATGGATTGGACATATGAAATAATGAGCCTCAATTAAACTTTCCTCCTCCATGTTCTTCTTTCCAGGCATTTTAGTCCGAGATGAAAAGTTGACTAACATAAAAGAGGAAGATAATGGGGGAATTCCTTCCATATGTAAAGTCATATGTGCTTGTGTGTGTAATGGAGGGGAAGCACGGTACTTAAAGAAATCACATAAAGTTTGAGGGTACAGGGCAATATGGGAAACTGGCCTCTAGTTTTGGGCTGAAAGCCCACTGACCCACAGAATTCATGGATTCATCACTTGAAATAACATTCGGGAAAATTCTGTTTCAAGCATGTGGTCCTTATTTAGACCCTACCTGCCCTCAAGAAGGAAAGTGAGGGATACTGTTCATGTGTCCACTGAAATTGAGAGAGACTTTTAAAACAGAAGTTCAAACTTTCTTCAGTTCTAGAAACTTCTGAAGGCAGGGAATTGAAGTGGTATATGGCAGCAGGGCTTGAAAAATGGTTGTAAGGTGTGCTTCAGAAAAATATGAAGCAATCTCCAGTCTCTCTCAGATTCTCCATAGCCCTTGGAGACGCGCTACTTTTTTTTTTTTTTTTTTTTGTCCTCCTTACTTTGTTTTATAGTTTCAATGATGGTGCATGAAATAGCTCTGGGTAGTACAGTGATAGGTATTGTGCGACATTCAGGACATCAAGTCCTGAGAAGGGGCTGTGGTATATGTTATGATTTGGTTCTGGAATGTGCCCCAAAGCTCATTTGATAAAGACTTGGTCCAATGTGTAAATGTCCTTGGCAGGGTGCTTTGGGGAAGTGAATTGATAATGAGGGCTATAATCTCATTAGTGAGTTAGTCCACTCAATGGGTTAATAATTTGAATGAACTACTAAAAGGAGATAAACTGTAAGCAGGTGGGGCATGGTTAGAGGAAATAGATCAGTGGGGGTATGCCCTTTGGGAATACCTCTTGTCCCCGGCCCCTTGTCCTCTCTTTCCCTGCTTCTTGGCTGCTATGAATGGAGCAGCTTTCCTCTGCAATACACTTTTGTCATGATGCTCTACTTCACCACAGTTTCAAAGCAATGGAGCCACTGGCTATGGACTGAAACCCCTGAAATTATGAACCAAACTGAATCTTTCCTCCTCCAAGTTGTTCTGGGTTTTTTGTTGTTGTTGTTGTTGTTTTTAATTTAGTTGTAGATGGATAGGATATCTTTGTTTATTTATTTTTATGTGGTGCTGAGTGTTAGGTTAGTGAGGCAAATGCAGAACCCACAAACATGGCGAATGCTGCCGCGGGCCTCAGGGAACAAAGAAGCAAGCAGCCTGCATGCGCAAGGAACAGCCAACTGTATGCTGATACTTAAGCAGTCATAGTGCCTTCTACCAATCAGTTGTATTTTCCTGACTCATCCTGGAAGGACTCTGACCTCAGCAGGATTCCCTGACCAATCCTAGAGGACACAGGACTCTAGATACCTCCTCTTTCTATCTCATAGCCCCTCTCTTCCTGCCTTAAGCCCTCCCCTTCCTGACTGGGCTCTTTAAATTTTCTGTACCACAGAACACTTGTGCAATTCTCCCAACCTGCTCTGTTGGAGGGGGAATTCACCGGAAGTGTATTTCCCAACAAAGCCTTACCCAGTGGTTTTATTTACAACCTTTCGGTCTCCTGGCTTTACACTGAGGTTCAAACCCAGTGCCTCACACATACTGGGCAAGCACTCTACCACAGCCATACAACCACAGCCCTCCAAATTGTTCTTGTTCGGTATTTTTATCACAGTACCAAAAACCTGACAGTGTATAATCCAGGCCAGACCAAATTAAAACAGAGTTTTCTACATTAGGGAGGATATTCGGCAATGATGTTCAGCAGTGCCCTCCTACATGTCTGGGGTATGTTTCAAGACCCCCAGTAGATGCCTAAAACTATGGATAGAATCAAACCCTATTATATGCACCATGTATTTTTTTTTCTATATGTCTTGCAGGATTATCATATAGTACCAGGATTATCTTATCCTTCTATGTATTTTACTATGATGCCTCCCTTGCATCACTACTCCTGCACTTTGTGGTCAATTTTTAAGTAAACATGGGTTACTTCAAACACAAGCACTGTAATATCATGGCAGTCAATTTGATAACCAAGGTGGTTACTAAGCAACCAACAGGCAAGCAATGACACACGTCCTGGGCAGGATAGAGTGATATTTCATTCTGCTACTCAGAACATCACACAATTTCATGCTTGCAAATTGCTTATTCCTGGGATTTTACATTTCATATATTTGGACTACAATTGAAAGCTGGTAACTGAAACTGCAGGAAGTGGAACCACAGATAAGGGGAAATAACTTCACTGGGGGTAAAGGGGATAGTGACATCATCAGGAAAGAAACCACCATCACTGTATCTTTAGCACAAATAGAACCTTAGTGTGACGAAGAATTATTCCCACCAACAACATGAAGGAGCATTGGTTCCCTCATCCACCTGGCTGATCCAGCAGAGGGGCTACCAGTAGCTGAGTGAGGTGGGTCAGATAGTCCAAGTACTCACAACCACAGCTTAGGAAGAGCAAGAGGTGTATTTTTTATTTTTTTCTTTAAAGCCATCAGTAGCAACAGGTGAAATTGTGTTCTAAATCAAGTAAAAGGAAACTTAGAAAACTTGGTGAAGATGCCATTAAAGTACCTGCTACATAGAGGGAAGGAGATACTTGATAACCTATTCACAAAAAGAATGACTGGGAAAACTATCAAATCGTTTTATGTTTACTTCCTGTTCTCCAATATTTTGGAGCTTCTCACTTAAATGGTTCTATTCCTTTTGTGGCTAGTTACCATTCTTTAGCAATAAGAAAAGGAAAAAATGGCAATCTGTAAATGGAAAACTTCCAACAGAACGTCATCTTATGATTTTCTGCTGGGAGAATAATTAAAATAATAACTAGCTAAGTTAATGTTGGGTATTAAGTACATTTTGGCTTGAAATAAATGAATAAAAATAGTTTTATGCTGAAAAAATGAAACTTTCACCAGAGAACAACTGATTTTTAATCTATAAATTAGTATAGATTGTCCCTCTAGAAAAAAAGACTGGCCAATAGCCCTTTGACCTCTAAGACTATGATTGGATTGGAGGAAATATGTCAATAGAAATATAGGTTTGAAGACTAAGAATAGGTCAGAGACAGATCTTGCCCTGAAGGAAGGAACAAGGTGGAAGTAGGTGGAGGGAGGAGAATTTAAAGGCTTGAGATTAGCAGCAGGTCAAAGACAGGGCTTCAGGCTTGTTCATCCATCCTCTTCAGTCAATGACCTCTGGCCAAAGGCTTCATGTCCTTCATGAAGAAAAAATTGTCCAGAGCACCCAAATAAAAAAGCAAGGGGAATGGAGAGGGCAGGAAAGAAACTAATAGGATTTCTTAGTGTTATGTGAATGATCTCAATAAATTAACCTTTCCATTTGAGTTCTTCGTAAAGAATGTTTATGAATGTTAAACAATACCAGTGGGCTAAGGACGAATTTCAGTATGCTAGTCTGTGAAACATTTCCAATGATTGTCAAATGTCAAAATCAAATGACTATTATTTTTAGTACAGGTCAAAGAATTTATGTGCATAATATGAAATTAAAAGTCAAACATGTGAGTTCAATAGTGTTAAATTCATTCTTCATTGAGGAAACTGAAGATGACATTCAATAATATCTAACATTGGCCATTTCACCTGAGTATAACTACATACTCAGGATTCTATCTGAAATCCTTATTTTGGAGATTCACCTCTTTCCAATATACAATGTATTCCAGCAAGAAAGTACCATGTAAGAGAGAGCAATGGATTACAAAAGGGGGGAAAAAGTCACTTGTTAAGGCCAGAATAAGCAATAACAATGCTTAACAGTTTCTCAGTTGAAAAAAACATACAGCTTGATCCTGGCTGTGGTTTAATGAAGGATGCAGCTTCTGTCTCATTTTTCTGAAAGCTCAGAATTGTTTTCCTGCAGTGGAGATGGTTCTGCTGATGACCCAGGTGGCAGTCTTATTGATTTTTATGAGTAAATGAGTTTCTGCAGCTTATATGCATAACTAGTCTTAAGTGCTTTCCTGAGTGAAATTGACAGTTCATTTTATTTGGTTTGCACAGTTTTCTTGTCCTTTACTTTACACATCTTATGAGCAACGTGAGGAGAAGTTGTTTATCTACTATTTACACCAGGCAGGCAATGTTTACTCTCCAGGGCTGTGGATGAGCTCCACACATGGGCTGGGAGAGCGGGATAATATTTTCATAGCAATAATCTTATGCTTTCATCAGGGAAGAGTCCTATGGATAAAGTACTTTCCCAGTTCTATTTTTCTACCTATTTCTGTAAATATTTCTTGTAACTAACCTTTCCTCCTGTTCAGCACGCAAAGCTGAACATGAATCAGAAAGTTTGCAAGCTAAGCTTGATCTGCCCAATGTCTCAGAGACAAAGTGATTATGGAAAGATTCAGACTAAAGTACAATTAGTTGCTCTTACCTACATTCTAACATGATGCTATCAGACTAAGTACAATACTTTAAAACAAAAAATGATGAATACACATCTTAAGACTGGCTTTATATATTTTTCACAATTAGGAATTTGATAGGTTAATGATCTCAAGCCTCTAGTTTTTTTCCTCCACTATACCATCAGATCTCTGGTAATGTTATCTTCTGCCATTTTGCATATAGATTTTTTAAAATCAATATATTCCCCTTTTCCCTAAACTACCTATTCCAAATTCCTCTAAATCTCAATCATCTTCTTTCTCTCCCATCTCTGTGCTATCAGTAAATAATCTAGTCTCTTAAGACTTTTGTAGTATAAAAGCTTTATTGAAATACAATTCATATAGCATATAACCCACCTATTTAAAGTGTCCACTAGCACTCACTCTCATTCAGATCTGGCCAGCCAACCCTGCTCCTCACAATCAATTTTCTGTCTCTATAGATTTGCCTGTTCTAGAAATTTACATACATGGAATCATATATTTGATATTTTGTATTCAGCTTCTTAGTTGTTTCTAAGTTCATCCATTTCTAGCATATATCAATACTTTATTGATTTATTATGGCAGAATAATATTCCATGATATAATTGTAACACATTTTTTTTGCTTATCCATTTATCAGCTTTTGGACATTTGACTTGTTTCCCCCTTTTTGGCTCTTATGGTTACTGCTGCTATGGACATTTGGGTACAATCTTTGGTAGAGCACATGCTTCCATTCCTGTTGGGCATGTATCTAGTAGTGAAAAAAATAAAAACTTCTTTGTTTAATCTTTGAGGAACTGCCAAACTGTTTTCCAAAAAAGCTACACCATTTTACATTATCTCTAGCAAAGTATGGACTTTCTAATTTCTCCAGTCTCTGACTACACCTGGAGTTATCAGTTTTTTTGGTTATAACCCATCCTATGTATGTGAGATGGTATCTCATTGTGGTGTAGATAAGCATTTCACTGTTGGCTACTTAGGGTAATGATGCTGAACATCTTTCAATCTCATGCATCTATTGTACATTTGAAAATCATCTTTAAAGAAATGTCTATTTAGATCATTTTCCTATTTTAAAAATCAAGGTGCTTTTTAATTATTTTTTTGAAAGGGTTCTCAGACATTAAGCTACATAGATATAAAGTGCCTTATGAGATATATATGTTTTACAAATGTTTTTTGCCATGTGATAAATTGTCTTTCTTACATACAGGATGGTATCTTTTGAAGTAAGACCTTTTAAAATATTGATGAAGTCTAATTTATTTTTCATTTTGTGTCTTATGCTTTGGATGTCAGATCTAATAAGCCTTTGCCTAATTCAAAGTTATGAAGATTTACTCCTAGAATTTTCTTCTAAGAGTTTAATAATTTCAGGTACTATATTTATATCTATGATACATTTTGAGTTAATTTTTTGTGTGTCATAGATGTACAGGACCAAGTTAAAATTCTTTTGCATGAAGATATTTGGTTGTCTCAGCACCATTTGTTGAAAAGACTATTGTATCTCATTGCTTTGTCTTGGCACCCTTGTTGGTCCTGTTTTATATACTTTGGTGGAGCATAAAGTTTCACTACCAAATCTGAAAAGTTGCCTCTATCTACTTCATTCTAACATTCTAACATGCTGCAAAAATATAATAATTTGACCATCTTCCAATCTGTGTTCTGAGTCCTTCCTTATACCCCAAACATCCCTTCTTTCTTCTATATTTAGGACGACAAATATAATTTCTCATTTAAACCTATATACTCAGTGATGGATAAAAGCCATTACTAATAATTTTGTGGTGATAACAGATGTCAACCTAAACTTTTAGGATAAACTAGGATATAGTTCCCTTTTACTGAAGCCCCAACCACTTCCTTTCTACTGAATACCTCTTTGCAGTATTCTGACATGCTTCTTCATATTCTTGCATCTTAAAATGTTCCACCCCTGATATTAACCACTTCAGTGTCACAGCTATCAAAGCTCTTTTCTTCACACAGCTGCATTTCTTGAAAAAGTTGTCTATATTTGTTTACTGCATGTCTTCACCTACAATTAGACTTAAATATGTTTTCAATCTCACTTTCCCAAAGAAATATAATCTTGCAAATTCACCAGTAAGCTCCATGTTACTAAAAATAACAGATATCTTTCAGTGCTCATCTAATTTCAGCTCTCATCAATTGACTGATCTTCTTTGATATGACCAGAGCTCTTCAAGGAAAGTTCCTCAATACATTCTTATTACTCGGTTCCTCTGCATAGCCTATTATGGCTTATGCTACTATCCCTCTCCTAACATCAGTTTTTATCTCCAGTTGGGAGCTTCTTCCAAACAATCATTCCTATCTAATTGACAACTCCACATCTCAACATAGATATTTGTCAGATATTCCAAAACCCAACTCATGATATCTCCTATAAAATTCTTGATCTCAGGGTTCTCTCTCAGTCAGTAATAGAGTCATTCACCTAGTCACAGAGACCCAATTCTTCATTAAACTTCTTATTTCCAATATCCAATTAATTACTATGTGTAGAATTCCACATATTATTAAAATTATCTATATGTATAATTTTATTTTCTAAAAATATAGCATAACTATTTGCTTTTTACTGGCTCTACCTCTGATCTCTTATTTTATGCTCCACTTGGAGCACATTGCTTATTTTCTAAATGGTTTTTACATCCATTCTGTGTTTCCCCACTTTACTCCACTCTCTGGAGGGCTCCTTTAAAAAATCATGCTTCCACTTACAATCACATAGCTAATTTGAATTGTTAGTAGGACAAAACATTTTCAATCGTGTATCATTATGAAAGGGTATATATGGCCTTGTCTCTGCCTAGCACCTCAGCTTTCATCCTTTTCTTCTCTCCCCGTTCACTTCCCACATTCAGATGTACTGTTTCATTTCTATTAGTTCTTTGAACAGATGAACTCCTTCCCTCTCTGCCTTAGAGCTTGTTTACGGGTGCTTGCCTCTGCCACATGCTAGCCACATTTAGAGAGAAAACCCTTGCTATCATGTAAATATTTGTGTGGCCCAAAATTCACATATTGAAATCTAATCCCCAAGGTGATGGAATTAGGTAGGGCTTTTGGAAGGTAATTAGACCATGATACCAAGCCCTCATGAAGACATTAATGCTCTTACAAAATAATCTGAGAGGTGCCTTTCTCCTACTATGTGAGGACCAAACTGGAAAGCACAAGGACACAGATCCTTGGTAACACACAATCTGCCAGTGTGTTGATCTTAAATTTCCTAGCCTCCAGAAATATGAGAAGTATATTTATGTTGTTTATAGTTACCTGATCTATGGTAGTTTGTTCAAGCAACCCAAACAAACTAAGGCACTGCTAATCATCTTTAATTTCTTAACCTATATATCATCCTCCAAAAACCTGGTTCTGATTAGATCAATTCCCTCTTAAAAGCTTTCAAAGTACTCTGTACTTCCCTTCATAAAATTTTGAATAATTTTAACTAGATTATAAATTATGAAATAAGTAGTTTGTTATCTGTTTCTACAATAAAATCTGAGCATAAAGAGGAAAGAATCATTGTGGTCTCAGGGAGGACATAGTTCTCACGGACTTGCATAGTATTTGACTTGATAAAGAAACTCGAGAAGTATTTTGTAATTAATGAGTGACTGACCTTTCAATTTTCTTTACTAATAATTTGTTCTGGCTTAAAATTATTATTTACAGACCAAAACAGCAAAATATTAGAATTACAAAGACAAGATCAGGAAAAATCAAAAAATGGAAACACTTTATAGATTATGGTCTCATCCATCCTTGGTTAGAAAACACATAAGAAATAAATTGAATTTCTCATAAAAATAAACAGCCTTAAACCCTCCCTTTATTCTTTAAATCTGCAAATAAACCTCAATATGGCCTTCCTTCTCTTCTTACTCTTGCAAGTGTAAACCCTGAAGACAAGCTTACTCCACAGCCTTTCCACTGATGCAGCCTCATGAACCTAGTGCTCCCTCACTTGAGCCCACAGCTCACATTTATCTCTGATTATCTATGCTGATGTTGTAGTGCTTGATGATATCAATCCTGTTCCCTCTACCTCAATCTTTCCTGGTGCTTCATCTTATAGTCTGTTATCTGTCCCACTATCCCATCATCCAGCCCATCAAAAATGAAGAGTAAGTAACTAATATTCCTGAGTTAAGTAAGCATTAAAAAAAACTAAGACAGGGTTGCAGTTTTATAGAGTGCACACATTGTTCTTATGATAAAAGCAGAGACAAATTCATTAAGTAGGAACATGCCTGTTTATAGTGTTTACTGAGTGAAATAATCTTTTCATTCATTTTATTCAGGATGTAGATGGTAATCTATACTGTTTCAACTCAAATTGCTGACACCACTTAAATTTCAGTGTCAACTGATTGCTAAGAAGTTTTAAGGAACTATAAGACTAATGTTGTTTATAATGAATGACTTAAAAGTAACTCTAGGATAGAAGGATCTCACCAGGTTCAGAGTCAAGAGACCAGGATTTAATCAAGTCTCAACCACCCAGGTATCTAACCTGACCATGCTCAAGTTTCTCAAACTTCTTGTATCTCAATTGTGTTTACCTGTAAAATGGGAAGAGAAATACCTATTTCAGTGGGTTGCTTTGAGAACTTAATTTGATAATATAGCTAAGAGCATTTGTCACATAATAAGTATTATTGTTAGTTTAATGCAAATCATATTTTGAATTATGCATCTGTCTACCAATAGCATATCTATTACTGAAGACACTAGGAGACCTGATAGGTTTTTTTTTTAATATTTCTTACCAGCAAATGCCCTAATGTTTGAATTTTAACTCAGAAAACTTCTAGCAAAATAATGTATCCACTGATGTCTAGACATCAATGTATATATGTATATACTTATTAACAATGAATTTATTTAAAGAGGTAAAATATTACTAAGTTATTTAATGTAGAGGTTGGCAAACTTTTTCTGTAAAAGACTTAGTAAATATTTTAGGCTTTCCAAGACATTTTTTCCTCTCTCTCAGCTACTTGACTCTTCTGATGCAACACAAAAATAGCTGTAAACAATATGTAAACCTTGAGCATAACTGCCTGTCAACAAAACTTTATTTATGGACACAGGAATTTTCATTTCATATAATCATCACATTTCATAAAATTTTGTAAAGTGTTTCAACCATTTAAAAAGTTAAAAGAATTAACTCACCGTCTATACAAACACATGTGGCAGGCCTGATTTGGCCCAAAGGTGGTAGTTTCCTGTTAGACATACTCTATCATTACTGAATTATGATATTTATTTTTTCATGACCCTCAACCCTTCATAACACATATACTCTATAAACTTAGTGTTCTTTATTTGCTTTACTGTTAAATTCCAAATGCCTTGAATAGTGGCTAGCAAAAGGTAGACAATAAACATTGCAAAGTGAATGGGAAGAAAAATAAATGAGCAAAATGTTTTTTTCCAGAAAAAAACTCTTAATGATAGGAATTTCTAACACTAGCATAATTTTAAATGTCTTTCACTTGTCCTAGTGGCACAGAGGGTAGAAGACATCAAAAGATGAATTTTAACTTAATGATTACTATTTCAAAATAATGTTACCATTTAAACCATGGTAGAAAGATAACTATATTGTCAAAGGATAATAATTTATTTGTATTTGTGGGTAGAGAGTGTCCAATTATTTATAGAGAGATTACTATATAATCCATATGCATACAATTTTTAATGATATATATATTTATACATATATGGATTATGTGTATACTCCATAACTATTTCTCTAAGCAAATATATTTTTGATACCCATACTTTACATAGCTAATTTATATATGATATGTATAAATTGTTATGCACATGTAAATTAAATCTTTGAATGTGATACTTAAACAGATGTTTGAGCGGGACAGCTAAATGGTAATGAGACCAATTAATCACAAAGTGAACACATTCACCTTAGAAAAACTAACACTATTAAAATCTCAGCAATTAATTGGCTTTATTAAAAAATTGCAACATAATTATTTTAGGACAATGTCAAGTGTCATGTTGAATCTGTGTTTGTACTCAATAAGCATAAAGTCCAAACCACTTGCCATAAATCTTAATTCCCATTGGCAATGGAAGGGAAAAGAATGTTTTTGAATGACAGTATTTACATAGTATGATTTCTCAGAAAAAATACTAAAATAAATTTGGGTAGTTAACCTTTTAACTTTTACCTGCAATAGTATCTGCAAATTATTGGCATGTTTTAAAGCATAGATCAATTGGTCGTGAATAATTTTATAGGCTAGTTAGCAGAGTTTCTTAAGCAATTTTTTGATAGGCAAAAGTGAAATATTCAAAATCATAGCACATCTTTAATGAATAGGGGGCTGAAAAAAATAAGTAGCACTTAAATGATCATACAATGGAGTTACTGATGTGAGATTTATTCGAATAGTATTAGCAAAAATCACAATTTAGAAGTTGCAAATTTATTGTTATAGTTGAATGCTTGAGGAGAACAATTTAATCCACTTTGTAACTCAAGTTCATTAAAACGGTTTTTATAATTTTTGCAACCAACTCTTCCTAACATTTTGGCACCCCTTTTGCATCACAACAGTGCTCGATCATTGCCTTTTTGTGCTTCTGTTATCACAGCTAGAAAGCTTAGAGAATTCTTGTTTCTTCTTTGAACTGGAAAAAGGCATCACTAGTAAGATTAATGGGCTAAATAAAATGTCCTCTTTGTGCAATGTTAAAATGTAACATAGTTCCCCTTTTAGTAGCAGTGATATCATCTCAAGTAAGCGAACAGAATAAAAAAACCTCACACCAGATATATACAGTAAACAGACAACCACAGCACTTGCATCGTAAGAGACTGATAAAAGTGTTATGCGGGGATTAATTGGCCCATAGTTTATATTTCAAATCAAAGAATTAGAAAATATCAACAGTCGTTTATTTCCTGTACTTCCTTCCATGGTGTAGTTAACAGTCAGTCATCAAACCCCCAACATGAGCATGATCAATGCCAAATATATAATACAGAAACCCTACAGACTGTTTCTCTGTAATTTTCATCAATTAGTGCTTATTTGGGTCTGAACATATAAAGTTCTGTCAAGCATCAATTATCAAAGAAAAAGTGGGCTTAAGTAATAAATAAATAACATTCAAATATATGAAACTGTTATGGTTTGGATGCAAGGTGTCCCCCAAAAGCTCCTGTGTTAATGCAGGAATATTCAGAGTTGAAATGAAGATTAAGTTATGAAAGCAGTAACCTAATTACTGGATTAATCCATAGAATGGAGTTTTTGAATTTTTTTTTTTTTTTTTTTTTTTTTTTGGTACTGAGAATTGAACCCTGGGCCACTTTACTACTGAGTTATATTCCCAGACTATTTTGAGGCAAGGCCTCGCTATGTTGGTTAGGGCCTTGATAAATTGCTCAGACTGTCCTCAAACTTGCAATCTTCCCACCTTAGCTTCCTGAGTCACTGGGAATACAGGTGTGTGCCATGGCTCCCAGCTTGGATTAATAAGGTGAAAAGACTATTGTACTAGGTAGTAACTGTAGGCTGGTGGGGAGTGTCTAGGGGGAGTAAATCAATCACTGGGTAATGCCCTGGGGGATTGTATCTTGGCTCTTTCTTGTCTTTCAGCTTCCTGGCTGCCAGGAGCTGGAAGTTTTTCTGTTTTACCCTTCCACCATGATGTTCTACTTCACCTCAGGACCAAAGCAAAGTAGTGAATGCACCATGGACAGAACATCTGAAACTGTTAGTTCAAAATAAACGTTTCCTTATATAAATTGTTTTTACTAGGTATTTTGGTCACAGCAATACAGAACTAAGTAACAGAAATATATGGAGTTGGGAAAATAACCTCTCTACATGTGTGGCACATGTACACATATACACATACATCCTCAGAAACTCCCATTGTAAACTGCTTAGTCTTTATCATCCAAATTACTTTCCTATGTATTTATGCTTGCACACATGTGCACATATACAGACTCACACATTATTTCTATTTAAATAGAAGCATCCTTTGTGGATCGTTTCTCATCTTATTTTTCCTTGACTTGGTGTCTTAGAAATTACTTCATGCCAGTATACATATAGCTTTGTGGAATCCATACATTCTGTAGCCTATATGCATCACAATGTATTCAGTTATATCCTTATTGATGTACCCTATGTTGTTTTCCATTTCATAGTATGATACACAATGCTGCAGTGAACATCCTGTCCATAGACCTTGTTCATTATGGGTGATGATTGCTCTAGGATTAATTCCTGGAAAGGAACTTCTAGTTTAAGTGGGTTGCATATGTTAAAGAAGAAAATAGGGCTAATTTTTCCTTCAAAAGTGCTTTATCTATACAGTCACTGGTTTTTATATTTCCTCATTCACATCAAGTATGATTAATACTTTTGATGATGGTCAATTACATGGATATAAAATAACACACCATTGACTAATTATATTGCATACAATATTAGTGAAGTTAAATAACTTTTCTTATATTTTGGAAAATTTTCTGTAATTTTTGGTCTCTTAGCTAAGTATTCTTGTTATTTTTATTGGATTCTCTTTTTGTCACTGTTACATAGGTAATGATTCTATGTCTGTTATGTTTGTTTAAAATAACTTCTTTTAAGACTCGAGATAGATGGAACTTACTTTAACATGATAAAGGATATATATGACAAACCCAAAGCTAATATCATTCTGAACGGAAAAAAAATTGAAAGCCCTTCCACTAAAATCAGGAACGAGGATGCCCAATCTCACCATTTCTATTCAATAATGTACTTGAAATTTTAGCCAGAGCAATTAGGCACGAGAAGGATATAAAAGGGATACTCATAGGAAAGGAAGAATTCAAATTGTTCACTTGCAGATAATATGATTGTATACTTGGAAAATCCTAGAAACTCCATCAGAAGACTTTTATAGCTGATAAACAAGTTCAGCAAAGTAGAAGAATACAAAATAAACACACAAAAATCAATAGCTTTTCTATACATTAATAATAAATCTTACAAGAAAGAAATCAGAAAAATGATTCCATTCATAATAGCTCAAAAACATATTTAGGACTTGGAGTGATGGTGCACACCTACAATCCCAGCAATTCAGGAAGATAAGTCAGGAGAATGTCAAGTTTAAGGCCAGACTCAGCAACTTAGTGAGACCATCAACAATTTAGCAAGACCTTGTATCAAATTTTTTTTTTTTTTGGGTACTGGAGATTGAACTCAGAGGCACTTGACCACTGAGCCACATCCCCAGCCCTATTTTGTGTTTCAGGTAGAGACAGAGTCTCACTGAGTTGCTTAGCGCCTCACCGTTGCTGAGGCTGGCTTTGAACTCACGATTCTCCTGTCTCAGCCTCCCTAAATGCTGGGATTACAGGTTTGTGCCATCATGTCCAGCAAATTTTTTTTTTTTAATATGAAGGACTGAGGACGTAGCTCAGTGGTAAAGTGCCCCTGGGTTCAATCCTCAACAGCTAAACAACAACCGCAATAAAACCAAAAACTTTAGAATAAATCTAATTAGAAATGTGAAAGACCGACCTCTACAAAGAATATTACAGAATACAGAAAAATTGAAATAAGACAATAGCAGGTGAAAAACCTCCCATATTCATGGATTTATTCACAGAATTTATATTGTAAAAATGGCCATATTACCAAAAGTGATCTAAAAATTCAATGCAATCTCCATTAAAATATCAATAAAATTCTTTTCACAACTAGAAAAAGTATTACTAAAACTTATATGGAATAATGAAAGATCCTGGCCGGGCACAAGCCAGGATCACAATACCTGACTTTAAATTATGCTCGGAACTATAGTGTAAAAAAAAAAATGTCTTGATACTGGCATAAATATAGACATATAGACATAGACCAATAGAACTGAGTAGAAGATACAGAGACAATCATCTGATCGTATATAAAGCTGTCATTGGCGAAAAGATGGCCTTTTTAACAAAAAAACAAAAAAAGAGGAAAACTTGTTATCCATATGTAAAAGATTGAAACTAGATCCCTATTGCTCATCCTGCACAAAAGTCAACTCCAAATAGTTCAAAGACCATGGAATAAAACCAGAAACTTTGCAACTGCTAGAAAAGATCATAAGGGAGCACTAAAACATGACAGGCATGAGGAGCAACTTCCTCACCAAGACTCCTATAGCTCAGTAAATAATACCAAGAATTAATAAATGAGATGGCACCAAACTGAAAGATTTTCATACTCCAAAGGAAACAATGGTGTGAAGAAATCATCTACTCTTCCAACAGAGGATTAATGTCTAGAATATATAAGGAACTCAAAAACTAAATGCCAAAAAAAAAAAAAAATCCATGAGATCTATTCAATACACGGCCAAATGATAAAAAGACACTTGTCAAAAGAAGCAGTACAAATTGCCAACAATTATATAAAAAGATGGTCAACATATACAGCTATCAAGTAAATGCAAATCAAAATTACACTGAAATTTCATCTCATTTGACTTGGGATGGCGATCATCAAGAATACAAATAATAATAAATGCTGGTGAGGACATGAGGAAAAAATGAACTCATATGTGTTTGTTAGAAATATAAATTAGTACATCCACTATGGAAATTGATATAAAAGTTTCTCAAAAGACTAGGAATGGAACTATCATATGATCTAGCTATATCACTTCCCAGTATTTACTTAAAAGAACTAGCCAGCATACTATAGTGATATATATATATATATATCCATGTTTATAGCAGCACAATTCACAATTGCCAAGTTATGTAACCAGTCTAGGTGTCCATCAATGGAAGAATAGATAAAATGTGACACACATATGCAATGAAGTTTTATTCTGCCATGAAGAGGAATGAAATTGTCATTTGCAGGAAAACAAATATAACTAGAGAGCATCATGTTAAGCAAAATAAGATTCAGAATGTCATCTGTCATATGTTTTCTCTCATATGTAGAAGCTACAGAGAAAATGGGGGAAAAGAAAAGGGATCTTATAAAAGTAGAAAGGAGACCGTAGGATAGAGGAAGAGGATCAGGAAGAGAGGGGAGGAAAATAAGGGGAAATCCTGGGAAACTAAACTGATCAAACTGTTATATGCATGTATAAACATACTATTATTATGCACCAGTATACTATTTCTGTATAGTATACTATACAGAAAAAGTGGTTCTTCTAATTGTCCTGTACATTTTAAAGTTATATTGTACACTGAAAAATATTTAGTCAATCAGTATTTACATTATGGCTTCTGGGGTTTTGTTCCTACTTAGGCTTATTTTCCTTGCCAAATATTATAAAATTATTTACTCTATTATATCTTAACATTTTAAATGTTTTGTTTTAATTTTAACTCTTAAATTCATATGAAATGCATGGTTAAATATGTATTTTGTAAATTTGTGTAAAATAAGGAGGGTGTTTATTTATTTACTAGCACATAGGCAGTTTTCACAGTTGGCATCATTTATTAAGTAACCATTCTGCATAAAAATGCCAACTCTATCATAAACTACATTCCTGAGTTTGTAATCTAATGTGTTCCATAGATCTGTTTTTCCTATACATGTATATATTTCACTGTTTCTTTTGTTGCATGCCAGTGAATTTTTGTTTGGGGGGGAGTACCAGGGATTGAACTCAGGGGCACTCAACCAGTGAGCCACATCCCCAGTCCTTTTTGGTATTTTATTTAGAGACAGGGTCTCACTGAGTTGCTTAGTGCCTTGCCATTGCTGTGGCTGGCTTTGAACTCATGATCTTCCTGTCTCAGCCTCCCTAGCTGCTGGGTTTGCAGGCATGTGCCACTGCGCCCGGTGGTCAGTGAATTTTTGAAGAATGTAGGAAGAAGGCATCACCATCATAGCTAATCTTTTGGAAAACTGTCATTATTACTTCAGAGTTTCTTATTCATATGAATCATGTAATAAGTTTGCCATGTATCACAAAAAAAATCTTTTGACTATTCATTGATACTACATTGAACATATAGAGTATAGAATATCTCTCTCTATATATATGTGTGTACATATATTTATATATATATATATATAAAATGTCTGCAATGAAGCTTGTTATCAGAAGCTGAGACATGTGACTAGATGCCAGTTTCTCTCACTGCCTGGGTCTGAAATGTCATCCCTTAATTGCAAAGGTAGTGACTGGACTCATGCTTACTCATAGAAAATTCAAATAATAAAACATGTTCAAGTTTTAAATGTATAACAGAAAGGATAATTGAATGTTATGCCTTTGCGACAGCCCTTGCATCTTCTACATATTATATTGTTTCCATGTAATGAGCTACAAGGAAACACAAATTATAATTTAAAAAGTTAATTGAGTATGAAATAAGAACAAAGGTAGTCCACTATTTAATTCAAATATTCAATGGTGTAATGGATACAACTATTCAATGGAGACTCATAAACCACTTGGCTTGGATAGATAAACTCCATGTGATAAGTTGCCCTTGGTTTTTTGACAATAATTTCCTTTTTTACTGTGATGTTCCTTATACTTCTGCTTCATAGCGGGCTCCAGATTTGCATTTGTTAAGAATGTAAGAAACTATGAGTAACTGATACCTTGATTAACAGCAGCTTCGGGGGCTATATACTGAATGCAGCCCAAAGAAAGATGGCTGTGGATAGGCTAAGAGCTATCTAGCCCACAGTATCTACCACATAGGGCCATTGCTCATAAGGTACTAAAAAGCAAATCTCTTCAGTCTAGTGATCACCCTCTGATAAGATGACTACGAATATCCATACTATAGTTTTCTATGTTATTATTTAACAGGGCCTTGGTAGATATCTAATCTAATTTATCTTTAAGTTCTTTGGAGGCACTTAATTCATTTTCAAATGCTCTAGATGTAATTGGCTTTCTACTTTCATATTAGAGTTCTACGATTAGTTAAAACACAGTTTCCCTGCCTCCCACAGTCATTTTATCTTTTGCATATTTGTATGCTTTCCAAATATTACCTATATTTTATGTTGTCCCGAAACCTCACTGTTCTAGTCAACCTCTTATGTTTGAACTTTACTTATTGTTCATCAAAAATATACAGTTCATGACTACAGAGAACAGTCCCACTGTTAGCTATCATGGGTTCTTACTCCTTTATGTATTGTAAAATATACAGCATACTACCTTGTTACACAATGCATGAACTGTCTACATATTTTCATTTTTCATGTTAATGAGAGACTTATTTTTCATCACCATAAACATATTTTGTTCCAAAATATCTCCTTAATATTTTTGAGTCAATGTTTAAAATTTCCACCATTGTAGTAAAAAAATGAAAAATCCCAATCCTTGTATTCATAGGTTTACAGATACATTACAGCACAGCAGTAGAGCTCTGCATGTCAAAACACAGCAAATGTTAAAAAACGCATGTTGTCCTCCATATGTCCACCCTCAAAGCCTTCCTTGGAAATGTTTTCCCACCAGGCTGACTTTAGCGGAGGCCCTAGGGGATCCTGTGGCTCCTAGATAACCCCACTTTCTGGTCAAACCTGAGTTCACAGGTAGATTCCTGGCTAGGCCACTTGCCTTAGAGGAGTTCATTAGTCCAAGCTTATCCAAAGAGACTCTTCCTTTCAGAAATAAGTAACTGCAACACTATAAAACTGAGTCAATAAATTCATACCTATGGTAGAAAGAAAAGATCATATAAAACAAGGCCTGAACAAAGTTACATGCAACTCAAAGCTGTGGGGTACAATGAAATCAAAGGAGTAGAGCAAAGTATAATCATGTATAATCTTTCATCATAGAAAGGGAGATGGGGAAAGCAGAGCCATTTGTCTCTGGAGGTCTAGATAGAGTGGGAGGCCTTGACTCATGATTTTCATTTGGCTATGGATTAAATATTTTGTGGCTTGGATAAAATCAAAATATTTTGGGTTTTGTCATGGAAAGCTACAAGATTCTCCTGTGCCCCATCAGAAAGGACCTCTCTATTGGAGGTACTTGAATGGACTTTTCATCCTTACAGTAACATTATAGGTATATAAATCAGGCATTGTGAGAACAATGTAACAGTTGATTGTGCTTTTTGATGTTAGAGAGTGATTCACTGAGAAAGTGGTATTTGTGCTGTGTCTTGAAGAGTAACATAAATTGATTTAAAAAATGGAGGAAATAAATAATTCCATGCAGGATGAAATGATGAAAGAATCTGGATTATCTGGGGATGGTCAGGAAATAATTGACCACATTAATTTCTTTAGATAAGAAAGCCAATTAAATGCTTAAAAGCATTAGGCAATAACTGGGTAGGTGACTTTGTTTACCATCCTTAACAAAATAAGAGAAGGCATGTAGCTATCTAGGGAAGAGCACCAGGTAGAGGGAATAGGAAGAATCAGGCCCTCAAGAAGAATCTGACTGATATATTTTGAAGACTACTAGCAAGATCGTGTGGCAAGAGTGAAGTGAGGAAGGAGTAGTGTCATAGGAAGTGTAGGATTGGGGGCCAGAGCATTTTGCGTTCCACTGTCCTAAGAATCTGGGTCTTTATCCTGATAAAGATGAAAACATGAAGGATTTTAAGCAGAGAAATGATATGATCTGAATTCAGTTTTAACAGAATCATTTAAAAATGTTCTTCAGTGAATTACAAAATCATGATTATTTATAATTTACCAATGAATCTCCAAGAGCATAATTGTAATGCGGTTTCACTGCCTGGTTTAGTTGACATGAAAAATAATGAGATTAATGGACATACTGTGTATCTTTCAGGGAACCCACAAACCTTTCATTATCTGAAAGTTTAAATAACAATGTAATAGCATATCATGTGACAGTATATTGTACAACAAAGACCTGGAGCAAAGGAAAATAATTTTTTGGATTCAGTATGATCTAACAAAAAGTGAAACAAATATTCAAAATCACCATATAGACTGTCTGGCACATGAAAGGCATGAAGTTACTGCTAAGCTTTATTGTTACTAATTAAAAATAAGAGCAGATCCATATATTTTGACAGTCAAGCTACAGATCAAAGTTCATGTTGATATTCTATTTTAAGAGTGAGCAGCCTAATAATTATGTATTGAATGGCTGTTTGAAGCAATGTAAATTTAAGATGAATACTAACTACACAGAGTAATCTGTTGCATAAGGTTGTTGGTATAAGTTAATTAAATATCAGATGATATCTACCAAACTGATGACATTCTGTTTCAAACTAGTTCATCTTCTACCCATATTTCTAAATGAAAATAAGAGGGAACTGAATTAGTACAAGACATATACCATGTTTCTATAATTATGTCAAAATATGTTCTACTGTCATGTATAATTAAAAAGAAAAAAAGAGCAAGGCCCATATAAAATTTTCAATATGGTACAGAAATTATTTAAAATTGTTTTGAATAGAAAGTTATTTAACTCTAAATATAACCTATTTTTCCTTCTATTCCACTTTCTCATTTTGTTGCTTGACCATTCTGAATAATTAGAAACTTCCAGAACACATCATTTACTTCCACTGTAACTTTGTCAATGTTGTTCCCTCCACCTGGAGAGTGTGTCTACCAGCTTGTCTACCTAGCAAATTTATAACCATATGTAAATTTCAGACAGGGTCTCTCCATGAGACTTTCTATAATATTCCTTCTCCCATGTTCCTGAATTACTTATGTTTTGCTATTGTAACAAGACATATCCTTTTTTGCCCATAGTCTGGAAATGTTCTCCAATTTTGAGTGCTGATATGACTAGACTGAGATAGGTTTATAATCCACAGTACTCTCCTAATTTCAAGGTTCTTGATTTAATCACAGTTATAAAAATCTCTTTGCCACTTAAAATGATATATTTACAGGTTCCAGAAATTAGGATCTCAACGTCTTTAGGGACTTTATTCAGACTACCACAGTTTCTCAAGTCTGAAAGTATCCACTACAAGGGAGTATAATTATTGGTTTATATAGTCTATCTCTGCATGAAAGTGCAAAGGCATATAAGATTTATATCTGCTCTACCTGCCATATTTAACATTGTGCTATATTAATTATTAAGAACCTTGATAAATATTTGATGAAGAAATTTATGAATCAACAACTATGTGTTTAAATCTACATAGAATTGTTGAAATAGACAACTATGAATAATCAAAGAAGTAGTGACTATTGATTTTAGAGAAATCATAATATAAATAATCTATTCATAGAGATTTTATATTGTATAAATATAAGGTTGGTATGATATATATGATTTTGGTCACTTGTATTTATTTAAAACAAACAAGCAAAATAGAAGTACTTTACATTTTTCAGTGCTTTGGGGATGTTTTTACACTATGAACCATTTTATAAAATTAGAAGATAAATTATATATTTGTTATGTATATATTTTGATGACTTAGACAATGACTTTTACAGATTTTTTTAATTATAAAAATTTAAATAATCCTGGGATTTTATTTGTTCTTTCAGTTCATAATTGTTTATGTTTTACCGTTGGTTAGTTAATTATTAACTATTTAAATTAGGTCTTTAATTGGCAACATCTGCAGTCTTTACATATAAGGAACATATTCTTTCAGAAATAGCTGGATATGAATGTAGACAAACGTTATTTTTTCTAAAAATCATACTAAGTAAAATTCATCCATCGTTTAGTAAAGAATTTTTTTTGAGACCTGGCCATGTGATTTAGTACCAGAATCTTAATATATGGTTTTAAAATTAGTTGCTTTTATCAATTTAAACATTCAGTAAGTATATGCCTAATATATGTTTCTCTGCAAAGTCACATGCAGAATGGAACCAAAGACTGAAAGAACTTCCAGTTAATCCAGACAAGTCTGTTTAATTTTACATAGGAGAAAATGAAGTCCTAAAGTATCAAATGAGTCATGCAACTTTACAATGCATAGCACAATGAATGGAATTTGCATTTTTCAATAGGACAGGACAGTTTAAAATATGAAGAAATAATTATATATCTCACAGTGTCCATAAAGTAAGCATACTCCTAATGCACTCTTTGTGTCCAAATTTTGAGGGAATTTTAAAAAGGGCACTTATTTCAACATATTCTTCAGCTTGGTGTGGTGTGATTAAATCCTCCATCTGGTGTTTAATATAGGTGATAGTATTAGTATTCAGGACAATAATTAACTTCAAGTAATTATGAGCATTATCAAGCTCTTTGCTAAGATGATGTATATTATGTTTGAGCCTTTGCTTTACATATTGATATGTATCAATACAATTTATTGATATCAATCTTCTACCTCCTTAAAGATGATTGATTAAAATTAATCTTTCCCCTAAACTTATATTACTTTTCAATATTTATCTTATCCATTCATAGATTTTTCTTCAAATTTGTTATGTAATGAAATTAGATTAATCAAATTCTAATTCGATTTTTTATGTCTTCATATTTTCTTCTGGATTTCTCTCTATTCTTCAAGTCTTTGAAGACTTTTGTTTGCAAGCCATCTACCTTTTCTTAAAGCAAAGCAATACTTTACATCTATTTGCATAGCTACCTATTAGGAAAATTAAACATTAGTTATTTAATGTAATTGAGCAGTAATAAAAGAAAAAGACTAATTGTTATTCATGAGATACCCAACGTAGGAAGAAAACAGTGAAAACCTTGGCTATTCTAAAAACACATTTTCTGTTAAACTCCTTTTCTTAGTAATTTCATAAAATCAAAATCATTCATATTTCAAATATAAAGAATTTACTGAGAATTAAGAATATTATGTGATTTAATGACAGTTAAATGAACAAAGTTTATTTGGAAAAATCATATGTCTTATAATACTGATTTATTTTGGAAATACAACTCTAAATAACTCATTTTTTAAAGAGAATAAATTTTTTCTGCAAAGAATGTTGCTAATACATTTATGTGTATTAGCTGTTTATTTTGAGGAAATTATTCTGAATATTCTCTTTATCATTTAACAACATGATAAAAACTTAAAAATTTTCAATATCATTATTAGCATTTAGTAGCATTGATTTTACACATTATTGACAGAAATCTACATCTTTTCCTCCACTCACCCATTAAGAACAGATGAATAAGTATTGCATACTAATATAATAATGCCTCTAGAATATTTAACATGCTAGCAAGCTTCAGGTTGTTTTTATAGTGCTTCATGCACGTGTAGGAAAACTGTATATTTTTAAATTGCTTCAGGCTCTTTTGTTTAGCTGTTACATTCTTAAACTTTGACTAGTAACTTGTCAGCCATTCAATATAATTTTTTAGGCAAACTCAGTAGCATAGAAATGTGTTAGATAAAATTAAATATGAGAACCCGGTGCATCAGTTCTATATTGAAATAGGGAATTTAAGTTGTAACAGTTGTCTATTGATTTGAAAATAATGAATTAAAATTTGACATAAGAAACATTTACAGGTAATCATTAGGGAGATTTGAAAAGAAGTCATGCCTAAATTCTTCCAGAGATGCACAGCAGAGCTTAGCAGCTCCAACAAGAAATAAATCTTAAAAATTGTGTTTAAAGTTGGGTGGAAGAGAAGCACGAAGGGAGCTTCTGTTCGCACTATGAATCATCTGTGACACAAATAAGATACTCCAAATGAGCACAATTAACTCAAGAGGGCCTTTTAAATAACAAAAATTCTTATAGATTTGTCAAGAGTTTCCAACTGACTTTTAAGAAAAGCTTTTTGGCTTCCACTTTGATTTAGCAATAATTAACAAAGAAGCCACAAGCTTGACCATCTAGATACTTTAAAAAAAAATAAGTATACACAAACATGGTGGAGGAAAGCTTCTTAGATCATGGCATCCAAGAAGCAGAGAAGAAGGAACAAGGAGGTAGGGACAAGATAGAATAACCAAGGTCATACCCCAGTCACCTATTTTCTCCAGCTGTGCCCCACTTGCCTACAGTCACCATCCCATAGTCCATTCAAATTGTTAATCCATCAATGAATTAATCTACTGATGCGGCAACATCATTGCCTAACAGCTCCACCACTGAACTTCGTTGCACTGGGGATTATGCTTTCAAAATACTTTCATTTCTAGATCCATATCACAGCAGAATATAAAAAGGAGAAAATCTTATCTAAACTTAGTGTATATTTTAGTTAGAATCCTATCTAGTTGAATAATTATGCTTGCTAAGTTCAGTCCCATTCAACAAATTATCAAGGAGAATATAGACTTGGAGAAAAATGAATTAACTCGTTCAACTGTTTTCAGTAAAGGGCTTTCTGATGGTTTAGTAATAGTAATTAAAATGATGATGTCGTCTTTCTCTCTAAGCAAACAGAATTTTCATACTATCGTTCTTGCCAACCTACATAGTCTGCCAGAGGAAAAATAGCAAGATGTTATTTTAAGCCATTTACCTTTTGAAAAAGATAGAGTATGCAACAAAAGTATTGGAGTGAAGACCCTATGTGCTTTTATGCATAATTATGTAGTACCTTCTTAATGCATATCTGTCTTTCCCAGTTGATGTTCAGGGAACTAAAAGCAAAATGCTGGTAAAATTTACCATAATGATTATGCTAGTCAGCCTTCGGCTTCTGTGACAAAATACCTGAGACAATCAACTTAACAGAAGAAAGGTTCATTTTGTCTCCTGGTTTTAGAAATTGTAGTCCATGGTCACTTGGCCCTGTTCTTTGGGCCTGTGGTGGCACAGTGCATCATGAAGGCAGTATGTGGCAGAGGAAATCTGTTCACCTCATGGCAGCCAAAAAGAAAAGCGAAAGACAAAAAAGGGTCAGAGTCAACATCCCTTTTAAGACCAGGCCCTCAATAGCCTAACTTACTTCAACTTGACTCTTCCTCTTAGAGGTTCCACCACTTCCCCAAATTGCCATGAGCTCAGAATTAAGCCTTTAACACATGGAACTTTGGGGGATACTTCAGATCCAAACTATGGCAGTGGTTTTAACTTTTGATTCATGTGAGTTCCTATAAGAATTTTACAACAAAATGACTTACAAAAAGCAAGTCAAATTTAACATGTGTTACATACATATTTTCTTGAGCATTTGTATCTTGTAGACTTTTACAATTTTTTCATTTTGCTATTAAAAATGTAAATTGTTTTTGCAAGACACCAAAATAGGTTAGGCAAAATAGAGTTAGAAAACAAAACAAATGAATTTAAAATTAATGCCAGAAACTATTAAAAATTTACTAGAAAAAATGTAGGGAGAGGGGCTGTAGCTATAGCTCAGTGGCAGAGAGCTTACCTAGCACATGGGAGGCACTGGGTTCAATCTTCAGCACCATACACAAATAAATAAATTAAATAATGGCATTGTATCTGTCTGCTGCTAAAAAGTATTTTTTAAATTTAGGGGTAAAAACCATCTGACATTAATCTGAGCAATTATTTTTAATTTGACCCCAAAAGCATAAAAAACAAAGCAAAAATATAAATATGTGATTACATCAAACTACAAAGATATTGTATAGAAACTGTGTGAAGAGACAACCTACTGATTAGGAAAAATAAGCCATATATCCATTAAGGACATTAATATATGAAATATACAAGAAATTCAATAGCACAAAAACAAAACAAACAATCAAAACTGTGCAGGAACTTGAATAGATATTTCTTCAAACAAAAAAAATAGATATACAAATGAACACAAAATGCTCAATATCAGTAATCATTAGAGAATTGCAAAGTAAAACCACAAAAAGATATTATATCACACCTATAAGAATGGCTAAAATCAAAAAGATAAAAGATAACAAGTGTTGGTGAGGATGTGGAGAAATGGGAATCTTGTATACTGTTGGTAGGAATGTAAATTAGTAAAAATGAAAAATATAAAACTGTATTAATATTCCTCAACAAACTAAAATAGAATTATAATATAATCCAGCAATCCCACTTCTGTATATTTACTCAAAAGATTTGAAATGTTTGCCAAAGAAATCTCTGTACTCCCAAGTTCATTGTAGCATTACTCACTATTGCCAAATTATGGAATCAACCTCAGTATCAACCTAAGTATCATCAACAGATGAATGGATAAAGAAAATGTAACAATGTCACACACACACACACAAACTGAATACTGTTCAGCCTTTAAAAACAAGGAAATTCCAGTTTTTAGAAAAAATGCTTTCATTTTTTCTCCATTTATAATGATGCTGGCCTTGGGTTTAGCATAAATAGCTTTTACAATATCGAGGTTTGTTCCGACTATCCGGATGCTAATTCACAATGCGAAGGGGCTACGGAAGAATAGAATTACCTTAGATTAGGTAGAGTGGAGTGAAGGGCAGGGAAGGAAGAGAAGTAGAATGAATAAGACATTATTACCCCATGTACATATATAATTATACAACTGGTGTGATTCTACATCATGCACAACCAGAAGAATGAGAAATTATTCTGCATTATATATGATGTATCAAAGTACATTCTACTGTCATGTATAAATAATTAAAACAAATAAAAAAAATTTAAAAAACAAGAAAATTCTATATATAGATGGAATCGGAGAATATTACGTTACAAGAAAAACGTCAAGCACAGAAAGATGAATACTGAATATGTTCTCACTTATAACTAGAATCTAAGACAATGACGTTCACAGAGGCAGAATAGAATGGTGCTTTTAGAGTTTTAGGTTGGGAAATGGGAGATGACAGTTCACGTGTAAAATATTTTAGTTAGATAATATAGCTTTTTTGAGATGTATTACACAGCATGATGAATATAGTTGATAATAGAGTATTATATATTTCAAAACTGCTGAGAGTAAATTTCAAATATTTTAGCACAGAAAATAATGAGCATTTTAGGTATGGATATATTAATTAGCTTGACTTAATTGTTCACATTATATTCATAAATCATGAAATCACATTTTTCTTATAAATATATCCAATTTTAAATTCTCAGCTTATAATAAAAAAGAAAAACTAGTAGCAAGTATACAAATTATTGGCCAATTGAATAATGTTCTGTGTGAGTATATCACTGTAAACTCCATTTTGGGAACAAAAATACTTCATAATTTCATATGTTTTTTTCATAAAGCAAATTATAAGGTCATGTTGAAGTCAAAGGTGATAGCTTATATTCCAAAATGTACCTAAGATTTCTCTATGTACTATGAAAATAATTCAGGTCCCAACCCCAAAACTAATATTACTCTTTTTTTTTAATATACCATATAATTTCAGACAAAATTGTATTTCTTAAGCATTTACAAGATCGAAATAGAGAAAGCAAACATGAATCTAGCATAATCTATTAACTTTTAAAATTATTTAATGAACCAAATTATATAAAATATACTTTTGAACTCTTATCAGCAAAATTAAAAGTAATTATAATGCAAGACAAAATTATACATGTCATTATACTTGTCAAAATTATACAAGGCCCGAGTGCATTGTAGAAAGTAAGAGACAAGAGAAAGAATCTCCCATACAGGGGAGGAAGGCAATTTCATGGCTCTCGTGGAATTCAGCTTACATCTTTGAAAAATATTAAAATTGGGGGATATGGGGAAAAGTAGGAAAAATTTTTGGGAAAATGAAAGAGCATGAGCAGAAAACTATACTTTGGAAAACACATGGATTTCAATAGGGTTCCACGATGGTTCAGATGGCACCAATTAGAACAAATGATGGGATATAAGGATTTGAGGGTTAGTTGGCAAATCAATAAGTTCCAGAAATGCAAATGGAAGATATCTGCTTTGATGTGGTGGAAGTGGTTGATACTGTTATTGAGTACTCCCAATGAAAGGAGAGACCACGGTTGTCTCCAGAATCTTTGGAACACATTTCTATTAAAGCTTTGTCAAGTGCCACCTGGGTCATATGATATTGATTGACACTAGTGGTGCTTTATGTTTTATCTCATTTAGAGTTTAGAATCTCATTGATAGTTCTAAGATTTGATTCATAACCAGTTTGCCTATTCAATTGCTTTTTAAAAATGAATTCTGTAGAGGAAGTGATTTGTGAAGAAAAATGGCAATCCATGGCATATCCCACATTGCCAGGGATGACTGCAAATCTGAATGGTTTTTTTTTTTTCCTAAACTAAACCAATACCTGACCACAAACCGAATTATGAAAGCCTACAGTCAGCCACATATAATTCCCTTCTGGGGTGAATTGCTGTGTTAGATGCCCCTGGGAAAACAAGTGTGCAATGTAATTATTATACTGAAATAACTAGGTTTTCTAGTTGAAGAGAGGAGACAGAGGCACACAAAGTTCATATTCAGACAAATATGATATATGAGAATAAGTCTGAAGTGATAGTAGTTTTTGAACTGTGGTTCTCACACTAGCTGGGTTTTGTGGGTAATAATTTGCTTTTGATGAAGTTATATTTGGTATTGCACAATACATGTTTGGAAATTCACCTTTATTTCTGCCTGGAATCATATGATCTCCAGGTGAAAGTAGTCCTTTTCATCAAGGGAACAATAGGACCCTGCTGCAGAGTGTTAATTTGTGCTTTTATGTGTATGTTAGGTATAATAAAGAAAGGGACCATTGAGTTTTAACTTGAGGAGCAGCATGAAATGAGTAGACTGGACAACATGATGTCAGACATTCCTTCAAGACCCGATTTCTATGAAGGAATCAGCACAGGACCATCTCTGTGAGGGTCAAACAATTGTCCCAATGGCACTTAATAAAGGTCTCTGTCTTGATACTCAGCATATTTTATGTTTTATTCATTTTATGGGTCTACATTTTATCTTACTCATTTATATCATTTTATTTATGTAAACATGTATATATGTATGTATGTACTGGGCATTAAACCTAGGGACACTTAACCACTGAGCACATCCCTAACCTTTTTAAATATTATATTTAGAGATGGGGTCTTGCTGAGTTGCTCAGAGCCTTGCCAAATTGTTGAGGCTGAATTGAACTTGTGATCCTCCTGCCTCAGCCTCCAGAGATGCTGGGATTATAGGCATGAGACACTGTGCCCAGCCGTTTTTGTTACTTTTATTCCTCTCTGTAATTTCAGCCTCCAGTACACTTGTATATATTTTTCTGCTCTGTGATCAATAAAGGTTTGTGAAGAAAAGAAACAAAAATGTGGAACCAAATCATGGAGCACATTGAATGAGAGCTAGCAGACTCTAATCTGTGGAGAGAGCTCTGAGCAATGATCTGACTTGATCAGAATTCTAGTTTAGGAAGATTAGTCCAGTAGCATCAGGAAACCAAGGTTGGAAAAGAAGGCAAAGGAAGAGACAAATTAGAGACTACTAAAAGAGTGTAGCCTGGGCAGAAGGAGAATCTGAGGATGGCAAGTGAGGGGGAAAAGGAAGACAGATTTCAAAAGTACAAGTGGATTTAGCAATTATGTCTATATGTGGTCAAGAAACAAAAGTCAGCCTCTAGCCTCTGAGATTTTAGAATTGTAACTCTGGTAGAATCATTAATAAAAATAGGAAGAAATATTTTTACCCAATGAAATGATAATTTTAGTTTGGGACACATGGATTTTGGATTTTAAGAAAAACTTGATGTACGTAGGTGGTAATGTTTGGCAGGTAGTTGAAAATTCTAGAGAAATGGTATTGGACTAAAAACATGGCTGGGATAAACAAAGAACATTGCCCTATGCATCTAGGGGAAAGGAAGGAGGAAATCAGACAAAATAGAAGTAATGAATAAATATTCAAAGCATCAATGTGTTATTGTTGTTTAAGGTCAATTAATTGGAATTAGTTTAGAAAACTAATTATTCAGAGGTTGTAACATTTTATGATTTTTGCGCCAGGCTCTTTTGGGAATTCTGACACGCTAGTAGCTACAGCAAACGTTCAGTCTGATTCTTAGGCAGATTAACATAAATCCTCAAACCAAATTTCTGTACTCAATACAACGTATTTGACTTTCAACCAAAAATTACAAGGCATGTCAAAAGCAAGATAAAATAGACCAAAGAGGCAAGGAAATTATCAAAAACAGACTCAGAAATGATATAAATGCTAGAATCATACAAGGAATTTAAATAATGATGGCTAATATGTTGACCCTACCTTGCCATCATCACAAAGCTTAATTCTGAGAAATCCAATTTGGCTAATTTTGTGCTAGATGTGACCTTCTAGAGAGTGATAATCCATATGCCTTCGAGTGCCTAAAGGATTTGCGAGTGGCCTCTTAAGGAAGCCAGAAGAAAATTGGCCAATTTTTGTAGAAAAAGTCTCTACAAAAGGTCATGAATAAATGTCATATCAGATGGTAAAGTAAAAATTAGAATATATATGATTCACATAAAGAATAGTAATACAGAAGAAGGATATCATAATTGTAGTAGCAAATGAATAGATACATAGTATTACATTTCAACTACAAAATAGAGTCTTTGGAATATACCATTATACTTGGGGAGGAGGATTATAATGTACGTAAAGTCTTCAAGTATTCAGTCTAAGTTCCCAACAGAGAGAAAATATACAAAGCTGGGTTTTTGTCCAATAAAAACTCTTAAATCATCTTTTCTTTTAAAGCAAATTACTGTGAGAAATGTATTAGTGTATCCTGTTATTCACAATAGTATAATTTGTGTTCACAGTTGAATTGTATCTTAATGGACAATCATATCTCATTACCAGTAAAAATTTAGCACTAATAGAATTGTGATGTAGCCCTTATCCCTGCAAAATCAGTATTTACAGTTGCAAAAGTAGCAACTAAAAATATGGATTGGAGAATTAATGCATTAATTTAAAATGTAATTTGTTTCCTATGTTTAATATGTCATGAATTCTATTAATGAGGAGATCTCTCCAAGTGTGATTTGTGATACTTCTCAAGCAGTGCAAGGAGGCTAGTCATCTTGCTTATACAGAGTAAATAAAAAAGTCAAGAAACTACACAAAGGAAAATAAATGAACATTAATTTCTTATACGTTTGCATAATTTTGTCTCTAAATTTTGAAGTGAAACTATAATAATTTAAAGCCAATTCTAATTCTTAGAATTAAAAATAAAATTAAGGTATACCTTGATAACATGACTAATTGAACCAAAGCCTTATATCTTTGCCAGGCATTTGCTGAAAATAGGTATCACTAATATATAAACTTTAAAATAAAAACTTCATTAAAAATATATACTTGATAAACCAACTTCAGCTTCTGAAAAGTTATACCTTTCTTTGGTTGGAAACACACACACCATAAAGGCATGCATAAAAAGTCAACCAGCATAAGATAAATATACTGATGAATACAAAGAATCCCAGAAACAGAGGAGACCTAAGCAAACATCCTGCCTGAGATCATAAATACCAGTGTCTGCAGGGACCCAGTGCAGAGAGATAAAGTATTCCAGGTGTGCGAACTCCCTTGACCACAGTCCCATAAAAGGCAACTGCTCTTCAGCCCTAGCTGATTATGTCATACAGAAAGGTGGGACACAGATGTGTCCCTAACCTTCATGCCAGTTCATTGTTTACCTTTGCCAAGATCAGCTCATGTTTTCTTTTCTTCCAAAAAATCCCTGAGCAGATCAATACTCTGCAGACTAAACAAAACGTGCCACCAGCTGCACTTTTTATAATAGGCTAGCAGTCTACCACCTTTAATCCAGACCATTCACAGTTCCAATAACTCACTTTCCTAATACAAATCTTATGGGGCTAATATTAGTTACATTATCTTCATTAGATAATTTAAAGTCTCATATAAAATAACCTTACACCAATTTTATGCTGATTTTCAAACAAACTATGACATAATATTTTTATTTTTTGACTTTTGCTTTGCACTATTGATTATTTTTTAACCCTCTTACATTATCACTTACGTCATTTAAGCAAATTGAACTAAGACTAAATTCTAATCAAGTTGTAAAATGGCGATTATTATTTTAATATTATCATAATGCTAATTTTATCTGACAAAGTGGTAGAAGTTACTAGAAGCCAATTTTCTAGGTTACACAATTTTATCTGATTAGTAGCCAACTTACTATGTTCATACACTGATGGCCTCAGAGAATCATTATACCAATTGCCTTAATAGCCAATGTTTCCAAACAGATTTGTTCCTTGAATCTATGTGTACTGTTAATTGGGGATTTTTGTTCCATGTTTTCTCTACTAGTAGTTAGCAGAGGGGCAAGTGTGCAAAAATACCCTCTTTCCAGGCTCATTATCATCATTTTTGTACATATTTACTAATAGCAGCAGCTGTGGCTAAAAAGTTTATAAGAATAATATCTAAAGTAGAGTAAGTAGATTGTATAAGAGATCTACAAAGGATTTAAGAGAGCCATCTTTTCCATGATTGGTGATTCAGTTTTGAAGAAAATTGCCCATGTTGCATATTTGAAAGGTATGTGCCCCACCCTCTTTCTTCTGCATGTAACTCAAACATATGAAAGAAGCATGCCTTAGTGGAAAGAGGACTCACTGGAAAACAGTTTTAAGATCTCATCCTTCCAAAGTGTGTAACATTAGGTAAATCATGTCATCTCTCTCAGTTTGTCTCCTCAACTACAGAGAAGGATAATATTCATTTCTTGGAAAACCAAGACTCTTATGCAGTATAGTGTGGTCATGTATTTGAAGCATCCAGCACACACTTTGGCATTCAGTTGCCATTAAATAAATACTGGTTTTATTTGTCAGTATTTATTGATCATACATTATGATCACAGTGAGAAAGAGATGCACAGTGTCTGGCTGCTTCCTGTCAGAGTGGTACTGTGGTACTTTCTTGTTGAAATAAACAACCTCACAGAATATCACATTAGACAAGGTAACTCCATGACCATGATGGATCACCACAAAACAACAAGACTCCATAACCATTTTTGAACATAGGCAAAAACATGTTTTCAGAATAAAAAAACTGACCAAACTGTTCCCTAAACTGGTTAATATGAAGGACTACTTTGTCAATCACAGTTTAGTTTCATTCTAGTCTCTCCCCTTTTTGAAACTAGTAAAATATTAATCATAAAAGTGCTTGTACTTCCTGACATTATTCCTCCAGTGGCAAGAACTGCTTTTCCAGTACTCTCCAAAGTATCCAATGTATACACAAATCTTCAAGTCTTCCTAAAACCTTTCTGAGACACTCCATGGTTCCTCAGGGTGTGTTTTCCTTCTCAGGGTGAAGAGCAATACATTCAACTTGTTCAATTTCAGGTACATTCTTGGTAGTCTTAGGTTTGAAAGTTAAACTGGGCTGGCCATTTTTTTTCAGAAATGACATTTATAGCTATGCTGTCCTTGCCACCACATGGGCCAAAAATCACTTTGCAAAGATAGTATTTCTTTCTTGTTAGATCTCATAAACTTAGATTCCAGAGGTTATAGTAAGTTAATAGCAAGGTTGAAATTAAAAATATGTTTATAGTTCCTTATATATATATGTGAATTAAAGATTAAAATAATTTATTGATTCCTATTTTATTTTTTAATTAAAAAGCAATGTACTAACAAAACAGAAAATGTCAATTACTTTCAACTTTTCTTAAAGGTTTTTAATATAGTTTTACATTTTTAAAGTTAATATGTGCTACTTTAAACTTTTAAAATGTGAATCTTGCAGGAAAAGGTTCAGAAGAAGTTTATTTTTTTTTTAGTTGTTGATGGATCTTTATTTTATTCATTTATTATTTGTATATGGTGGTAGGATCGAACCCAGTGCCCCACCCATGCTAGGCAAGCACTCTACCACTGAGCTACAGCCCCAGCCCCAGAAGGAGTTTTAAAACCATACTAAAACTGTATTTTGAAGTCTAATTCAAGAAAGAAATATAGTTTAAGACATAAAGTATATATGATTAATTTTAATTTTAATAATAATTTGGTATACTACAATCATGTAAAAGTATAAAAAATCTTGAATAACAAAATCTTAACCATAAATATAGGTTAAATTGGGACAAATACTTTAGTCAGCAAAATAGTAATAAATGCCTTACATCATGATCTATTGATTGCCTGCTATTCAGGTACAATCCCACATGTCTCACAAGGATTTATCTGAACTATTTCAATACACCCTTTGGATTAGAAGTTATAATAGTTTTTAATTTACTGGTATGGAAATCAGGGCTCAAATAAGAAACATATTTGAGTTTAAATAATTTGATGGTACAGTTGGAATTCAAACACATAAAATCTAATTCTATAGCCCAATGTTTAAGAACTTCTTCTGAATTTTTCATGGGCTCAGATTTGTCCTAGGAACATCACACGTTTCCCTACTTGGGGAAGTTTATGTTTGATAACAGGGATTGAAAAACTTCAGAGGGCCATCTGTGTTGAAGCTATACTATAAATTCCCAAGATAAGACAATGACTGCTTGGTAAGGTTAAATGACTTGCAGGCTAGTGTATATGCTTCTGACTCATTGATTATAACCTCACTAAAAATATTTGCAAATAAGATAATTAATAGGTCATGTAGCACATGACCTTACTGGGACAGGAGAGTTGAATGCTTACTCAAAGTCAGTGGAGAAGTCAAATAAACTGCTCTTCCTCAGCAATGAGCAAACAAAGTTAAGTTCTCAAGGAGTTAATAAAATGTCCTGCTTCTTATAGTTAATGAGAAGAGTGTCAGAATAAAGACACAGTATAATACAGTAAGTTACAGGCCAAAACAACAGATTAGAATTAAAGATGGAAACTAGAGAGATGTTTAATAAAGAATAATATGTATTTTAAACATACGGAGTCAATGCCTTGTGATGAAGCATATCATGTTCAAGTTTGCGAATGGCTACTTATTAACAAAATATGTAGTGGGTGTAGTATCACAACTATATACTTCAAAAGTAGGTGGAAATTGACTTCCTCATTTAGTGATTAAATCACACAGTGTTCAACTAAACATTGTGCTAGATACAATTGGTATATTAAAAACAATTCAGTTGGAAAATAGCTTACTATCTCTAGGTGAAGATAAGCAGAGAGAAAGAGATTCATGCATGTCTTGCAGAATCGACCTTTTGATCATATACTTTGATGACATGGTTTGATCATCAATAAAATGATCCAAGTATCATTTAAAGCACATTGATCATGTCTGAAAATTACTCTCCTCTACCTTATGAAACAAATAAGAGATGACATTAAGATCCCTTTGGGTCTCTACATATAGTTAACAAGTATGGTTTTGCAAAAGGTTTTAACCACAATGGCAGAAAATAATACCATACTTAAGAGCAGCAAATTGCCTGGGGTTCACATTTAGCAAATTCTTCATCATGAGTTTAAAAACGTTTCTAGGATTCTGCACCTTTACAGCTTTCCTAGATTTTTCACGGACCATGATTTTTCTCATATGTTGAACTAAGGATTTAAAAGAAACTATGTCTTACTCGGTTTGCAAAGCTTTAAATAGGCTTAGTTTAATTTGGTGAAGTAGGCAAAGGTAGTTACATCAATGGATATTCTAAGATTCATTACATTACCCTCGCTAGAAATAGGTTTGTTTTATGGGGTATATATAGCTTCTTCACTTTGAGGCCAGAAACTACTTCATCTGCTAATGCTTAAGTGAGTCACTTGGTTATGATTTTATAGGTCCCTAAATGAAATAGTTTATGCTTTATTTCTTTTCCTCTTAAATTGTGTGTGTATGTATTTGTGTGTGTATATGATAAGCCTACAAATAGCACTATACTTACATACATAAAGTACACAGTCCATTGGATATATGAGAGCCAAATCCTAAAATTACTACTGTTGCCATAATAGCTGAAATCGAGTGAAATGTGTAGATAGAATATTTATGCACCAAAATAGGCAGATAGACCAATGGTATAGAATAGAAGACACAGAGAGTAATGCACATAAATACAACTATCTCATACTAGACAAAGGAGCCAAAAATATTCATTGGAGCAAAGATAGCCTTTTCAACAAATGGTGCTGGGAAAACTGGAAATGCATTTGCAGCAAAATGAAACTAAACCCCTATCTCTCACCATGC
>CM053404.1:126956655-126983349 GCA_028644305.1 Xerus rutilus | reverse complement strand
AAAAAAAAAAAAAAAAAAAAAAAAAAGTGGAGAATGTTAGGACCATACCAAACCTACTAAATAAAAATCTGCATTCTAAATAAGAACTTGCCTAGATGATTTGTTTGCACATTATAGTTTGAAATACTAGTCTATTGAGTCTCATTGTGCAGAAACTACCAGGATTATTGCAAGAAAATCAACAATCCATTTTATTATTTTATCTAGAAAAAGACTCATTGGCTCATAAGAACCAACTCTGCAAATACCTTATTGACTAAGGAGTTCAGTGACCTCACACTGATAGTTTTAAATCAATCATTATGGAAGTATTTAAACCACAAGTCAGTAAACACTACAAATCAAAGCCTCCCACCCCTCCTGCCCTCTGCTATGATAATAAGCACAGCAAGGGCAAGAGAGCTCATTTTATTAAATTTACTCAATCTAGGGTATGGCGTCTCTAGTTAACAAGGAATCTAAACTCAGAGATGAAAGAATTGTTGTACTTCTGAAACATTCCACAGTTTTAGAGAGTGTGATTTTAACTAAGGTTTGAATCTGTACCTAGATTTAAATCTAAATCTATACGGTTTATTTCTGTGAAATGAAGAATTTACCAATTTTCATTCTATAGTTATGGAAAGGGTTAATAAAATGAATAAAATTCACATCAAAGCTCAAGATTTTGTTTCATTTGTAGGATAATTGCAACTCAAGGTCAAAGCAGTATGCTATAATATTAATAGAATTATTGAATAATTCCAAGAAAATATGAATGGCATTTTAGTAACTAGACCTAGCAACATTATACCAATCATATTATTATGAATTATTTATCAGTTCTATGAATCTAACAATTCTGCCTTCTTCATTGTTAATCATATGAAAGGACAATATTGTGACCTTGGTTAGTTGTAGTGGGATTTGTCCCTTTTAGATAGAGTAAAATGAAACTAGCTTGGAGCTGATTACTATTTTCCTTTAGTGAAAGTTCATTAGAATGGACTTTGTGATGTATAGAATTTCACCTCCATAACCTTTATGCAGTGCTTTAAAAGAATATTTTTCATGAAATATGTTCAACAACAGAATACTATTAGGGATATGAATGCCTGCAAGATAGACAGAAATTTATCATCACAGAACAATAAAGCATTTACCAGAAAAGAGAATACAAAGACCAAATTTCCTAAGAAGTTTGGACCCAAGTACCCAAAAATTTGCCCTGGGATTCTCATGGGAGAATTAAGAGCAAGGATTGGAAGAGTTGGTAGCTGCTGGCAGGATTTATTGGGCTCCATGGTTAGTACTCACATCTAGTATTTCTTCCAATGGAAATAACGTAACATGCAGCATATGGAAACTTTGGTATCAATCACATGGAAATCTGTGACACAGATTGTTAAAAGCAGTGCACGTTAGTGTAACAAGTATATTATATACTTTTTATGTCCCTAAAAAATGTTAGTATATTGTTTCATACTAAATTTATATGTGCTTTACTTTAACACAATAAAATCCAGAATGTTTTCCAGTTATTCATTTGCTGATCTAGCCAATTGTGTTGCCACTGTACATTGTGAAATATAACCAAAGTTATATTAAGGATTACTCATAGCAAATCTATAGGCTTTACAAGTGGGAACCAAAGAAAATGCTTAAACAACAACTCTGAATTTAAAACTAATGTTCCTATGCTATTCACACTTTAAAGTAAATAGTGAAAACATTTTGTTTCCAAATTATTCTAAAGTGCTGTATTTAATACCAGAGGTACTCTATAAACTTCACAAACAAAAGTGGACAATGTGTTGTGATAATGGAATTCTTTCCTTGCCTAAAACATAACAGGCCCATAAATGGTACATGGTGCTTAGTGGATTCTTATATCAAATACTTTCAGTAGGCATAGTAGAAGTTATCAATTAAAAACTAATTTTCTGATTTACCTATTAAATATGTGACAATAGTAGTTTCCCTTGATAAAATTCTTTTTAATTGAGGAAGGTCATTGATAGAAAGATAGTAAAAATTTTGGCTAGAATTGATAAAATTTTTGGAAGACTAGGATGTATTATTTTTTCCTTAGAAATAACCTCTCAGAAAATAACCTTTCTTGCACTTTGAAATAATAGAATATTCTATCTCACAGGGATAAGCTTTAAGTAGAAGTTTATAATATAGCATCTCAAAAACTTAAAGGTAACTATATCAGTTTTCTATTGCTGCTGTACTTAACACAAATTTAACATCTCAAAACAAAACTCATTTATTATCTCATAGTTTTGGTGGAGCAGGAATCCACAGGACTCAGCTAGAAATTCTGTTTAAAGTATAACACAGCTTAAAATAAGGTGTCTATAGAGCTCCATATCTTTCTGGAAAGTCACAGGGGGTAACATTTTTTGTTCATTCACATTGTAGGCAGAATTAAGCTCCTAATGGTAGTGCTGGGCTAAGCATTTCCTTGCTGACCATCACTTGAAAACGACTTCTCATTTCTATATGTTACCCATACTCCTGGGCTAATGGTCATGCTCCAGGTCCCTCCCATGCTTTGAGACTTTTCTGCCTCTTCTTCACTTACAACTTTCTGAAATTCTGAAAGATTATCACTGCTCTCTTCTTCCACTTTCATAAGTCCATGTAATTACAGTGATCCCATCAGTTAATGCAGGGTAATAATTTAAAGAATAACCTTAATTCTATCTGTTGGCCCCCTTTTGACATGTAATATAACATATGCAGGAACAACACTAGGCATGTAAAACATGGGAATCACAATCCCACTTTTCATATTTACACAATTCACAACTGCTTGCAAAAAAAAAAATATAAGGAAATGAATGCTGAATCTTTTTTTTTGTTTTTTGGTACTGGGGATTGAACTCAGGGGCACTCCACCACTGACCACTGAGCCACATCTCCAGCCCTATTTTTTTGTGTTTTATGTAGAGACAGGGTCTCACTGAGTTGCTTAGCACCTCGCCGTTGCTGAGGTTGGCTTTGAACTTGCAATTCTCCTGTCTCAGCCTCCCTAAGTGCTGAGATTACAGGGCTGAATCATTTTTAATGATGCAAACCAAGAACAACTTTGCCAAAAATGTATTCTGAAATTTGAGTCTTATACATAAAGTTCCTGACAAAATATTATAGGCTAATGATATAAAGTATATCTTGTGGAAAATTAAGCTCTTCAGGGAAAATATTGATGATTATACTCAATATACTATATACAGTAGTTACCTTCTAAAAGAGTAAACAAAACTTCTAAATAGGTCAGGAGTAAATAAATTGTTTTCATTTTTTTTCAGTCATATTTGGGTTAATTTTATTTTATTTTCCACTTAGCAGACAGTTAGGTAAAGAGGATTGATTGGTGGACATTTTTCTGTATGTTTATTTTTAAAGCAACCACTGCTGTCTAGGTTTTAGAGAAAATTATGTAGGTGGAGTTTACAGTTCATATTAAGGAATCAGTTCTGTTCAAATAATAATCTTGCTCTTGTTTATCCCTTCTGATAATAATGTCAAGGTAAAAGTTCCCTATACATTTTGTAATTCAGAAACTGCAAAGCTATTGGCCATTTTATGGAAAATGCATTAAACATTTTTTCAAAGTTCTATAGATGAATAATGCAATTCTGCTAAAATCCATGCTCCTAAAAACCAGACACTGTCATAATGAACTTGAAGACAAAAATGTTTTAATTATTTTCCCTAATCAAATGTCCACAGGCATTGGCCTTACAGCTAGTCCTACATATTTCTTAAAGTTATTTAATATTCAATGTTTATATAAAATACTGTTTGTTTCAATTAAATTATTTGTAATGCTTGGCTAAATTATCCATATTCAGACGTAATATCTATCATTATATAAATAAACAGTCACGTGTCATTTAAAGACAGGAATATATTCTGAGAAACATGTCATTAGGTAATTGCTTTGTCATGTGAATATCATAAAGTGAATATCATAAAGTATACTTAAATAAAACTAGTACTACAGTCTACAACACACATAGGCTTTGTGGTATATATGGTATATGTGTTTAAAATCTAAAATAATATTTTTAGAATAACCTTAATTACATCTGCAAAATTCCTTTGCCATGTGATGTGTGTATACATATACATAAATATATATATGCATATACATATATAGAATATAGACCATATATATAATATATATATATAGACACATATATATGGTACAGCCTGTTGTTCCCAGGCCATAATGAACAAGGCCACATGAGACTAAATCAAGCACAAGAGAAAATGATGCAGTTAATGGTTGTGGTAATGAGATATTTATGGCTACTTCTGGTGTTTATGTGGAACAGTGTTTTACAGTAAACTTTTTTTTGGGGGGGAGGGTACCAGGGATTGAACTCAGGGGTACTTGACCACTGAGCCACATCCCCAGCCCTATTTTGTGTTTTATTTAGAGACAGGGTCTCACTGAGTTGCTTAGTGCCTCACCATTGCTGAGGCTAGCTTTGAACTCACAATTCTCCTGTCTCAGCCTCCTAAAGTGCTGGGATTATAGGCGTGTGCCACCATACCCGGGTACAGTAAACTTTTGATTTTAAGTAGGAGTAGACTCTAAAGCAACAATGAAAAGCATAATGTAATAAATATGTAAACTGATAATATATTGGTTTATCATTATAAAGTACTGTATACTGTATATATTTGCATATACTATACTTTTATAGAATTGGCAGCACAGTGGGTTCATTCATGTCAGCATCACCACAAACTCATGAGTAATGTGTTTCACTGGGCTTTGTTCCTGTTCCACTGGGCGATAACAGTTTTTCAACATTATCATTTTACAAGACCAAGATGGTATGTGGAGCCCATTACTGACCAAAATGCAGTTGAGTGGCACATAGCTGTATTCTAGTTTTAAACAGCAGTATATGACAGTAAAAATTCCAAGAAAATCATTAGCCTTAAATTTGAAATACTGTTTTACTGATCCTGGAGCAGTGGAGAAGGAGTCATCTAGGGACAGTGTTTACTAAACTGGTCTTAAAAAAGGACTTGCCTATAAACATTGACAGGACAGCACATACGAGCACCATACTACATGAGTTTATTAAATGTGTTGATTTTCTTTAATGGAATTATAGAATTAACATTTGAAAGTCTATCATAAATCTTTTTTGGCCTTTAGTAGAGTACTTATTTTGGTAACTTGTGAAATTATACTATAAAAATCAATTCTAATTACTATATATAACACAGCACAGGCAAAAGATAAGGAAATGAAATGTTAATGGTAAGTGATTAGGTATTAAACTGCAAGGATTTTTATGATGGGAAAGTCTGAGACGATATTATTACTGCTGTTAATTCATTTTTATTGAGGTCCATTGAGCAAATGGCTCCAGACTCATAGTTTCTTGGAAGAGTTGGTAGAACTCATCTCCACAGCTCCATTCATTCAGGGTTTCTTATTGCGAGCTCTCAATTCAATATGCTATGTTGGGTACTGAAGGGAATAGAGCAACTATTAAAGCACTAAAAGCAGCTCTAAAGATGCAGGGATGATGTGATAATTATCATTTCACATATAATATTTAACTGCCTTATCTTTTTCACTAATTATAATCTTTGTGGGGGCAGATTGTACCTTACTTACTAGTATCTCACTCCAGGTCTAGCCCAGCACATTTCAAATAAGTGGTCAGTAAATACAATCCTTTTTTGGGTGGGTGGGTGTTACTGGGGAGTGAACTCAGGGGCACTTAACTACTGAGCCACATCCCCAACCCTATTTTGTGTTTTATGTAGAGACAGGGTCTCACTGAGTTGCTTAGTGCCTCGCTGTTGCTCAGGCTGGCTTTGAACTCACAATTCTCCTGCCTCAGCCTCCAGAGCTGCTGAGATTACAAGCTTGCATCACCACACCTGGCAGTAAATGCAACCTTGAATTTCTTTTGTGAATTAGAAATCTAAATTTCACTTTGATAAACACCAGTAAGAGTGTACAGGTGTATGGAATACAATGCTGTAGATTCACGCTTGACTGCAACACACAAATATGGTTTTTTTTCACACACATAGAAATGTTAACAAAGTCAGTGGTTACTCTTCTCCATAGAAAACCAAAGGGAGTTGTTGATTAAAAATGTGTATATCTGGCTTTAGTTTACTTAGTCACATTCCAGTCTTTTAAAGGAACATTAGTTAATACTAAATCCTACAGTAGTTAGAATACTTATCCTCACACATTTTATAATTAGACTGGAATTTTAAAGTGACACTTTCATATTTTAATTTTCGGATTTTTTTTAACATTTAGAATTGTGTTTCTGAGGCTGGAAGAATGGCTTTTGAGTTATTGATGACAATAAATGTCTTTGTTTAGTAATTTGAATGCTTTGCTACTGACCATTCCCATACGCAAAGTTGACTTATCATCTCCAGAGGCAGGAAAGCCTTGAGATTCCTTCCAGATGCATTGACCTCATTTCAGTGCTAGGGAAACCTATTTTCACATTTCATTCCTGATCACTACGACCCTAGAGAAATTGTGTTTTTCATTAAATTGCCTTGCAAGGTAGGGAGGAAATAGGAAAATACATTGTAAAATCTCACACTTCTTCACGTCAAATCATTGGGTTTACCCAATTAGATAAAGTTGTAAGTCTAGAATTTGATGATCTTTGGGGGATGAAGCAAAACAGTTTTCAAAAGAGAAAAATATCATTGTTACTGAAAGTGTTATGTACTGAGTATAAAATATCTCTTATCAATCTCAGACTTATAGCACCAATAGTACAACAAAGATGAGAAGTGATGTTTTTTCAGAAAAAAATAGTATAACAATGAAATGCTTTTACTGTTGAATATGTTAGCAAGTATAACAATGTCCACTCTTCTTTCTATGTAAATGACCCAAGGGCCTTCTAGAACATCATCACTCTTAATGAAATCATGACAATAAAATAAGTTTCTAGGTGGTATTAATAAAATTCTCAAAAATAATATGTATATAGCAAAGAAATGCCACTGTTTGTTGTATTAAGAGCAGAGAGCCTGACAGCACCAACTCTCTACTTAAGGACTTTGTCGCTATTGTTTAATACAGTGTTCCTTGCCTCATTTTGTGTTCGGTTGTTTCTTTGTGTGCCTTACTAGTACGGACTTTGACATGCTGTTACAAATGGATTACTAATACAACTGTCCTGCCTACAATGGGTGTAAAAATGATGATTCAATATAGAGAAGTTCAAACTATGCATCAAAGTGAAATAAATCTAGACAATAGTGCTGAAAGCATACCAAGTAAACTGCAAATTAAGTATTTTTGCAATATGTCAGTTCACAAATCCCTCTATCTTGTTCTTCAAATAACAAAATCGTGTTCATATCTGTGATATGTTCACTAATCCTGAAGTGCTATTACCAATGTCTGAATAAGAATACCATCAGGGATTCAATCAAAAAAATGAAATTTGTGTTGATGCCTGCATGACATTTTTTCTCAGATGTAGTGCTGAACATACTTGGCATTTGAAAGACAGTAATTTTCTGTCTTTTTCTCTGACAAATATTTAATGGAATAGCAGTAGCTGAAAATGCCGGTGGCCCTACCTTTGAATTGAAATGTCAGATATAGCACTCAAATCTGAGTATATATCTCTTCAGACACTATATTAAAAAATTAAAACCCTTATAAAAAGATGTTTTAACATTTATGAATGTAGTTGTGAAGAACTTCAGGACAAAAAACTCTTGATGCAATAATTATAACTATATTGTAGTTTGCTATTAGTTACACTTGCTTATGTAAAAAAATATGCAGGAGGCATCTAATTCCATTAGGTATTGAATCACTAAGCAAATGAAAAAATCAGAAAAATTTTAAAGAGGAAAATTTCTCATATCATAGGTGAAAAGGTAAGGAATAAAGAAGAAAAACATGCAGGACCAGAATTGAAATACAGAGAATCATGCTGCTATATATACTATTTTTAAAGAATAATTGCAAAACTTTGTTGTCACGTATATTTATGCATTTACTTATAGGGTGTACTTTATTTTATATCATTATTCATCTAGGGATACTCTCTCTATGACAGAGGAAAACAGTTTAAAGAACTCTTTCAACCTTGTGCAAAAAGATCACACAAATTGGTGAAGTATCAATTGCCTATTCCTTATCCTAGCAGAGTTGACTGAGAGAGAACAAAGTGAGGAATCATATTTACAAAATTGTTTCAGGTCAATGCTTAACTGGCAAAAAGGAAAAGATGAACATAATATTTCAAAAAGAAGCGGTAAATTTCAAGAATAGAAATGTATCATAACCACAATATCTGTTCTTGATATCTTTTACAACTTATTAAAATTAGGAAAATATTATTTTAAAACGAAACTCATACCTTATTATAACTGGAAATAACTCCAGACCAGTTTGTCTTTCCAATATCCCCTTAGAAAACATGGAATTCTTAACTATGTATTAAGTAGAGTGCTCCCTACCAGTGAGAAAAAGATGAATGAGAATATATTAAAGTAAGCCTGTAGGGTATCTTTGCAGACTATTACCCATGCATTCCTCTGAATTACAGTTTTCACAATTTCTGAAATACTGACATATGGTCTAGTAAACCCTGTGGGGTATCTTTGCAGCATACTATTCAGGCTTTTCTCTGAATGTCACAGTTTTTGTAATTTCTGAAATATAACTAGACTTTCAATTCTCAAATTCATAAGCTTAATAAAACATTCATTAGTTCCTTTTGTATATCTTCAAATTCTCTTTTAATCAGGAGAATGTTTCCTCTACTGTCTAAAACATATGGAGAATAATTATGGCCACAATTGGTCCATTCTTGTCTACTTGGTCCATCATCTTTTTTCAGTTATAAATCTCTATTTATCTATCTGTCTTCCTCCCAAATAAAATGACATGTTTTCTGTATTTTTATTTGGCTGTGTATTCATGATTGGGTGCTAGACACTATTCATTACTAGATTTTGATGTCTCTTACTCAAGAGTTCTGACCACTGTTCTGAAATTCAGTTAAGTAACTTGAAATCAAGTTGATTGCTATAAGGTTTGCTTTTAAGTTTCATTAAGACAGATACAAAATAGCCTTAGTCTAGAGTTAACTTAACTCATTGGTAAGAAACAAGTTTATGAGTATTCTATCCAGTAACCCATGTACTTCAATCTTTCCATTCTAGACAGTGGAAACAGCAATTATTTCTGGCTAAGTGAAGAGTGTTCTTTTATTCTCTAGTGTTTTCCCTATATTTTGGGTAGTTACTTCTCATTAGGAGCAAGTTACTTCTCAATAGGTGAGAGAATTTCCCCTTTCACGTTCTTTTTCACTATGTAATTCTACTACATGAATTTTAACCATCCTGGACACTGTAAACTCTGGTCTCTGTTTTCTCAACTCATTGAGACTAACATATATACTGCTGAGTTCCCCTGCTTGTGCAATGGTGTGGAAACTCCAGGCAACAAGGTAAGGCATTTGTCTGGTCTCACCTTGACTCCTTGACTATTTCCCTGCCCTCTGCCTTCTTCCAAATGTATGGAAATCATTTTTAATCTATAAATCATCCAATTTTCTAGTTACTTAAAATAGGAGGGTAAATCTGGTCCATTGTTCCATCTGGAGAAGAAGTAGAAGCATTCTCCAATATTAATAAAGAATCTGCATTAAAGGTATATTAATCAAAGAACTATGAAAATACTTTTTTTCCCCCTAGTAAACACAGTTTTTTGTTTGTTTACTTGGTTGGGGTTTTGTTGTTGTTTATTTGTTTTATCCTGCAGAGAAATGGAAGAATTGAGCAATGGATTTTCAAGCTGAGGAAAATGTTTCCTGTGAATTCTCAAGGTCTTATAGGATTTACACCTTGGTTCCTGGTGATGAGAGAAATCAAAGGACCATCAAAACCTGTACATCTGCTGGGGTGAATTAAGTACTGAAATCTTCAAAGACAGAGGAAAAATTGCCAGCAAAAGTACTCAAAAAAGGAGGATATTCAATCCTTTTATAACTGAAACAACGTGACTGAAATTGTCTTGTTCAGTTTCTCTCTTAATAGAAGTAAATCCTGCCACAATTTGTCAAACAGGTTTGCTCCCTTCTCTAGAGACTGAGACAGCTAGTAATAGTTTCTTTGTAGTCACATCTTAACAAGACTAAAGGATTCTTTAATCCTTAATCATAAGTTTCATTTCTAGTGTTCCCACAAATTCGTCTTGACTTCTGACCTCCTTCAGTACAATAACAATATCCACTCTGTACCAGCTTCATTATCTATGGACTCAATATAGTTTGAAATGAAACAATCCTATAGTCCAATAAAAAAGAGAGATACTACAAAGGCACATACAAATTCACAAACATGACTGGATTTGTAGTAGTAAAAGCATATAAAACTTTCACTGGTTAAGAGAGGATGAAGTAGTAGGAGATTGTTTGATTCTTCTATATTAACTTTACTCAAACTGGAACGAGTAGGAGTAATAAGTTTCTTTTATTATCCCAATATCTCAGTTGAAGGATCTACCTTTCCAAGATTTCTTATAAGTGTGCCTAAGTTCTATAGCAAAAATACAAAAATTGCATTTAAACTATCATGTCTATTTACTTTATACATATTTATCCACATAGATCATTAGCATTTTATACTATCATCCAAATCAGGAATGGAAACATCAAACAGAACTAATTTTTCTTGTCAGATAACCCACTAACAGATCATTAGATATAATGTATACTACACTGAGATTTTCTTGAGCCAGACCTTTGCCTTCAATTTATTGCTAAATGATCAACACCCTCTTTCTCCCAGGACAGTCCTTCAAGCCCTAAGAGGTAAGAATGTTACCCCGCTCTTTGGTTAACAGCATCTCATACTCCATTAGGACTGATCCTCTAAATTCACCTAGTAAGCCCCATTTTTTCATCCCCCATCAGACATGGATATGCTAGTAGGCTGATGTTTGAAATCAGAAAGACTTTTCTTACCCTCTCTCATGTCATTTATTGTCCTAAGAATGCTAGCTTTGGTCACTAATATGGCTAGCTCTCAAAATCTAGATCCATGAATCTTAAGAAAACATGTGGACTTTAGTGTTTATGTTTCCTCCACGCAACATACCACCCTGCACCCTAGAGTAGGAGACAGAGATGTTTTAAATGATTGGCTGTAGTAAATCCAGCAGTATAATTGCCCCTGTGAAATTCAAATTTACATCTTTCAATCCAAGGCTAACTTTAGTTAACTTTAGGGTTCTTCCACCAGATAGTTCAAGTTGTGACAAGTAGATAGATTTGTTTGATCAAGGTTTATATTTATCATTCCTTGAGTTTGTTTTTTTCTTGACTTGAGTCAGCAAATATCATTTTTCTTACTTTTTTTTTGTTTCCAATTAGTTATACATGACAGTAGAATGCACTTTGACACATCATACATAAATGGAGTTTAATTTTTCATTATTCTGGTTGTATATGATGTAGAATCACATCATGTAAACAAGCAAATATCATTTTTTAAAAAAACTAATCATGTTTTGCTTTATGTAAATATTTTCATAATTGAAATTTCCCACTTCCCTGGCATAAGTGGCATATTACATGATATGCCTACATCCCCACATAGCAGTCTACTGCTACATGAGCTTCTCAGTCTCCAGGATTCCCTGTTGTTGCCCCAGTCTTTAAGAAGTCTGAGTTTGAATTGTTTGTTAACTAGTACCAAGATCACATCATCCATTTGTATGACTGCTCTGGCCCTCTGGCATTTATGTTTGAAAATTTGTAATACATACTGTATACTCGCTCTCTGCCATGCAGCGTTAATAATATATAGGATTGCCACATGCAGTGGCCTATGCCTGAAATCATAGCAGATCGGGAGGCTGAGGCAGGAGGATCATGAGTTTAAAGCCAGCCTCAGCAAAAAGTACGGTATAGGAATAATGATGGGAAAGAGAGTTAAAGGGGTTTGTGTATTCATGGCAGTGATTTATAAAGAGACATTGTGAATCTAAGTCAAATAATGAGGGAAATGAGGGCTTAAGGAAAACAGTTTATAGTGAAAAGATGGTAGGGTCACTGAATGAGAGATGATGGAGCAATCTATTGTTTTGGTGAGGCTATTACAGACAGGAAGAAGGTGGTTTTTAGGAAGTGGGTGCTTGCAATTGAATTTGGGGACGTAGGCTCTTGATGATAATGACCAGGTCTATGACAGGACCAGATAGTGGGTGGCTGATGTGAGTGAGTAGTGGACAGAGCGGTGAAATCAGTCAGCTGGACTCATCATCTAGGTGGGTGTCAAAATCATCACAAAAGGAAAATCATTTAAGAGAAGACATGAGCAAACACTAAAATCTTTACTAAATGAAGGGGACAGACAGGAAGGATGGAGTTGACAGGGAAAATAAGAGGACCACATGATATAATTGGATGGAATATACTTGGTGTTAGTCAGCTTTTCATCGCTGTGACCAAAATACTTGAAAAGAAAAACTTAGAGGAAGAAAACTTTATTTTGGGCTTACAGTTTCAGAGCATTAAACCATGATCAGCTGACTGCATTCCCCTGAGTCTGAGCTGAGGCACCATATTATGGCAGAAGCGTGTGGTGGAGGACAGCTCTTCAGTTCAGGGAGATCAGAAAGCAAACAGTGCAAGGATCCAGTGCAATATATAATTCTCAAGGGCATTCCCCAGTGATCCACTTCCTTCAGTCACATCTCACTTGCCCACAGATACCACCCAGTAATCCATTCCAGTCATTAATCCATCAAATGGCTTAATCTACTAATTGGTTCCAGCTCTTCTATTCTAATCACTTCATATAAATAAACTGAAATGTTTTTTTCAATAAATATAAAATTGGAATTTTTTAATTTGAAAAATATATATTTAGATCAATTGCCCAATTGTTAATTGGATTATTTGTGGGTTTTGTTATTGTGTTTATTTCCTTATATATTTTGGGTTTTAATCCTTGTCAGATATACCATTTGTAAGTAATTTCTCCTATTCAGGCTGTTTCTTTATTCTGTTCAGTTTTACCTTGACTGTGCAGATTTTTAGTTTGATACAATCCCACTCATTTATTCTTTGCTTTTGTTTCCTGTTTTGGGGACTTTCTCAAAAATAAAATCCTTGTCCATTCTAATTCTTTGAAGCATTCACTAGGTTTTCTTCTAGTTGTTCCATAGTTTCAGGTCTCACATTTAGGTCCTTAATCCATTTTGAGCTATGTTTTGTAACTGGAGAAAGGAGTTAAGTTTCATTCTTCTGTATATTAATATCCAGGTTTCCCACCAGCATTTATTGAAGAGGCTGCCTTTACCCAATGCACCACTGTTGAAAATCAGTTGGCTCTAGACACATGGTTTATTTCTAGGCTATTATCATCTATGAGTCTATTTTTATGCCAATACAATACTGTCTGTATTGCTATCACCTTGTAATGTATTTTAAGTAAGTAGTATAATATCTTCTGCTTTGTTTTCTTTGCTCAATATTTATTTGGCCATTTAGGGTTTATTGTGGTTCTATCACAAATTTTAGGATTTTTTTCTAGTTCTGTGAAAAATGTCTGTCATATTTTAATAGGGATTGTACTGAATCTGTAGATCATTTCAGGTAGTTTGGATGTTTTCAAAATATTGATTCTTTCAATCCATGAACACAGGATGCCTTTCCATTTGTGTGTGTCTTTTTCAATTTCTTTCATCAATGTTTCATAGTTTTCATTGTAGAGATATTTTATTATTTCCATTATACAAATTTCTATTTTTTTGAAGCTATTGGAAATGGAATTACATTGTTTAATTCTATTTCATATCATTTTCTACTGGTGTTTATCAACATTATTGTGTTTTGTATGTTGGGTTTTTGTCCTTCAACTTTACTAAATTTATTAGTTTCAGCATTAGATTCAGGTGCAATCTTTGGGGTTTTCTATATATCAGTTTATGTTATCCACAAACAGTGAGATTTTAAGTTCCTGCTTTCCAGTTTGGATGTCTTTTCTTTTTCTTGCCTAATCATTCTGTCTGAGATTCCTAGTACTTTGTTTAATAAAACTGGTCAAGATGTGCCTCTTTATTTTATTCTAGATCTCAAAGCAAAAGCATTAGTTAGCTTTCCCCATGTGTATGATTTTAGTTATTGTCTTCTTATATACAGCCTTAAATATGTTGAGGTATATTTCTTTCATACATAATTTGCTCAGGGTTTTTAATCATGAGGGAGGTTATTATCAAATGCTCTTTATCTCTTGAGATGATCAAATGGTTTTTTCTTCATTCTGTTGACGTGTTCTGATTGGATATTTATTTGTGTATTTTGAACCATTCTTGCACCCTGGGAACGAATCCCAATTGATCATGACAAATGATTTATTTTGTAATGCTGTCAGATTTGGCTTGCTAATATTTTCTTGAGGACTTTTGCATCTGTGATCCTCATGACATTGGCCTGAAGCTTTCTTTTTGTTGTCTTTGCCTGGTTTTTGGTATCAGGGTAATATTGGCCTCATAAAATGAATTTGGAAGAATTCCTCCTATTCTTTTTATGAGAATATTTTTTAAAAGAATTGGTATTAGTTTTTATTTAAATTTTTGGTAGAATGCATCAGTAAAACTATCTGTTCATGGACTTTCTTCTACTAGGAGAATTTTTTTTCTGATTTAATATCATTGCTTGTTATTAGTCCATTCAGGTTTTCTATTTCTTCATGATTCAATCTTATAAGGTATATGTATCTGGGAACTTGTTCATTTGAGTTATCAAATTTGTTGCTGTACAGTTGTTTGTAATATTCTCTAGTTATCCCTTGCATTTCTTTGATGCACAGTTGAAATAGTCTAGCTAAGAATTTGTCAATTTTGCTTTGCACGTGGCTCATGCCTATAATTCCAGCAACTTGGGAGGCTGAAGCAAGAGGATCTCAACTCAAAGCCAGCTTCAGTGACTTAGTGAGGACCTAAGTAACTTAGTGAGATCCTGTCTCAAAACATTTAAAATGGGGGGGGGAGGGTCTTGGGATGTGGCTCAGTTTTTAAGCACCCCTAGCTTCAATAGCTTTTAGTAAATAAAAAAGTATCAATTTTGTTTATCTTTTCAAAGAAATAGCTCTTCATTTCTTTGATCATTTGCAGTTTATTTGTCCCTATTTCACTTTTGTCTTCTTTGATATTTATAATATATTTCTATCTACTAATATTGAGTGTTTTGTTGTTGTATTCTAGTTCCTTGAAATCAAACAATAGGTTGCTTAAGTTTTTTTTTTTTTCCCTTTGATGATGTGGGCATTGGTTACTATAAACTTTGCTCTTAGTGCTATTTTCGCAATATCCTATAGAGTTTGATAGATTTTCGTTTTCATTTGCTTCAAGAAATATTTTAATTTTCTTCTTAATTTTTCCTTGATCATTGACTGTTCAATTTGAGTTACTTCATTTCCATGTGTTTGTCTATTTTCCAAATTTTTTCTTGTTACTGATTTCCAGTTTTATCACATTATGCACAGAAAAGATACTTGATATTACTTGAATTTTTAAAAATGTGTTTTACTTGTTTTGGTACTTTTATTATGATGTATGCTAGAGAAAGTTCCACATACTGTTGAGAAGAATGTGTATTATGTAGTTACTGCAAATAATGTTCTCTACATATATGTAGTAAAGTCCATTTGATCTAGAGTGAGATTTAACGCTACTATTTCTTTGTTGATTTTTGTCAGGATATTACGCCCATTGTTGAAAATGCGTTGGGTTTTAAAGTCTTCTGCTTGCATTATATTGAAATCTCTCTCTTGTGGTCTATTATTTGCTTTATATATCTAAGTATTTTGATATTAGGATATGTAAATGCACTATATATATACACACATATATATATATGAAAAATTATATATACACACACATATATATATATGAAAAATTAGAGGAGGGAAAATTTATTTTGAGGCTCATAGTTTCAGAGGTCTCTGTTCATAGACGGCTGACTCCGCTTTTTGGGACCTTAAATGAAGCACAATATTATGGTAGAAGGATATACAGAGGAAAGTGCCTGGGGGCATGGTGCCAGAAAAGTGGAGGGGGAGGATACTGATTTTACTTACCAGGGATAAAATACACACCCCCAAATGACATTGCCAATGACCTACCTCTTCCAGCCACACCCTACCTGCCACTCCATTAATCTCTATCCAGGATAAATTCACTGATTGGGTTAAGGCTCTCATAACCCAAACATTTCACTCTAAACTTTTTTACATTGTCTCACTCGTGATTTGTTAGGGACACTTAATGTCTAAACCATAACACACACATACATAGAGAAAGATTGATAGATATTGTTACAGCAAAAACAGGAAAGTTTATAGTAACCATCCTACACCAAAAAACAAAAAAGATCTCAAACAGCCTTTTGTTGAATTCTAAGGAACTAGAAGAACAACAAACAAAACTCCTAATGAGTAGAAAGTATAAATGCTAAAAGAAACAGCAGAAATAAATGAAATAAAGATGAAAAAACAATATAAACCAATATAAACACAAGCAATTGCTATTTCCTCTTGCTGGATTCATCCCTTTGTCATGTGATGACCCTTTTGTCTCTTTTTATTGTTTTTGATTACATCTACTTTATCTACATATAGCTATTTTGGTTTTGAACCAAATTTTGGATGGGATCTAATTATACAAGGTAGTAACCAAACCATTTATGGATAAACATTAGGGTGGATATTCCTACATACCTGGAAGCCATAGTTAATGCTATCTCACCCAACAAAACATCTCATCAGGACAAGATTCACCACTTAATTCTCTTGGAGAAGGAAAATTAAAAGAGTACTCTTCCAGATTACAAAATCTACCTGTTTGAATCAGGTTGGGCAGAAGAAACAACTATTAGAAATTATTTCTCAAGTATCTATTATCTCAGTTCTGCAAACATACAAGTTTCTACCATTTTTCCTGAAGCAATGGAAGATACAGGGGGAAAAAAAGCAGAATTTTAATAATTTGTTTTTTATTTCATCTCCAAATCACTGTCTGGTTATATCATACTGCAGGAAAAAATTACCCACTACAAACACAAATATCCAATATATTGGTTGGAAAAGGAAGCTCCAGGAATAGGATAATATATACACACCCTGTTTTTTGGATGAGATATCTCTGATACATCTTTATGATGCTTATTTGTAAGTACTGGTCAATAGTACTACTGCATGAAATATATTTTTCTAAGAAAAATATAATGGTCATAAAGATAATTTTCATAAATTTTCTATGTAAATAATTCCCATTTTTATGAAAACACATTTTTCATTAATTCTTTTTAGAAAACACTTTATTTCTTATTTTTTAAAAATTAAGATGCATTCTCTCATTACTGTCAACTTCAACTATTCCTTAATATAAAACTGGACATTGGATTAAAGAAAATAGAAATGGATAATAATACATTCTCAGTAACCTTTGATGGAAAAGAAATTAAATATATTGATTTTTACATAGAACAGGCTTGAACAATGTATAAAACCCTGTCATATTTAATTTAGATAAATTAATGATGGAGATTTTACTGATTAGGTCAAATTTTGAAACTGATTTTATAAACATTATCAGTGTTTGAAATGTACTCAGCATTAGCAGGAAATTATTTACATCTTTATTTTATAAAAATCATACTAAAATAGGGTTATTTAAAAATAAAAGATAAATCCAACAGCGAGGTGCTAAGCAACTCAATGAGGCCCTGTCTCTACATAAAACACAAAAATAGGGCTAAGGATATGGCTCAGTGGTCGAGTGCCCCTGAGTTCAATCCCCAGTACCCAAGATAAAAATAAAATAATATAAAATATAATCCTATTATTTCAATACATTTCTCATTTCTAACAAAATAGCCTAGTTTGCCTAACTTGTCAAATGCAGAATTTGAAAATTGTAATATGGACTAAGTAGCTTTAAGAAAAATAAAAGAATAATATTTCATGGAGTTATTTCAGTTCCATTTCAGAAGGTGGTAAAATAAATGTACTTTGAAGACAAAAAGATCAGCACAGCCACAAAATCAAACCGAAAGCATTGTGATCTTTTTCATAACACAGGGCAACTGAACTTCACTTAGTCTTCCCAGTTGTATCACTAATTAGCAATTTCCTGCTCTCCTGAGCTTTTCGGGATGGAGGCTCAGACATATCGATTTTACTGTAAATTATCAGTTTGCCATAAGTGTCTAAGTGGTGTTGCAACATCCAGTACTTTATCATAGCAAGAAAGAAGGATACTATTAGATCTATTTCATTATTAGGAAATAAGATAAATCTTAGTCCCTTGAAAAGTGAAAGAGAAAACTAGTGGTTGTAACTTCACATTCCACCATGGTACTGTTTCATATATTATCTATTTAAACTATTTTAATTAAAATATGAAATACATATGTATGCTGCACAGATGGAGACAATATAATTCACTAAATATTATATAAAAGTGAAATTCATGGAAATTTTTGTACAAGGATATGATAAAATAAATACATAAAAGTTTAAATAAACCCCCTGAAGATTAAGTATGAATACCTTACTGAGGCTGAAGTAATGGAAAGTAGGCTTTTGAGTTCATTAGGAATTTTAAAATCATCATAAAACAATGAGAAACAATGAAAATGTTTTAAACTGGGACTGCATCAAAACATTCATATTTTGAGGCATCATTTGGCAGTCATAATCTCTTTGGGCTGCTGTAATTTATAAACGACAGACATTTATTGAACACTGATCTTGGAGGCTGAGAAGTTCAAGATAAAGACAGCAGATTTTGTGCCTGGTGAAGGCCTATTCCCATTGATAACACCTTCTATACATCCTCACAGGGCAGAAAGGATGAAAAGATTCCCTCAGCACACTTTTAAGGGTAGTGATCCTATTCATGAGGATGGAGTCTTATGACCCAATCACTTCCCAAAGGTCCCCCCCCTTTTTAGACCCCTCACATTGGGGTTTAGATTTCAACCCATAAATCTGCACAGAGCAGTGGACACCAGGACCCAAAGAAGAAGACCAATAGATCAAAGTAGTAAGAAACTGAGAAGATAACAGGTTGTGGCCAGGTTTAAGGTCAGAACAATTGGAGATGAGAGAGCTTCTAGGTGTCAATGGGAATTTGTGACTATGGTAAGGTGGAGGAAATGATAATTGGAAATAAGATGTCAGTAAATCGACTGAAATATTAAACTTATCATCAAGGTTTAGAATGGAAATTTTAGGATAATGGCAAGAAAATTATAATCTCAATGTCTCATGCAGGAAAACAGTATTTCTTCTCCAATCTCCCTCCCATTTCATAAATATCATAACATTTATTGTCCTCATGTTTCACATTTTTACTGGTAAAATTTTATCCCTCAATAGGTGCTACTCTCTAAATTTTCTTAATATTTGATGGATTTTACTAAAACAATTCCTATTTCGTTAGCAAAAATAATTTCCATTATTTTAGTGAAAATGATTTTAGTGAAAATCTATTTAGTGATTATTAATCTAATTTAGTGATTATTTTAGTGAAAATGTCATGTAATTTTTAATCAATGACATTTTATACAGTTTTACTTTATTGAAACAGCACTTCAACTCTTAATTATTCAATCAAGATATATTTGAAGTAAATCTGCAAAAATGGTTTTGCTATAAACAAGTTCCTAAAACATTTACATGACTCTCATAAAATTACCTATACAAATAGCTTCCTTTAATCTTATAATTTAATCCACGTTTTGTTTTGAGTCACCAATGTGCTTTTAGAGATTACTTTCAGTATAAAGTATAAATGGAGCTAGAATATAAATTTATTTCTTCCATTAATGCTTGCTAAGATAAATAAATATATTGTGAAATATCAAAGTAAAGCCCTTGGAAGTCCTTTCTTGAGTGGAAAAATTCAGAGCAAATTAATGATGCTTGTAATTTGGCATTTTTAACTAAATATTTTATTACCAAAACTCTTTGCTTGAGAATATGGATATATTTCTTTTAACTCAAAATTTCTTGAAACCAAAACAAAAATCAAGTATTATTTTCTTTATTTCTTAGCACACAATTCTTAAAATGTCTATTATTAAAATATCAAAATTTTTAAATAAGATGGAATAAACAAAGCAAATTTAATTTTGAAAAGCATTTGCAAAAAAGTGTCTCATTAAAGAATGACATTCATCATATATTTTTTATTATTGGTCAGTATATTATCTAATGACAGTAAATGCTATAAAGTAGGAAATATAAGGAGAAATTTTTATTATTCTTACTCATTATAACTAAATTGTATTTTTATACCTGCTAGGACTACAAGCCTAATATTTATGGTGTGCATGGTTTATTTTTGTTTTTTTTTTCTTTTGTCAATATAGTCATGTGACTGAGTTTATATTTCACATGTTGACAGTTTCAAATTTAACCATTTCTAAAATCAAAGAACAAACCCCACAAATCTTCATGACTTAAAAATGTTAGGGAAATGCTTCAAAATATAAAAAATTTAAAGCATCTGAAAAATCTAAATAATTCTAAAATAATTTTACAGTTATTCTCAAAGGTTATTTAAAATTTAGGTTCAGTCAGATTTCAGAAATTGGGAATAGATACACCTTTATTTACTTGACTCCTCTTGTTCAACATTCAATTTTGGCTTGAATTATGAACACTGTCATTGAACGAAAGGCTACTACCCCAAATTCCACCACTTTTTATCATTTTATATCTTTACTTCTTCCTTGAAATTTAATAAGAATCATTTGGATACAAAGTTAGAGTATAAATGTGTAATATATAAATATTTTCTGGTAATTATCTTTATGAACCAAAATTTCATCTCAAACATTAAATACTAAGGCAGTATTAATTTTTCTCTAATCTTCATCATTTAATTTTTATCTTGAATATATTTTGGTAAAATATTTAAAGATGTGTCTTATCTTGCTATAAAAAGCAAACAATACACTCATCCTGACATGCTGTGGCTTGCAGGTACAAACACTGCATACTTTTGCCTAATGCAAAGAAAAAGCTGAAGGTGTATGTGTGTGAATTAGCATCATAAATTTATTGAATGCATTGTAAAAGCAGATATAAAAATAACAGCTGACAGTTATAAATTAAGAATGTGTATTTACTTGAAATAATCATAAATTTGATAATACTTTATTTTACCTACCTATTGCTGCCTTCTGAGAAAGTGTAGATCTGCAGAAACACTTGCATAGTTTTATTGAAATTAATTTTAAAATCAAACTACAGTTTCAATAGTATTGCCCATTCGTTAGATGTGAAATCCAAAATTTTATATACATCCAACCAAAATTTTTCTGGTAATATGATATCAGTGATTTTTTTAATCATACATCAAAGTGCAAGTTGCTAACTAATTGAGTACTTATAAAGCCATTAGTTTATCCCTTAATGAAAAGTTGAAAGAAATATGGCAGAAATCAGGTTAATGTTATGAAGGGTGATTCTCCAAATATTTCATCTCATATTGAATGTAATAAAATGAGCCCATCTTACACAATACACTTAATGGCTTCTTAAAAATGCCATTGATTACTCAAATACACAAGCATTCTTATTTGAAGTCTGTGAAGCAAAGTAGAAAATGATTCACCAAACTTATCACATTAGAGCATAAAAATCATTTGACCCAAAAGAGCAAGCAAGAGAAACATGAAAAAATATTGGAGACAGAGATGCTATACATATCATATATATTGTATTATATATTATACATAGTACATAGAAATATAATATGTGTAATATATTATATTACATAGAAATATAATATATATTATCATTACATATATATGTTCCACATTTCTAGTTTCTTTTCTTTGAATAGAAATATTTTAAATGTTTTAATTTATGTCAAGCAATTACTTTAGAACTTTTTTGATTTTTTTATTTTTGAGTGTTTTTAGATTCACAGTAAAAGCTGAGAGTAAGATATATCAATTTCTCATAAACTCCTGTCCCTTATGTATAATAGCTTCCCCCATGATCATCATGCCCCATTGAGTGCTACATGTGCTACAACTGATGAGCCAACAGTGATATATCATAATCACTTAAAATCCACAGTTTACATTAAAATTCACTATTGGTTTTGAGTTACAATGACATTTATTCACAACTACATTTGCATAAGAGTAGTTTCACTGCTCTGAAAATTATCTTTATTCTACCTTTCATCCTTATTCCTTCCTCTCAGCTAACCCCTGGAAACCACTGATTTTTTTTTTTTTTTTACTGTTGCCACAATTTTGCATTTTCTCCAATGTCATATTGTATGTAACGCTTTGGAAACTCTTAGATTGGCTTATTTCTCATTTTTATTTAACATACTTCCGTGTCTTTCCATGGCTTGATAGCTCATTTCATTTTAGTGTTGAATAATACTTCATTGTCTAGATATACCACAATATATTTATCCACTCACCAACCATAGGGTAATATAGCTCCTTCCAAGTTTTGTCAATTATGAATAAAACTATAAATGTCCATATGACAGTTTTTGTGTGAACATAAACGTTTTGAATCCATTTCAGTATCAAAATTGCTGAATATATAGTAAGTATATATTTAGTTTTATAAGAAACTGCCAAGCTGTCTTTCAAAGTATCTGCACCATCTTTTATTCCCACCAGTTTCTGTTGCTCCACATCCTCAACAGCATTTAGTATCATTAGTGTTCTGGATTTTGGCCTTTCTAACAGTATGCAGTGATATTTCACTGTTGGTTTAATTTGCATTTTTCTGAATCCAAAAAAATGTGCAACATCTTTTCATATGCTAATCTGCCATCTCTTTTTGGTCAGGACTCTTTTAAAGTCTTTGGCCCATTTTTTAATTGGTTACTTTCTTATTTTTTAGTATTAAAAGGGTTGCTTTTTTACATTCAGAATAATAGTCCTTCATTGGATATGTCTTTTTGGAAATAATTTCTATCAGTTTACAACTTCTCTACTTATTTACTTTGCATTTTCTTTTACAGAGCTGAAGCTGCTAATGTCATTGAAGTCCAGCTTACAATGACTGCTTTTATGAATGATGCCTTTGCTAGTCTATCTAAGAAATTGTTGCCATACCCAAGATTACCTTGGTTTTCTTTTGTGTTGTCTTCTAGGATTTTCTAGTTTTGTGTTTTATATAGGTCCATGATCCCTTTTGAGATAATTTGTGTGAAGGGTTAAGATTTTGCTCTAAAGTATTTATTCTTCTCTTTTTTCCATGTAACTGTTGTTATTCTAGTGCCATTTGTTGAAAATATTTTCTTTTCTGCACCAATTGCCTTATTCCTTTTCAAAGATCAGTTGACTACTTATGTGGGTCTGTTTTTGGATTCTCTATTTCTTCCCACTGATCTATTTTTCTATACTTTTGCCAGAACTACACTGTGTTTATCACAGTGCTTGATAGTAAATTTTGATGTCTGAGAGTGTCCAGCCTCCAACCTAACTCTTCTCTGTCAACATAGATCTTCTGAATCTTCTACCTCTCTGAATAAACTAATTTGGTGTGATTTTGGTTGAGATTACATTGAATCTATAGATCAAGTTGTGAAGAACTAACATCTTGACAATTCAGTCTTCTTATTAACAGAGTTTTGTCATCTACTTTAATTTAATTCTTCAATTTCTTTTATCAGAGATTTATTGGGGATTTTTATGTAGATTTGCACATATTTAGTTTATATTGAAGTATTTCATTTGAGTTGCTACTATAAGTAGACTTGTGTTTTTAATTTTATATTTCAATTATTCACAGTTGATATATAGGAAGGCAATTGACTTTTGCATATTAACATATGGTCACAATTTTAAATCTTGCTATAAATACTAAATTGTTCCATGAGATTTGGATCAATTATTTCAGATATTTTTACATAGTCAAATCATCTGTGAAAATAGTTTTATTTCTTCCTTCACAATATGTATATGTTTTATTTCCTTTTCTTATGGTATTAGCTAGTACTTCTAGTATGATGTGGAAGAGTGCTACTTCTGTTTCAGTGTTTTTAATCCCTAACACACTTGTTTTTTGGGTCTTAGGATTTTTATCTCCCTGCTTACATAGCCAATATGTTCTTTCATGTTGTTTAGCCACTGTAGCTCTTAGCATAATAATTTGAGTTGTTTAAATTCCCAATCTGATAACTACAATATCTACGCCATATTTGGTTTCTCATTCTTGGTTTTATCTCTTCAAATTGTAGGGTTTCTATTGGGGGGGTGCATTTTGGTAAGACTTGTTTCCTTGACATGTGAACATGAGGTACCTGGAAAAAGCAACGGTTATCATATGGGAATTGGTGACAAGGTATGCAGGAGGGAAGAATTCTATAGTCTTATAATTAGGTCTCCATGTTTTATTGAGCCTGTGCCTCTGGTCTAGGACTCTGCCAATGCTTTTCAGCACCACCCACCGAGGTGGGCTCCAGTGGGATGATTTTGTGTATTTCTCCTCTCCCATGTGGAAGGACAGAGTAAGCATGGTTTGTATATTCCCTGCCCTCCATGTGGAAAGCTAGAGATTGATAAAGCTGGGTATTTCCTTTCACCAATAGGTTAAGTTTTGGTATAACCTCATTAAGATAGGCTCTGGTTAACCAGTTACTTCTGTAGACAGAAACAGAATGCTCTGATATATTTAAAATAGTCCCTATTCCCTCCTTCTAAAAGAAAAGTGAAGAGATTTTTCACTGATATTTATGCAGAATGTGGTCAAATTCTAGAAAGTAAATCTCATCAAAGTTTGGAGGATTCCTGATGTTTGGGTCTCCCTAGAGGTTTTAATTCTCAGACTTCTCTATTCTGAGCCTCTAAAATTCATCCGTTATAGTTCAGATATTCTCCCACAGGGCTGGGTCTTGGAGAGGTTTTCACAGTGAGTCTGTTCTGTAAGCCATGACTCAGTATATTTATTGATCTGTCTCTCCAATCTATATTGTACCATGAGAGGAAAACATCTCCCTCATTATCCTTTCCTTTTCATTTCTATATAGGGGATCAAAATTCAGATTAAAATGATTATTAGGAGTAGATATTTTCTTGAAAAATTGATTTTTTTTCTAATTTGTGATTTTCTTCCACATTAAATTACTTATAATTTAATTTGAAAACTATGATTATTTTATCTGTATTAATAAAAGCAATAATACTAATTAACATGTTGATTTTTTACTCTAAATTGTGCTATCAGTTTTCACATTTCTTTAGTACCTAGTGCCTTAGCTCCACTTTTAAAATTTGGAAAATTAAAGATTAAGGCAACTGTTCAGGAGAATTATTCCAGGAGATACCAGTATTAAATGAATCTAGGATGGGTCCCAGATCCCTATGACTTTAAAGCTCTTACAATTATTATTTTCTGTCAATCATCTTCAGCCTCATTGCTAATCATCACTTAACCAGTAAAGAACAGAGGATAGAAAAATATTGCAGAAGTTATCAAATTGATACCCTCAGTTTGTTTATGCTAGTCTCATTAAGAAGTATTATATTTCAAAAGGCTTAAGTTGTATTCAAACATATCCTGTCTCAACTAAAATGTATAGTTTAATATTATGTATTCAATCAAAACTTCTGAAAATGTATTACTGAAAGAGCTGAAGGATTTCAAAGTCATTATCACAAAAAGAACCATTTAAGAATGAGGGGACAGTGTACAGTAGACTGATGATATTACCAATGAACTGCTTGGGAGATGTTTTAAAGATTTTCAGTGCTATAAAAAGGGGAATTTGCACATATATCTCTAATTACACACTTTATACATGGAGTTGTTTATATAGTGCTGAAAACTGTAATTACTTCTCACTCTGCTTAGTAATCGAAATTTTATTCAGTGCTCCAACTTTTCTTATTTTTATTATTGAATTGAAATTATAACAATAAAGAACCCCCTACTGCACACATCTGAGTAAGCATGCAAAATACTCATTTCTAATAAAAGTTATAAGGATCTGGCAAAGATTTGAAGACAGCTGTTGAAATCAGAGTGCTTTTCTGGTGATCAAAAGATTGGTTGTGCTGATATAAAATATGAAGTTAAATAAAATGCATATTCAGCTCAGCATTCAGAGAAAAAAACTCTGATATGTATCACTAATCATTTTTGTGAATTATTTTATATCAAGCTGAATAAATATTTACTCCTGGCCTAAAAGAGTGCAAATTGAAGGGAGGCTATTTGAAACTCTATCAGTTATCAGCACAGTCAGTATTTTTTATTGTGCTTTTATTTCAACCAAATATCTTAGTCACTGCTATTTTGCTTTACAATTAACATTAATGTGAATACAAAAACTGAGAAAACTATTTATTTTTCAATTTGGTCTTCTCTTTGGTGAAACTTCAAATTTCACCATTCATCACCTTTTCATTATGGGACAAAGGATCCAGAGACAAAGAGAGAGGATTCGGATGAGATGAAATAGCTTAACCCTGCAGATTTGATTCATTTTGAGAAGATATCAACTGGAGGCATTTTGTAATAATTATGCTTCAAAACATTTTCCTACTTTGTTTTCTGCTTCACTGAATTTAGGGTATACTCATGTGCATTAAAAGATTGAGAGAAAAAAAAGACAGACTGGATCATTGAAATTACTCACTCAGATTTCACTCAAGAATGAGC
>CM053404.1:126919741-126956155 GCA_028644305.1 Xerus rutilus | reverse complement strand
CTAGCATAAGTATGTTGTTGGTCATAGTAAGTTTAAGGAAAATTACATCTGTTATGATTTAGATATGAGGTGTCCACGTAAAACTCCTGAGTTAATGCAGGAGGTGAGATGATTAGATTATGAGAGCTGTAACCTGATCAGTGGGTTAATCTATTTGATGGATTAATAATTTGAATGGATTACTGGGTGGTCACTGTAGGCAGGTGGGGCATGCTGAAGGAGGTGAGTTATTAAAGGCATGCCATGGGATTATATATCTTGTCTCTGGCTCCTCTCTCTGATTTGCTTTCTGGTTGTCATGAGTTGAACAACCTTCCTACGCCATGCCCTTCTGCCATAATGTTCTCCCTCATCTCAGGCCCAGAGTGATGGTGTTTGTTGACCATGGACTGAACCTCTGAAACAATGAACCCGAAATAAAGTTTTCATCAGCTAAGCCGTTCTTGTGAGGCATATCAGTCACAGTGAAGAACATCTGACTAACAGGCATCTCTGGTACCTTGTTTCTTATGCAATTTGGACTTTGTACTCTGATTCATTTCAAAGGAACACTCCTAAATTAAAATCTAGTTCCTGTAATGGGTTCACTGTCTTTGTTCTCTGTCCAAGGCCTTAATTAATACTTTTCTTAAATCAGTTTCTCAGGAATAAAATTCTGAGTTCTTTTGCTTACTCTCTTAGGAAAAAGCCAATCATCTTATTACCCAGATCCTATATCTTGGTCTCTTAGTTTATATATGTTTGCCCCCTTTGGGAAATTCCTACTGGATTGTATTTCTATGCCTTTCCATCCTCCATGCCATGCTCCATTTTCCTTATTTTTTCCACAAATAAAGATTGAGGATCCACTACAATGAAACAGGCATGTGTATATTCCTTGAAGTACAAAGAAAAAAAACTATTTGCTACCTTCAAGAGTTCTCATTTTAATAACAATTCTTTCCTAAGAGCTGCCAGAATCATAAGAGGTACACACAATACTTTCTTGGTCCCAATGTAACACAGTTGTATTGCCACAGAATACAACTGTAATAAAGTGACGAGACTGGCAAGGAAATTTTCACAGGGCCCATGTGGGGCTTTGTACTTGAGCTCAGACTTCACTCAGGGACAAGATGGAAGCATCTTCCAGATGTAGGGAAATGCATTCTGAGGGGCATGGAGGAACTAGAAGGACTTCTGTGTTGGGGAAATGAGGGCATTTGCTAGTAAGCAAGAGAATGAGAGTAAGAAATGATGCCAGAAATGTGGCTTGGGACAAAATGAAGGGTCCTTGCCTGTCAGACTCAAGAGTTTTGATTTTGTTCTATAAGAAATTCAAGAGCCACAAACCACTTTTGTTATGAGAACACGATTATGTCAGTGATTCATAAAGATGTGACTGTTGGTTTTGTTGAAGATGCACACATCAAGACCTTCACCAGCTCTTCTTACTTGGAGCTAAACAGATTACTCGATCTGCTCTTGCATATGCACTGTTGCCACTGAACTTGGCCTCCTGACTCATGTCCAGGGCAGCTCTTATTTGTTTAAGGTTGAATGCTTATTATCAGGGAAATCTTACCTTTCAAAACATCTCAGAGAACATGCTAATTTTCTGAACCAGACAAGTATAATTTCCTCCAGTGTGTAAAATGGTAACATAAGCATGTGTAATACCCAGCAGGAGACAGAAAAGAATTGGAAGAGTTTTAGAGTGGAAAGTGTTTTAAAGAGATAAATTGGCCTTCTCTGATAGTATAGCAGCAAGTCTGAATTAAGCAAGAACACTGCAAATTAAACTTGGGCATTTGGTTCTTTGCTATCAGCTGGGAGCAAAAGATAATGATTTGAAGAAGGCAAAGACAAAAACTATAGTGAAGCGGGTCTTGGTTCCTAAAGTAAAATATCATTAATAGGGCTTTGTAAGAAGCCTATTTCTCCCTGCTAGGAAATCACAAAACTAGAGTAAACATTAATTCTCTAAATGTAATGAGCAAAGGGAACACTGAAACAGATTAGCCCAAACAGACAGGCAGACTGAAAAGGCTGAAGCCATAACTCAAGAAGGGCCACACTGATCACTGCAGCCAAGGCCAAAAGCTGAGCAAGAGAAAAATGTCTGTGACTAGTGAAGGGAATTCCTCCCTGGCCCCAGAGCCTTATTCAGACAGGGGTGTGACCTGGTGTCCTTAGTGAAGTAAATAGAAAAATATCAAATAAAGGATTTTAAAGTTAATCAAAGTAGAAGTGGATGTCAGAAAAATTAAGTCAGAACAAAATTATATCATTTTCTGCAATAGTTAACATAGTAATGGAATAACCAGACTTCAGCCATATAGAACTGATGTCAAACCTTGGCTTCATCACTTACCAGATGACTTACTAATGCCTGTCTTCTGGCAAGAAGCTACCCATCCCTTGCCTTCATTTTTATCATCTATAAAACAGAGATCCTCATTCATTAAAAGAGTTTTATTACTAAGTTGGACAGTTTATTTATTGTGCTTAACTTAGAACCTACAAACATTCAATAACTGTTGTAAAAGAAAGATGCATATTTTCTCTCTAGACCAAGAGAAATATCTGCCTCCCAGTAATATAATGCAACTCATGAATGATGAGATGTGGAAGAAAGGAAAAAAAACAAAAAACAAAAAACTAATGACAAATGAATCTCCATGCCAACAGCAGGTAAGGTGCAAGATTTGCTCATCAGACAATACTTTGACCAGCCTTATAGATAAAGCAGATCAGACTTGTAAGACAAACATGAAATCTAAGGTCAGAAATCATCATCAGAATTAAGACTGAGGTTAAAACCTATCTTGTAAAATATGACCCCAAATTTGGAAATAGGAAAATAAAACTCCATGGTGTGTTTTCAGAGCAGATGCAGCTCAATTTGCTAGAGGAATTAACTTTCTAAGTACATGTATTTTTGATTTCCTATTTGCTATCAAAAAATTGTGTTTAACAATTCTGTGAGAATTGGGTCTAACATATAGAAACCAATAGCAATAAAAATTATTATTGTCTAAGGATAATGAAAATGAGTTTTATTCAATAGCAATATAAATAACTTCTGTACAGGATAAAAATTAACACCAGATGTTACTGTTTATTGCATTGAAAGACATTAATCACTTTTGTATCTATTAGCGCATCCATTCCCCATTCCTTTGACTGACCAACCTATGAATTCCTTGATTTTCTTTTGAACTGGTCTGAACATCTTACTGGTCCCTTCAGTAATTAATATGTTAAATGAAATCCTTGTTCAACTCCTATGTTTGTATGAAGATCTCATTTTTAGCTTTTTGAGAATTATACTTGAGTACAACTTCCTTTAAATGATAGTGCAAAACCCTTAAAGCAGATTACCACTTGCATTTTTCAATATTACATTTCAGTATAAATATGTCTTAGTTAAGTATCTGTATGTAACTCAATCCAGATGTTATTTCGGTCCTTTGTAATTAATTTCTCCATTTTTAAAAGTCCCAAAGATTCTCATCCAGGTGTTGCTAAAGGAGAAACCATGAATCTAAGGGAAGTGGATCATTGTTCTAGAGGGACTGCACCTTGATGGATTCAGCCAAGGTTGCCAGACACTTATATTACTTCTGCTTACACAGCTGGTGCCTGATTTAGATGATGACAGGACATTGCATCTTCACAAAAACAGTTAAAGTGCACACACTTAGCTATCTTATCACTCATTATTTCTATGTAGGAAATAAGGAAGAGAGTTGAGGGAAACAGGCTTATCCATACATCACTTCAAGCTATGCCAGAGCAGCAGCCTCAATGAACTTCTGCCCACACCCCCCGCATCCCTTCATACACACACCCACACAGCTCACTCTGGCAATTAATGGAGACTGCATAGCACAACATTTTCTCAAAGTGAGGCACACACACTTTTCTGAGTAATAGTTATTATTCTTAATTTACAAACAAGTGCTTACAAATGACTTATTACTTAGAAATAAGTGTTTAATAAGTCCCCACTATGTGCAGGGCATTCTACAGATTGTATGTGTATGTTTTAAAAATGGAATACGAGGCTTAGTCTCCATAATGAAAGTGTTCACCATTTATAGAAGTACAGTAATAGCAATTTTACGTGGACCTGAAAACATTCTGTCCATTTACAAAGGCATAATTCGCACAAGAATTTTCAGTTTACTCTAGACAAAGATGTTTCTTTTTCTTGACTCATCCAAGTATTAAACTAGGCTCTCACAGTATGATCACTGAAACCATCCTCTGAATAAACACACCAGCTAGGACATTAGGCAACTTATAAAAACAGAAGAGATTGTCCAACTGAAGTACTTACATTTTAACAGCTTGGAGAACAAATTAGTTTTTAAACTATTGATATTTCATTAGTTTTTAATAGAAACATGAATATTCTGTTTCTATTATAAATTTAACATGAAGTCTAATAGATTTATACAAGATTTTAAAATAAAGAAAATCCATAAATCACCAACAGCAAACAATATACATACATGTACATATTGGCTAAAGTTTCTCTACAAATACTATTTTTTATGGAAGTTGCTTAATAAAATATTTCAATCCTAGACTATATATATTTAGGCTATAAATGTTAAATGTTTTAGTAGCAGGGATGGGAAAGAAAATATGGGAATAACATTTTCCTTTTTTGTGCAAGTCTAAATTATTTTCACAGACACATAACCTACTTACTGGTAAAAGGAATTATACCTGAACATCAGAAACTTGAAATTTTTTTTCACTTTTTACCCTCCAAATAGCTATCCTTCACTCAGGCTGGCAACATTTACATAACATAGTAAATAATATTTCCTACCTACCTGATTCTGATGTTTTTGGAAGATCTTAAGATCACATCTGTGATTCAAGGATTACTAATCAAATTGGCTCTGGAAAGTCATTTTTAATACATCTTTATTGGAATTTCACCCACAATAAACAACACATTTACATGTACTGTTTGGTAAATTTAACACATGTAGACACTTCTGCAACCCACAGCAATAGCACAATAGTTGTTGCAATGTGTTGAATATATACTGATGTTTGGTTTCCATGTAACAAGCGCAGTTTTATTGGTATTTAACAATGTCTTTGTAATCTACAAAACAAACTTTTTTAACTCTACCCAATCTAATCATGCTAGACTTCTAAAGGCACAAACTCTTTCTACACTTCCCTCTAATACCAACGTACATAGTAATTTCCTACAAATACCTTACTCTATTTTTAAACTGAGAATATGCATAAACATCCTTAAGATATATTTACATATATACATACTCTGAAAATATATCTATTGTATATGGAGAATATCTACTGTATATATTTTGTTAAACTATTTTTTCCTTCTGCAAATTGAACTATTTAATTATGCTTTCATTTTACATTTTTCAAAATTTACATGTCATATTAAGTATTGTGAGGATGCCTAAGATAAGCCATGTCAAGAATGGATCTAAAAGTGATGTTGGTCAAAATTTGTCTTTTATTTGTGATGTAGAGGACTACAATAATTTATTCAGATTTTTTTAAATCTCTAGGAAAAAATGTGGATGAAATTGAAAGTCACTTACATAATAATATATATAATATTATTTTTGATTTACCAAATAACATTGTTTCAAGATCACACTACAACAATGCATTTCAACTATGTGCTATCATCTGATTGTTTTTAAATTCATATTTTTCTCCTCCTATCTCTGATTTGCATTTCATTCTCTGATCTCAACTCATCTATAATAAAAGGCCATAGAGCTATCTCCTGTCTGAGTTTGACTCTGTTACTTGTTCTGCCAACTAAACACTTAAAATATTTTATTTTTATTGCAAAATATTTCTTGTTAAGATAATATTAAGCATCCATATTTGAGTACAAAGTTTTTGTTCTAAATTGGTCTCCAGAAAACATTCTGTCTGATCACAACCTAGAATGCAAATGTGGTTCTAAATAATAGTACATTATCCCTCATCCATCTCTCTCTGTCCTTTATACAGGGAAAGTACTAAAACCATTTTAAGTCTAGCATTGGAACTATCTATCAATCAACAGATGTTTTCAGCATAACATAGTACTGAATACGTTAGTTCTAAAAGTATATAATGACCTGTACCCATCTATTCGCTTTTGTATCACTCATATTATATGTAATATTAAAATTAATATTAGATATATTCTCACTAATATTGGATGTAATATTGAAATATTATTATAATATTAAATGCTAAAATTTTAATAATATTAAAATTTCCAGACATACATTGAAGTTTTGTTCAATATAAAGTATTTATCTTCTATACATGCAACACATTTTATTTTGAGGTATGCACATTTTCATATTATATTGTGAAGTAAAATCTGCATGAGAGGAAGAATTCTGTCTTCGTTGATTTACTCTTTCACAAATCTTTAATAAATAACCCCAGAAATCTCTGCAGATTATATAAGACATAGTTGAATCTCTTGACAAAATAGAATTGCCATAAAAGTTTACTAGAATGGAAACAACATCAAAACAACAGTCCACAAAATACAGCGGACAAAAGGACATTATTAAAAGTGCTCTCCTCTTCATACAATTTGTATAAAGTACTTTTTTAATATGGTGAATCATTAATTTTCAAACAGCTTGAAATCTGCTATAAATGTAATAGCAGATTTCTGTTTCCAATACCCAGGTGTACCACCTATATTCCTTAGCTTTATAATAAATTTTACTTTGGGTGAATTTTATACATCAACACAGATATTAGTAGAACAAAGGACTCTGTTCTTGATTTATTGACTTCACAATACCTGTTATTAAGATCAGGAATCATGCACAAGAAAACATTCCACTTTTTAAACATTTTTCTGTCTTTTCAGCTTAAAAACAAATTTTAGACACAAAACTAATCTTTAAATTATTAGATATTTGATAAATAATTAAAGGTTAAAAATTGTTCTATTTACTTGGTTGTTCACTCTCTTCTAAGGTCCTATCTAAAGCCCTTCATGTACTGCATATGTGACCTTACACAGGTAATTTAATCTCTGTGAGTTTCGGTCTCCTCCCTGGAGTTCACAGAGTATTGCTAAGATGGGCTAATACATTATGCATTAAATAAATGCTTGGTACATGGATGAATTTATTTAATTTCTGCTGAGGTTATAAACTAACATAAAAAAGAGAAATTGTATCAATTAAAATCACAAAGACTGTTTCACTATTATTATTCATATTTACTTTTGCTTGTTGACATAAAGTATCATAAAAACTAGAACCATTTCAAAGAAAGTGGCCAAGCAAAACAAAAGATTTTCTCAGCCTTTTCAAAGTGTCTGAGAGACAGGAAGTGAACATAATGACCACCTATCCTGATTTACAACAGGAAACATAATAAAGATATTTATTGGTATAATCATCATACCACAATTTGTAAATGCATAAAGATATAAATTGTTTCTTGGTGATTTCCTTTCCATGAATACTTTGATTTGATTCTGTTATAGACTCATCTTCAACCTTATCCTTTTTTTTTAAATATTTATTTTTTAGTTGTAGGTGGACAGAATATCTTTATTTTATTTTTATGTGGTACTGAAGATCGAACCCAGTGCCTCACGCGTGCTAGGCGAGCACGCTACCACTGCGCCATAACCCCAGCCCCCTTATCCTTTTTAATGTATGCATTTTAAAGTCTTTATGTTTAACTTCCTATGTCTTATTTAAAAGTAATTTACTCAGAAATGCATTGATGTAAAACGATGATGGCAGCTAAACCAATGATACATTTCTCTACAAGGAGCTTTATATAAATGGCATGCTGTCAAGTCATCATCATTTGTTAAAAAGCGGGCTGGATAACTTACTCCAGAGAAACTTTCCATATTTTCTTTTTTAGGAAGGTGTGATTTCTAAGAATCTGGTGCTACATTCCACCATAGAAAAAAATCCATGAAAGTTACTACTATCAAGCAAAATAATTCACTCTGAATTTCAAATTTAATAAGAGAGCAGGTATTCATTGTCAAAACAATGTTGATTTACATATTTTGTGGATCATTATTGATTTTAAAATCCACATTAAAAAAATAACCTTCCAGTCTTTCTCATAAACAGTGTTGCACTTTAAAATCTTTAAAACAATTCTATGTACATCCAGACATTTCGGGGCCTTAATTAATTTTCTGTCTTACAGTCTTTCCAGTTGTTAATCAGATTTGGCATTTGCCTTATGTTTTTATGAGAAGTTTGCAGCTTTGATTAGAAAGAGAGATTTTAGACAAAAGTATATTTTCCCTTATCAAGGGTCATTAAGAAATAGGGCACCCAGCAAAAGACAAGCTGGAACTCATTAGCTAGCTTAATAAAACACTTATGAGGAACACCATGTACTAAGAGAAGGACTATATTTATACGGCCTTTTAAATAAACAAAGCAAAGCCAAAAATTACAAGCAAAATGACATAAAGTAGATTTATTGAAAGGTAAAAGTTGAACAGCTAGGAAAACCACCTGCATGTCATTATCCTCTGTATCATAGAAATGTGTTTTTCTTCAATAGAGTAAACAAGGTCTTTATGAAATTTACTTAATCCTATATCATATTTTATGTAACACAATACTTAATATTTTGGTTTTGATTTTTACTTTGAAATATTTGAAATGATAACTTAATTCCTTAGATGGTTGAACACAAATATTCATGAACCTCCCCATTATACTAACAAGACTTTGCATCTCTTTCATAACTAGGAAGGAGCTTTAGAGCCACAACAAAAGAAAGTAGTAGTAAGTTTAAAGTTAATTCATCAGCATTCCTTTTTCTCAAAAAGAGGTACATTAATAACTTTGAATTAGTACTGTTTATTAATATGTGCTAAAGATTCTTAAAATAGAGAAAAATGTATGGAAGCTGAATGAGGCAAATAAAGTTATAGATCAATAATTCTGATTATAACACAAAGCAATGACACATAAAATGACTAATATTTTTGCTCTAGAGCACTGTTTTTAGATGGATTGACTTAAAAATTGGAATGTGACCTGGTATGAAAATTTTTAAACTCCTTGCAAATTCTCTCTGAAAAATGATGGTGATAACAATGGTGATACTCTGTGTTGCCTGTCTGAATGAATGGAAATCCCTCTCATGGAGTCGAGTATATGTTTAGTAAATGGGAGTTACTCATATTAATAAAACAGCTTATTTCCTTAACAAAAGTCAACTGTTATTGGAGGAGCCATTTCAGTTACCTCATGGAGTTTCAGTATTCTTGTGGAAGACACATGAGGATGCTCACTTGCCAGACAGTCCATAGATGGTGGAGAGGGTTCAAGCTCTCAATATTAAGAGGGTTTCACAATTCGAACAGAATTAGGCAACTTTCATAAAGAATGCATTTCCATCTAAATCAGCATTTTCTAAGTGAATTACTTATTTTTTCAATTTTAGAGATACATTCTCATGAGAAAAAATAAAAATACTTTGGTCTCAAATTGTGATAAAGCACATAGTTAAGATTCCTAGTGTCTTTACAGGGTTACTCTGTCTTTGACAATGTAAAATGCATGAATATTTAATTCATTAATACCAATCCTAAAAATGATGGTGAAGAAACAGTCATCTCTAATCATTTACACATTCAAAATATCTTTTGTTAAGAACGCAACAGATTTTATTCCACTTTATTGGTAGTTTTAACTGAGTGACTTGAATGTTCACACAGCTGCCCTCGTTCAGATGCTCTCAGTATTCATGGAATGTCTGAGTATGTGGAAATACCTATCACCAAGTCAAGAGTATATGTTCAATAAGTGCCAGTTTCTCATATTGAGAAAGTAGGTTCCCCCCTCTACTCTCTCTGTTTCCATTGTCCACTGAACCATTTAGAAGAGGAAATGGAGGTAACTTTGCAGAAAATGTGTACATTTAAATCCAGGGGTCCTTGCCCTATTCTACTGATTGGCCCCATATCTGTCTTTCATTCATTCAACCAACCAAACCACAAACATTCGCTTAAAATATCCTTCATACTAGGTGCTACAGCAGTTGCCCAGGGAATGGAATAACACAAAAACATTTACAAAACAAAACCAAACAAAAATGCAGGAAAAAAAAAAGAGCATAATTGCCATTCCAGAAAATACTTCAGAGGTTAGTGAGGACACAGACATATTAATTTTTTTTATTTTAATAATGTCTAAAATAAGAATAAAAATTCAATTCTATGGGAAAACACAAGAGGCAAAAACCAACTTTGTAACAATAACTGACTGACAATCTAATTGATCAATGCTTCTTAAGATGGTGTAGAATCAGTCACTAAACAAGACAGCATTTCTATTCTAAAAAAAGGTGTACTACTGGGCTGGAGTTGTGGCTCAGTGGCAGGGTGCTTGCCTTGCATGCATGAGGCACTGGGTTCAATCCTCAGCACCACATATAAAAAATAAGTGAATAAAATAAAGATCCATCAACAACTAAAAAAATATTTTAAAAAAAAGGTGTACTACTGGTATTGTGGTAATAATTGTCAAGCGTTTGGGGAGCCAGGGTTAAACAGTTTACTGATTTTGCTGCATTTCACAGTTTTCTGTGCTGTTGATCTTATTTAGCTGTATATGGTGGAAACAGTTTAAAAGGGTGTGTTACTACAAATCTTTTCCCTATTCCAAATTCAGTGAACTCATATTGAAAATGTGCAGTTATGATAAGAATATTTACATCCCAGGATTTGCAACAGTGCACATGCATGAGCATGTGTTCCTGTGTGTATTTTAAGCAAATTACTTGTTAAATATTTTCCAGCATATAATTAAAAACACTCAAAGCAATAATTGTTTCACAATGATATCAGTAGCAAAAACATAAAAATGAATATGTTGAAGGTAGTTGATTTCTACACTTGAAGATATTCTAGATTTTAAGAATATTTTCTCCAGTTTCATTTGTAATGTTCAGATAGGAGGCCATCAGACCTACATTAATCACTAAGTTCTAGAATATAATTTATGCCTTGATTTACATTATCCAGAATTGAAATTCATTATTTCAATTCATTAAATTGAATTGAATTTAATGTGATTCATTAAAATCACATTACTGTCAACATCTTCCAGATTGTCATAGCAGTTAGAGAAACAGAGTCCAGCTGAAATGTTAACTGGAATTTCAAGCACATGAAGGTAAACACAAGAACATATGGAGAGTAAATCTTATTAAATTCCTCTCTTTTCCTATAATTTGTAGCATTCAGAGAGCATTTCCTCTCCCTAAAGAACTCTTTCTCCACCAGCTATCTTTCTTTAGCCCTCCACAAACCCACGCTTACCCAGAGCATTCCAGACTGATCACACATAGCCTCGCCCTGCTGCCCACAGCCACAGTCTCTTCTGATGTCTCAGGCACAATATCCATCACTATGATGGCTTTTATCTCAAGAATCCTGCCCTTTGAGCAACTTCCAAACATACTCTTTGGGCTTGAAGAAGGCTCTGGGTAACCACACATTAATAATGTTTGGCTGATAGAATAATACAAACCTTGACATACTTAACATTTTGAAATAGGAGAGCTTACGAATAACATTGCATGCACTCTGATTTGGAATGAAATTTGCTATCGTTTCTTCTGTCATATAGAATAAACAGATAAGACCACATACAAAGGAAAAGATGACAAATCATTACGTTATTGAGAATGTAATGCAATATATTTAGAAATAGGAGCAATTTGTGAGTGATAAAGAGGAAAAAACACCTTGCATAAAAATTTGAGATAATTAGAGATAAAACGTATTAAAAGGCAAGAAAGAACCAAGCAGAAGAAATAATGTTCAACATCAAAATTTGATCATGAATCCCTTTTTTTCATTCAGAATATTCCCTTCAAAACTTCAACCAATCATGAGATATGTGTAACTTTTTCAACATAAAATATATCTTCAGTTACTATATCAAACTCAATGATAATTTTTTAAAAATTCCTTATACATTTATTGGAGAGGTTACTTGAAGTTTATCCAATAGGGAGTCATTGCTTATTCTTTTAATAGGCAGAATCCATAATTTGTCTTTAGTTTTATTATTATACTTTGCTTTATGGAAAGCTATTTATTTTAAAAATCTTTACATTTAAGCTGTTATCATTTCATGACTAAAAATTAATTTAACTGAAATCCAAAAAAATATATAGATTAAAATTATGACTATACTAAAAGCTGAAGAAAATACTACTTGAAGGAAAGATAATAATTATCCTTTTATTTGCCGTTGTTGAGTATTACCTTTCTTACTAGTGTTTTGAGAAGAAAATCAATTTAGGTTTATATACATATACACACACACACACACACACACACATGTATATTTGAGATACATTTACTTAACTTGAAAATATTTAAAATCTTAATTACTGACTGGATGAAAGAAAATTATTGGTCAATATTCATTTTTCTAAATTTAAGGTCGCTATTTTAATTTTCCTTTAAAAATTCATACTAATTATTACATTCAGCATTCTACAGATTTCAATGTGCTGAAAAAGTACAATCATGAGCAGAAATATTTAAACACAATGAATCCCTCTAATTTAACCCTATCTGAATCTGTAGATAATTGAAAAAATCTATTAAAGTGACAATTCATTTTAATATCATACATGATCACATTACTCTTTTCAAACCTATCTTAACACATAATAATTTTGTTTACTCACTAGTCTTTTAATGTAAGGCTATGTTCTCTTCTTTAGGACAAATGCTCACTGAATGATTAAATTGTATTTGGATAAAACACACCCATAACAATCATCTTTTTTTTTTTCTAATTTCGCTTTCTTTAAAAATAGCAAAAATTTAAACTATTTAAAATTCTTTATTGAGTGAAAATCCCTCTTATTTACTATTTGTTTTTTCAATCCACATCTAACCCAACAAAATTATTTTAGTATTTTACCTTTATTGTATTGTTCTGGAACTTGAATTTTAAATTTTTTAAAACAATCTTTGGTTCCTATTTTCCCTTTATTCTTCAGGTTTTGTGTTTCATTGAATTAGACACTTGTAATATCAAAGCACAGGACCCAATAGGGGGAGAAAACAGCCAACTTTGGAAAGTGAAGTGTTGAGAGGTGGCTAGGCAGCAATGACCCTGACCTGTGGGCCTGAGTTGGAACATTTTCCAGAGGGGGTGGGAAGACTTTGTTGAACTTCTAAGGGTCTGAAACTGAAACTTGAGAGGAAGAAGAAGACATCCAGGAATTCAATTTCCCATCCCCATTATCTCCCTGAAATTCCTGGGACACTCAACTTTCTAGTCCCATTACCATTACTCTAACCCAGTTCCCATTGTCCTCCTGGCCTAGCCTAGAGCCTTCTGAAAGTGTCTCTTCTTGTTTCCATTCACTCTCCCCCTTTATGTTTTAATAAATTGTAAAGTTAATGCCCTCTTACCAAGTCTTCAAGATTATGTTACCCTTGAATTTAAAACCTAAAGTGGCGTTTTACTTATTTTTGTATAAAAGCCAAAGAACTCAATTAAAAAAAGAAAAAAAAACTTGGAATAGAACCACCATTTGACTCAGTTACTCCACTACTCAGTATATACCCAAAGGACTTAGACTCAGCATACTACAGTGACACAGTCACATCAATGTTTATGGCAGCTCAATTCACATTAACTAAGCTATAGAACCAACCTTGGAGCCTGTCAACAGAAGAAAAGATAAAGAAAATATGGTACATGTACACAATAGAATATTACTCAACCTGAAAGAAGAATGAAATTATGGCATTTTCCAGTAAATGGATGGAACTAGAGACTATCATGCTCAGTGAAATAAACCAGTCCCTTAAAACCAAAGTCTGAATGTTCTCTGTGATATATGGATGCTAAAACACAATAAGTTGTTGGGGAAGAATAGAAATTCATTGAATTAGATAAAGGGTAATGAAGGGAAGGAGGGGAGAATGGGAAAAGGAAAATTGGGAAAGGAATGAATTGGAAAATAATTCCCTATACTCATATATGAATACAGGACCAGTGTAACTCCACATCATGTACAATCACAAGAATGAGATCCTAAGTTATCTCCATGTAGGTATAATGTATCAAAATTCACTCTACTGTTACATATATCTAAACAGGATTTTTTTAAAAAGACATTTTGTAATTCTCCCCTGACTTTTGTGCCCCCATAATGTTGTTATTCTATGTTTCTGTTGCCATGTGTTTTTAGGTGTTTCCTCTCATCATCATGTTTTCAAACATAATTTCTCTCATTTTGGAAGACACTCCTGGACATTTATTCAATTTATCCTCTCTGATCTTCATCCACATATTTTTATTTATTTATCTGGAATCTGCTCATAGTTATTTCCTTACCTCCTAGAGCAGGTTGGTTGGGTAATTTTTGTGTTCATATAGAAACCCATTCTATCCCATCCTTCTACTGGAATTGCCCTTTTATTATTTGCTGCTCTAGCTAAGCTGCACACAGAATGCCTAAGCATTTACATCTAATTAAGCAGAGAAAACTGCTGAGTGGTGAAGGAGCAAAATGAATAAGTGCTCTTTTAAAAATGATAGTTAAGTCAGGCACCTTGGCACATGTCTGTAATCCCAGTGACTCAGGAGGCTGAGGCAGGATCAGCAAGTGCTAGGCCAGCCTGGGCAACTTAGCAAGACCTTGTTTCAAAATAAAAAACGAAATAGAACTGGCAATATAGCTCAGAGGTAAAGTAGCACTGCTTTCAATATCCAGTACCATAAAAAATTAAAACCTTAAAAAATCACAGTTAGTGCTGAGCACCATTGTCCACACTTGTAATTCCATCTATTCAGGAAGCTGAGGATGGTGTTCACTGAGTTCAAGGCCACCCTGGGAAACATGATGAGGTCCTGTCTTGAACAACAACAGAAACCAAAAATAAAATAAAAATCATAGTTACTATTCAATAACTGCCATATGTGAAAGCATTTAATCCTGTATCTCTTGTCTGCAAAATGTTAACTACCTGCATTGCTCTCCGTCTCTCATTACAGAAAACTATCTTGCTGTAGTTATTTAGGTAGCTCTGAGATTTTCTTTCCATTCTAGTACACATATCTTGAAGGTATTTTGATAGTCCAAAAAATACAATAACTGACACAAGTTATGTCAGATGAGATTGAAAAACAGAAAGAGAGAGAGAGTGAGAGACACAGACAAAAATATCCAGCAACTTCCTAGAGGCTCATCCTCCAAGAAAATTCAGGAAAGAACAGGTGTGGGTGAACAGCAGGAAGTATTATAATGTGAGATGTGATGAAAGTCTTCTCCATTTGCCTCATAAAACTTCAGGAAAATCCCACTAATTCCATGATTTAAACTTTATGTGAAACTTTTTGATGCTATCAGTGTTTTGAGCTATTTTATTTTAAACTGATGAAAGGACCTGTGATAATGCTGGCCTGACTATGGGCCAGGTGGGCAAGAGAAGTTCCTGTTTATCCAGGTGACTGTTACACCAGCATACAGGAAGATGTGTCTCATTTTCTTCTCTCTTTTGTGTGAGTTTCTTCTATGAACATGGAGCTAAGGGCTGAGAGTGTGGGAGAAAAAGGAAAGGTCCCTACAGGACTTTTTCTCTCTGGCCCAAGATTCCACCTTAGATAATAAAGAACTTGATAAAGTCTGACATAGGGGTAGTACTTGACCCCAATTAGCTTTTGCTGATGACAAGAGACCAGTAATTTCAGTAACATAGCCATTCTGTGTCTTCTCTATGTCTCCTGTCATACTGCCTAGGCAAAATAAACTAGTTATATGAAATCTTTTCACCGAGGCAAGGGAAACTTGACTTCTGGTACAATCAGCAAAAGAAAACTTCAACTTCTGAAAACAGTAGACTTTAGGTACACATATGTATTTTGTTTTGAATAACTTTTTAAATAACCTTACTCCTGTTGTGTTGCTTTGTCGCAAATTACTTTAAATGTCTGCAGGGCAGAAAAATCCTTTTCTTTGGGTAAAATTTGGGGCTTGTGTGAGTTTGGGTTATAAACGGTACACGCAAATGAAGATAAAAGTCTGTTCCTCCTCTCAGTCTGGTTCCCAAGGATTAACATTGGTGTGTTATTCTCCAGGGAGTGAAGAATTGTCAAGAAGTTCCACTTCCAAGACCTCTGTTGGCCAGAAAATATGCTCACGTACATGGGCAGCTGGGTTTCAATTTTATTTCTTTCCTTCTTATATTGGTTTTCTTGTTCTAGTTTTTTGTTTTGTTTTTTTTTCTACATTTGGAATTTTCGCTTCAAAGATAAACTTGACAGAGTTCTGTCATTTAGAAAACACATTATATGAATGAGCTGGTGGTCCACATCATGAACTCCATATTAGTAGACCTTCTACATGTGGGATACTTTAAAAACTAGCTATCTGAAATTAATGAATGATATTGAAATATAGCACCTATTTGTGTTAGAATAACTAAATTCCTGTATCACAATGACATTTTAGATATAACACAGATACTGAATATTGTCACCAAGAGCTGGAAAATAATTTTTTGTTTAATTCAAAAAATTATTTTAGAGTCATTAAACAGAAATGTTAATTGTTAACAATGAAGACAAAATTAAACTCACAGAAAATTCTTACTTTCTACTATTATATGAAGACTATGTCCATGTCACTTTAAAATTATGTCAACAAATAATAATTTTATGATTAATGTCAAAGAGGAATTTAGGGGAAGGGAAGAATACTTAGATTTTATTCAACTGCTAGTGAATATTTGTGGTAAACTATTAATCAGTTCAATTATGAAAATAAATGTTGAAGGCAAGAATGAAACATTACACATGGGTATGAAATGAAAAGAAATACCTTTCTCATATCATCACTCTCATTAGTTCCCCTGTATGGCCACTCTAAGTTTACAGTTTCAAAATACATAAAATAAGGTAGTGAGTTTTGCATATATTAATTTGATAGATTCTTCTGGAATGTATTTCAGCATTTAACAGTATGTTTTATTTCATACAACATATAGTGTTTCCCATCATCAGAGGAATCCTCTCTCATGGCAAATGCAAAGTGAAGCTCCTAGAAAGAACTGTAGGAGAAAGCCTTGAAATCCACAATCTCTACAACTCAACATGTTTTAGACCTGAGCTAGTCCCATAGATGACCAAGTAACCAGTTAAGAAAGCAATTCTGATCTTCTCACTGTCATAGTTAAAATCTTTTAATGACGTCATTTTGCCCTGTGAATAAAGGCCAAAGTCCTTCATGTGGTCGCCATACTGTGATTTATTGTCCCCATCTAACCTGGCTGATTGCATTCTATCCTGTCTCTCAGCTCTGCCACCCCTGGCTTTCTCCAAATTCCAGGAATGTCCCTGTTGCTTCTATTCTAAGAACCTTCACCCTGTCAGATTTCTTCCCCTTATGCCTCACACTTTCCACTCCTCAATGCTCTGGCAAAAGCTATTTCCACACAGAACAATTCATTAGCGTGGAGATTCTGTTAAATTCTCCTGTTCCTTCCCATTGCCTTCCACAGAACGTATGATGAGTCATGAGGTAAACAGAGGGCATAGCTTTTTAAATGTCATTCCTCCAGCAGAACTCAAACCAATGGGAGCAGAGGCCACACTTAATGTTCTAGGCTCAGTGGCTAAGATAATTCTGGTACATGCTAGATGACTTACAAATGCTTTGAATAATGACCTTTTTTAAAATTTTTTAATGACTGTGACTTTTTTATAATTTAGACTTGTCTCAATCTCTTGCATAGATTCTCATATGTATACAGTGTATTTATGAATTTATAATTATTTGTTTTTCCATAAAGAATCTAAATTGTCCCTTTTCTCTGAGAACCTTTCATTTTCTTTTTCCTATACTTAAAATTTCAGACTACTTTAACATTTGAAATCTAAAAATAATTACTACTGACACAGAAAATATTCATAGAATGATGATACAATACATCCACCTTGGCTAATCCTCCAAAGAGTTATTCACCTGGACTTTGCTTCAAAAATATTTTTCATCAAAGCTATCACTATGAATCAGCAGTTAGCCACTCACTATTTGCCTCCTACAATTTGGTAGTTATTTGTATTCAAAGTGGAACTCCAGTCGTTTTTCTACATTTTCATATCTATTCAGAACATGCATGTATTGCAATGAGAAGAAATAAGGTCAAAATTTTAGAAATAGGCAGCAGAGAGGATAGAAAAAATATGATCTTATGGATGAACACTTTCATAAAAAAATTGAAAAAATCTGTCCTTTTTTAAGACATGGACAATCTGCAGATAAAGTTTAGGTTTGGTTTTCTTACTAATCTAGTTTATGACACTTTGCACAAATGGCTTTATGGGTTGCCATCAAATGCAGCCTGCATGAAATGGGATCTAATGCAACAATTAACAACCACATTTCTGATTTCCTACAAGGTAGAGCTTTGCCACAGGCCAAACTTTTGGAAAAAATACATGCTTCTTTTTGCTGCATTATCGATGGATGCAAATATATACAGAATTGAGTAATATGATGACAAAAACAGTTCATCAATTTTGCTCAGATTTCCTAGTCTTAGAATATATAATACTGGAAAAAATCAGTCTTAATCAAATGTGTGAAAATTAAAAGCAAATAAAAAATGGGAAAATGATGCATATTGTTATTTAAAGGGAATTTAAAATTATATTAACAATGTAAAGATTAGATGACCAGGGAGAAGATGAATTTAAGCCACTTGGCAAGGCTTTATTGGAATACACGCCCTCGGGCCAAATTCCCCGTCCATCAGAGTATGTCCGGGAGAAATGGCACTGGAGATTCCGTGCACAGAGAATTTCAAGAAAACCCGGTCAGGAAGGGGAGGGCTTGAGGGCAGGAAAAGAAGGCCCGAGTCCTTCCTGGATAGGTCAGGAAAACTCGCTGATTGACAGGAGACGTGTCTACTAGTGACATCACATCTGGCTTGTAGCTCCGCTTTGCAGCTGCTGACCGGTTCCCCTAATTGGACATCTTAGACCCTGACCAGACCTAACAAACAATAGTCAATATATATAATCAATCTAAGTACCCACTGACAAAGGAATGGATAAAGATGATTTGATAGATATAATGAATATTATATTATATATGGTATGTTTTATTTAAATATAAAATGGAATATTATTCAGGCTTAAAAAAATAAGAAAATTTTGTCATTTATGACAACTTGGTTTATGCTAAGTAAAATAAAGTTCAGAAATACAAATACTCTTATATTTGCAAACTTAAAAATTCAAAGTTATTGTAACAAAGGGTTGATGGTCACTGCCAGGGGCTAGAGGGTAGGTAGGGTGGGGAATGATTGAGTGATGTTCAAAGGTCAAAAATGACACAAAGTTTCATTCAGGAAGAACAAGTTCTGGAGATCTGACCTACAGTGTGGTGACCACAGTTGATTATAATTCATTAGATACTTGCAAATTGCACACAGAATAGATGTAGATGTTCTCACCACAAAAATATTTTTTAAGTAATTATGTGAGGTGAGTATATTAATTATCTTGATAATATTAATTTCACAATGCACACATACATCAAAACATTATACTGTATACTGTAAAAACACACAATTTTTCTTTGTCAAGTATTCCTCAATAAAACAAATTTCATCAAAATATTTAAAATGATGTTTATATTTCTTAGTTATTAATCAACTAATAAGCTAAATGAATAACCCAAACCAAAGTGGTAGCCTGAATTAGCAGTACCAAAAGAAATATTGAATTATTTTGTCTATATGAAAACAGACAAATTACTTTATTCTAAGACTATAAGAATCCATAGGTGTAATTAAACATATATATTGTCATGTATTCTCCTAGTTAAATGTCTGAAATAATCCTTCAGAAATCATATAATTATGCCCTATTTCAGGACTGAGTTGATCTTCTCCTCAAAGATTCCTAGTGAAGAAAAATTATAATTTTTTCCTCCTTCACAGCAGTATACTGCAGCTTTTACAATCACAAATAGCACATTTTACCTACAATTACCTTTTCCTATTATATAAAGAAAATATACTAATACAATATACACAATAGGGTCTATATTCACTCCATTCTGCTGCAGATAATATCTTGTTTTCGACAGCTATTATTTTTTTAAAAAGCTAGTGTTGCTTTTGTTTTTCATTTCATGAAAGTGCTCAATATTTGCATAATGAATTCCTCTCAAAAGATGAGAGAATGAATGAGGAATAAACAAATTGCAGCCTCCCTGTATAATGACTCTACCTTTAAAGATGGATCACACATGGCCATGCCTGAATGCATCCAATATATCAATATTTATTAAGCAGACAGAAAGTCAATTGAACCATAACTTGCTTTGTGCTAAGAAAGAAGAAACACAGAAAAGGATATGGGAATATTATTAAAAAGAAACTTAAGGACCCTATCCAAAGTCAATACCAGAAGCTCCTCCTGAATCTCTTTTTTTCCAAATCTTTATGGAATTGAATAAACCATCTGCACAGGGTATTATAAAAAGATAACTAAATATGAAATAGCCACACCCTGTCATAAAATCTTATTGGTTTTTAAAACAAGTATTGTCAATACCATTTGTAAAACCGTTCTTCATTCACATACCTTGTACAAGAGTTATTATTTTTTCATTATGGATAAATATTTTTTCCCCCCATCTGGACTGAATTCCTTGAGAACAAGGTCAATTATATATTTTAAGTTCTGCAAAAAAAGTGTTTAATAATTGTGAACAAGGTCATTTTCTCATATATTTTAAATTCTGCAAAAAAAGTGTTTAACAATTGTGAACTAAAGGATGATTAACAACTGATGCAGCATATTTGAAAGGCATCATATATATGAATTATATATATATATATGTCATATATATGAATGATACACAGACACACACACACAAACACAAAATGGCATTTCTAAGTATGACCTTATCCCCTTTCTTGATTAAAATAATAATTCTACTTGTAGAACATCTTGTGTGCAAGGCACAGTGTAAACTCTTTCCTATATACTCTTCCAAATGCCATGGGTTGGGTTTTATTATTGTCATTTTACAGACAGGGAAAATGAGGTTTGAAATCTTAGATTATTTTGCTCTAGGATACAAAAATAGTAACTCCAGGTATAAAACAAGGGATTGCTTTTTGTTTGTTTTTGTCTTCCTGACTCCACAGATCAGGCTTTTAATTGCTATACTGTATTTCATGAATCACAGTGATAACCTTGGAAAAGATTGATCTGAACATGTGTGAATGAAGAAGAGATCTAATATTTAAAGTAAATTCTCTACTGTCAATTTCTGGCAATCAAAATTGTAGTTCCACAAATAGAAGAACAAATTCTTCCTGGGATCCTATTGCATCGAAAGATCACATGGCTAAATACAGCATAGTTTTCTGGATTGGATCTTGACAGGAAAAAAAAGACATTTGTGGAATAAAGGATAAGATCCAAATTAAGTCTGGAGTTTGCTTAAAAGTAATGAGCCAATGTTAATTTCTTGGTTTAAACAAATTTACCATATTTATTTAAGATGCTAACATTAAGAGAGACAGGGTGGAGAAAATATGGGAACTCCCTGTTCTGTCTGTGTAAACTTTAAGTTTAAACTTATTCCAAAATGAAAATTTGCATTAAAAAAAAAAACTGTAGCACCATACATATTTAAGACATGTGCATATGTGTATTAAACATGAATGTGACAAAATCTGAAAATATTTTTCTCTAGATGGTGAGAAAAGGGAGAAAGCTCTTTAACCTCTTACTGCTATGCTTTTTTCATCTTTTTCTTGGAAATAAATTGGGCATAATATTTTAGACTTTCTGGGTGTCTTTGTATTTCCTTTCTGTGTTTTCTAGTTTTTTTCTGCCTTTCATTCCAGATCCTACTTGGCTCAATATTCAGAGAAGATTTATTGCAAGGTAGATGAGAGAGAAATAGCTTCAATCCTTTATGACATTCGTGTGACACAGTTTTGATCTCATAGGAGATTTCCTGGGCCAACACCAAAATTCCTATATCTGAGAGAAGAATAGCAAACTTTCAGATGATGAAGAAAAAATATATTGTTAATTTAAGAATCTACATAAAATCTTAAAAAGGTGGTAACATTATTTTTAAAAGAATATACATTTCTCCAATAACTGTCACTTTTCAGCCTGACTGTCATATCAACAGAGAGGTAGTTTAAGGAGCTGAGAAAATATTCAAAATTTTGCCTTCCTATAAAAAGTTAAATTTTAAAAAGAGGTAAAGTAGTTAAATAGTAGACATTTTCTGGTTCTTGTGCTCTATCATAAGATCTTCCTTTAAAAACCGTTTTTTAAATTATGCTTTTCTGAATTAATTGGTTCCAGGAACTCTGAACAATTGAGCTCAAATGTAGAACAATAGTGCTGCCACAGGTTGAAGGTGAGATGGGGACAGTGGCAAAGAATTTTTTAAAACTTTAAAAAAAATTGAACTTAAAAAGTCCCTGTGGGTGGGTTAACATTCACCACATTCTCTTTGTATAGAACAAGGACTGAAAGTGGCAGGATCTGGGTGGAATTATCTCTAACAGAAGTAAAGAGGACACATTTGGCTGGAGTGGAGATCTTTCTCCAGCATAAATTCTCCTCTTGTCACCAAATAAATTTGTTCACCTGTGAGGATACTTCAAATTCTCCTTTCCAGTTTAGCAGTTTACTGTGTACCTCCTTAGGGATTTTCTTTCTGTTATTTCTTTCCTTCTTATCATGTTAAAAATTTCAAAAGCCATCTTTACTTTGCAAATTATGTTGCCCAGATACTCAGTCTGATACCTGTAGGTCATCCAGAGAAAAAACAGAGGGATACAAATTCCATTTCATACCTGTTTAGAGTTTCACACATTTCATTTTAAAAAATGGACTTTAATTTGGAAACAAAAAAGATCTAAAGCTTAAAAGCATTGGTCCATTCACACTTCATTTGATTTCTTAGTGTTCATTTACTTTCCAATCTCATCAGTCCATTGAAACAATCTCTTAAGAGACACAGCTGGACTTAATGGATGCAGCCAGCTCATTTGTTCTTCTCAGTCCACATATTTTCCCATCCTTCTGTATCATTTGAAATAACTGACAGCTCCCTTTAAAAAAATAAATAAATAAACTACTTCATTTCTCCCTTCTTGGGCAATCTACTATCCTCATTTCCCTCTTCCTGCCCCCAGAGCTCTTCCCCTGAATTCTTCACTAAATCCCATTATTCAAGCCACTACTGATAGTCAAAGCAATATGTGGCAGGAAAAAAATCAACTTGGAATCTGAAGACTTGGGACCTTGGACACAATAAATGTTTAATAAGTAATTATGAAAAAGGGAAACAGTAATATAATGGATGAAAATATCCTTAAAAATTTGTGGACATTAGTTTAAAATGATACATTTATTTGCTTTAGAATATTTTTCATTATGTTCCTTAAACTGAAAATTAGTGTTTGAAAGTTTGGATGATCTAGTTTTATAACCCATAATATTTCCATAATAATACTGTGTGAAAGAAAAAATATTGAAATAGCCAGTTGATCTAATCAAAACAATGTCCTGAAGGTAGATGCTAAGGGACAATTATCTCACTTTTCAATGTGTACTAAAACATACTATTTTGTGTTTTAATGTCAGGACAGTTATTTGGGATTTTATCAGATTCTATATATTTTATATACATTTTAAATAAATAAAATACACACTTGATTAGATGAATGCATATGATGTATGAATTTTGATAATTTGATAATTATCTTTTATAATTCTCAACTATCTTTTGAATGCCTTTTGAAACATCAACCTCTATTTTGAAGGGATGGTGACATGTATTGTCCTGTGCTTTGGTGAATGCAGTTTTAATGGCTGATACTGGTAATAATGGCACTTTCTCAGTATAAAGAGTCAAACATGAGCAATTACCAAAGTTATTCTGATAAGATCAATTAACATATTTTAAGTATCTTTGAAAGTAAACAATGTTCTGTTCATATTTATGTATTTAAGATAATGGTTAGGACTATATGTGTTCTACATCCTTTTTAAAAGGCAGTAAATGCTTTAACACAGTTCTTGACTATGAGAAATGGATTTCTGATACCACAATCCATTTCTCATAATCAATTATTCCACTTATTTCAATGTAACATCAGTGGGGGATATAAATCAAAATCTAAAAAGAAACAAACTTTCCAATTTTACCAAGTAACAATACAAATTTGTAATTTTTCTGAGAATGAATTTTAGATGAATATTGTTAATAAGCAGGAAAAATTATAAAAATTGAAATGAGCATGTGTGGAAGATCTTCTGGAAAAATTACCACCATTCACTCAAAGAAAGTGTTTGAAGGGACTTGTTATCTTCACAATAATAAGGAGAATCACAATAAAGATCATCTGCCTATTTATAACCTCTCCAAAATGAGTTTCCAAGAAACAATATAAGTTGAAAGTAAATGGGCACATCAAACCTTTGCATTAAATTCTTGGAGATCCCAGTACCTGAGAACAGGAGTGAATAGTACAAAATGTGGCTTTTACCGTACTCAGATAACATGAGGCCAGGAAAATTACACTTGATGGATGAATAGTCACTATATTGCAAGATTAAATAACGTGTAGAAGTTGATAGAAGTGCATCATGTATGAAGTGACCATAGCATGTTCAGAGTCTCTTCCTGCTAGGGTGAAGTTGTTTATTTATGTGCTCATCCTTTACTTTGTGTATAAGGAATGCTGAGGGACCTGCTCTTAGGACCTGCTATGGTCCCAGGACCTATTACAGAAAGCCACCAAGTAGACACTGAGGGCATATTGAATGAATGAGTAGATTAACATTGCTATGTAACAATCACTTCCCAATAATTTGTTTTCTGGGTTTTGATTCTCTGTGCACAATGACCCTGATAGGGATTCAGGTCCTTGCAGAGCAGCTGCTTTGGGTTTTTGTCTGGCAATGTTGCCTGGTCAGTACTGAATCTTTGAGAGCCACCATCTGGTGTTACATTGCTTGTAAATTAAGTCTTAGTCCCTAAACTTCTGCCTTCTTTCTTGTTTCTGAAGGCCTGTTTCTCTAGGAAAATTCTGCCTGGCCATCTAGATTCATTTTTCTTAAATTTTGATTATTATTTCCAATAACCTTTTACATGCTGACATATTCTGAATCTTAACTTCTGTTCTTCCTACAGGCTTGAGATTGTTAGATTTTGAGTTTGGTCTGTTTCAAACTAGACATTTCTCACCTGATTTTAACTTCTGAACACTAAGCCTTATTGCTTATAATAAACTTAGTAATTTCTCTAACAGGGTCAATGCTCAGGAATCCTTTGGACCACACTGAGACTCTGGCACAGTACTTTGGATCTCTCTTAAAAACAAGGACCATCCAGGGGCTGGGGCTGTAGCTCAGTGGTAGAGCGCTTGCCTAGCCTGTGTGAGGCCCTGGGTTCAATCCTCAGCACCACATATAAATAATAAATGAATAAAATAAAGATCCATGAACAACTAAAAAAAATTTAAAAAAAACAAAAACAAACAAGGACCATCCAACCTGAGCCTAAGCAACTCTATACTGAATTTACATGTTTCATCCCTCTAAAAGACCTGTCTTAAAGCTGTTGGAAAGGAACTAGTGAGAAAAAATAATAATAAAACTATTAAAAGAGAAAATACTGGTTAAGAATAGAAAGATACAAATTAATTCTAAATCATAAGTGGAAAAGTAATTTGGATAATAGGAATGATGGTTTTAAAAATGGGAGAAAAGCAGAAGAACGGGTAAATGGTTGGATCTTCTCTTTACTCCTTTGGCCCTTTCACAGGAATAATAGAAGACTTTATTTCAACAGAGAAAATTGAAAATGATGAAATTGAGATGCTAAGAAGACAGAGAATGTTTTTTAAAAATTTTCTGTCATTCCCCAGAGAATTAAAAAAGAAAAACTCTGAATTTAGGGAAAAAAAGATATTAATCCAAGTGATGTTACATAGAATAAATATGCGATTGGTCAAATCTTATTTCTACCCACCAAAAGAAGTCGATCACAAATCATGATTAAACTTAATAGAATTTCTCATGTGCTACTTCAATAATTTCTATATAAAGAAATGGTAAAATACAGAACATTTTAATAAAATAGTAGAATGAAAATAAATGCAACACTCAGTTTAAAAGCCAATTCTTTTCATGTCTGGTTTGATACATTCTCTCCTTTAAAGCAAACTACAATAACAAAATGGAGTTTGCATTTGGATTGGGCAATGTCCAAGGGCATCACTCAATTTCACAATTTCCACTCTAGTAATTATACTAAGATCATTTCATTAGTGTGCATAGAAGCACTTAAAAAATCTCTGTCAACCATTGTGGTCTTTTATTCTCTTTTCTAAGAACAATATCTTACCTAACTGTCCTCAAACAACATTATGAAAAAAACCATTAAATATATTATTAATTCAAGGGCAGAAAATGAGAATCATTTAAAAAATTCTTAATGGAAAAATAATGTATAGAAAACTACTGTCCATGGGACCCAAATTCATATGTATATATTCATGACATGGTAGATTAACTTGACTACTACACTATATATCTTCAACTCTTTTAAGAACAACTTAAAATGGGTAAATAAGTCTAAACTATAGTCACATTAAAAAAACAATAAAATCTTAGGCTTATGTACAATTTCATAATATATAAAATCTTTTAGAGCTGTGACCCTTTTTGATGATGATTACTTAGGAAAACCCAACGAAATAAACTAAGTTATAGTTAGGTTAGCCTATATGTGCCATGTCAGATAGCCAGTAAACCAGTCAATATTTTGTAAGAATCCAAGTTTCCTAACTTTTAGACAATTTTCTTGCTACTATATTTTTAATGTTTAGTATCCATCTGTACATCAATATAATCTTCAAATCTAACTAGTCTCTCACAAGTCTTTTTTTGTCTTGACACATCTCATCCACCCATTTACAGCCAAAGGAATTCCAAATCTCCCATCTTTCCAAACTCTTATCGTACACTTGACTTCTGTGCAGGAGATGATTATGTGATGTGCCACTTCAAGAAATTGCTAACAAGAATAAATATTGAACCTGATGTTTATGAAATAACTCATATTTTCCTTGAATATTTTTTATTAATATTAAAGGGAACCTCTCCTTAGTCTATATTTCATTCAGTGCCATCCACATTCTTTAGTGTGCACTCTTTTGTCTTAGATTCTGTGCTATGAGGTTACCTGCTACTTAAATAAGAGAAGACTTCCCATTTTATTGCTGCCGAAATTACATTGAAAATTCTATTAGCCAGGAATTCAGATTCTTACCAATTTCCAGTGAAGAGGATCAGGATATTTATGTAAGAACTACATTGTGTTTGATCATATTTAAATTAGCAAATCTTATTTGATAGCAAAAAAAATAAAGTTATTCAGGTTTTGCATCCCTATAACACTTCCTAAGGAAGAAAAGGTTTTAGCTGACAGGCTAATGCAGTATCAATTGAAATTAGAAATGGAAGGAAAGTTTATATCATATTGCTTGAGAATCCCAAATATGACAAAAGGGCTGAATTTGGGCGTGTTTTGTTTCTTTATCACGCTGTCTTAAAAGATGTTATTTATAAAGCCTTTAAATTAGAACAGCATATTCTATTTACCATAGTTCTCACCACTGCCTAATGATTTTGTTTTCTAATGCTTCTTGAATTAACATTCCTTGTCTGGTCTTAAAGAAGTTTAGTTGAATAATTAGACTCATGATTTAGGTTACTACAATCTCCAAAATAGCTACATCAATATCACTTGAAATATGTTAGAAATTCAGATTTCGTGGTCCATACCAGACCTAATGATAATGAAGTGTATTATCGTGTTTTTTAACACAATCTCCAGTGATTCCATGGGAGCTCACTGTTGAGAATCAGGGCTGGTGCAGTGAAGAGTGAGGTAGAATAAAGAGGAACCTGGAATATCTAAAAGACTTTTAAAAAGAAAATCAGAGACATTGGTGCAATGTGTTTGGGGACATATGTTTTAGAGACCATGCTGCTATATGTATGTGTTTATACTCAAAAGAACATTATGGGATAATATTCAATATTCCACAGTCTTCTACAAGTAGGAGGTATGTTTCCAGAAGACCTGTCTTTGGTAGACACTAAGGGATTCCAGCTTTATGTAGTTTCTAACTAAAATGAATATATTTTTGTTCCTTTTTGTGGCATTACTCAACTGCTTTCACAAAGAGTTTGATTTTAAAATAATCCTACCAAATATTTTTATAAATACAATATTATAAAATCTGGTTCCATATTGTGCAAAATAAATGAGTTGTCTTTGCAGATCACTCTCACCAAACCTCTGGGTGACTAGATAATTTACATACTGTAGAAGTAATACAACAAAATCATATACCAACAGCTTAGAACTATCATGTATGCCATACTTAGATAAAATACTCATTCTGCAATAAACTTCAATTTAAAACAAAATTACTAGTGAGTTTTTAGTAAGTTAAATGTGCTTATGATTTCATCTATGTATACATAGATGAAAACAAATAACTACATGAAATTTTAAACTAGAATAGTACTACGGTCGTTTTTGGTTGGGGCCTTTAGAAATAATCATTATTATAAATCTCTTCTGATAAAGGAGAAAATATCCTTGTTACATAATTTTTTTACATTTATTATGTCATTTGTTTTTTGCTCCATGTATATAAAATTATTTTGTTATAATAGCAATGTTAGGATTGGCAAGATCATTTCTTTAGATATTTAAAACTTTCATTTAAAAGGAATTGTTAGTATTGGAAAGTGACATGTATAAATCTGAATGTTAATTACAGTCATTATTCATAGTCACTCTGCTTTTGGAGATCTGGATAATGACCCAGTGTTTTACCTTTCTTTGAATAGATAATGAACCACCAGAGGCTTGCTCCTATGTATATCAGTTTCTGTCTAGAGATCTTCATTACTCCAGAAATTGACTAAGCTCATATATGGTTTTTCACGTGGAATTTTGCTCTCAAGTTATGAATTGTATCTTTAAAAATAGATACCTATAAAGATGTTTGTTCTATGTTGTGGAGCAAAGAAAAAAATGTTGTAAGGCATTTTAAGAGTTGGAACAATAAACTTTACATATTTCAAATGTCTTTTCATTAAAAGTACTGCTCATAATTCCATAGCTAATGGAACATACTGGAAAAAAATCATATAAAAATTTACCTAACTATAAATTTGATTTAAAAATTTCCAGTTTCAGATTTACAGCTTACTTATATCTATACTCAAAACATTTACTAAAATGTATTTTAATCAACAAATATGAAAAATAATGGGGTTTCTCACATTAATTATGGTTTATATTTATGGAAAAATGCTATAATAAAAATAAGGTAAAAGCAAAGCAATACCATTTGTTCATAGGTATTAGGTTACAATGGAGGAATATAATCCTTACCAACAGTCAACTATTTAGCTGGGTGCAGTGGCACACACCTGTAATCCCAGCCCTTTGGGAGTCTGAGACAGGAGAATCACGAGTTCAAAGCCAGCCTCAGCAACAGTGAGATGCTAAGCAACTCAGTGAAACCCTGTCTCTAAATAAAACACAAAATAAGGCTGGGGATGTGGCTCAGTGGTCAAGTACCTCTGAGTTCAATTCCCAGCACCAAAAAAAAAAAAAAGAAAAAAAAAGTGAACTATCTATATTTTATAGTAATAGGCAAATGCAGGATGCATAATCTACTATCAATTACTTATTGACAGTTCCACATATATAAATTATAAATGATCAATCCATTTCAAGACCAAATAAATATTACAATACACCTATAGTAAGTGGAAATAAAGACTCAATAACTAGAAAGCTACACTCAAAGCCAAGTCTGGAACCCAAGAAACTTCACTGATGAATTCTACCAAACATTTAAAGAATTAATAGAAATTCAACTCAAATTCTTCTAAAGAATATAGAAGAGAGACAAGCATTTTTAACAATTATTTATAATAACATACAAAATATAAATAAAATGTGGTACATATACATAATAGAATGTTACTCAGCCTTAAAGAAGACTGAAACCATGCCATTTGCATGTAAATGGATGGAGCTTGAGAATATCATGCTAAGTGAAATAAACCAAACCCTATAAACTGAAGGCCCAATGTTTTCTCTGATAAGCAGATACTGATCCATAATGGGAGATCCATAATGAGTGAGGGGGATAGGGAAGAATGAAGGAACTATGTATGGATTGTGTAGAGGGAAGTGAGAAGAAGGGATGAGGTGTGGGGATGGGAAGAATGGTGGAATAAGACAGACATCATTACTCTCTATATATGTAGGATTACACTACTGGTGTGACTCTGCACCATGTGTAACCAGAGGAATGAGAAGTTGGGCTGTATTTGTGTACAATGTGTCAAAATGCATTCTATTGTCATGTATAACTAATTAGAACAAATTAGAAAGTAACAAAATAACATCCAAAAGGAAAAAAATATATAGGAAAAAGTTAAGGAAGTGCAAGGTGTGTAGGTTTGTACATTAAAATTTTTAAATAAATTATTGGTTTTAGAGAATTAGAAAATACTCAAATAATGGAAAGAACTTCATCACAAATTGAAATATTTAGCATTGTTAAGAAAGCAACATCCCCAAAGTAGTCTGCAGATTCTATGCAGCCGTTATCAAAATCCATCTGGCCATTTTTGGAGAAATGGGAAATCTGATCCTCAAATTTATATGGAATTTCCAGGAAACCTGAATGGCCAGAATGATTCTGAAAACGCAAATAGTTTTAAGGCTCACATTTCCTGATTTCAAACTTACTACAAAGTTGTAGTAATCAAAACTGTAGTACTAGCAGGAGAACAGACAGACTGAAAAAAAAAATAGAATTGAGAATCCATAAACAAATGCAAACATCCATGGCTAATTGATTTTGAAAGGAGTACCAAGACAATTCAACTGAGGAAAAGATAGCTTCTTAACAAATCTAGATAAGACCACTAGATAACAAATGCAAAAGAATGAGGTTGGACCTCAATATCTCCATTAAATTTAATTCATAATTTACCACAATCTAAAAAAATCCAAATGCAGAAAATGATTGCAAGAAAAAACAGGGGTAAATGTTCATGACTTTGTATTTGGCAACAGATTCTCATTTAAGCAACAAAAGAAAAAAACAGTGAGTGGGAATATAAAAATAACCATGAAGAGCATATTGGCTACCCCAAATTATAGAAATTACTATTTGAGACCCTGTTAATATTGATGGTACTTATGTGGAATTTGTTATTTTCTAAAATAATGAAAATGTATTAGTCATGACAACTTAATAGATAAGGAAAATGTTCATATATGAGAGGAAGACTATAGTTTTAATTAGGTCAGAAGCAATTCTTGCTCTATATGTAGATTTAGTGTCCTCCAAGGGCCTAGGGGCCTCAAGATGAGAAGCACTGCTTTAAATGTTTCAGCTAACAAAAATAGTATGAATTCCAAAAAGTTTTAAGTATAATAAAAACTTTAAAATTCAAATTCCTGGGGAATACATTTGTTAAAAATTTTTTTCAAAACATTTGTTTATGCTAGTATGTGAAATGCTGTTTCCATATTCCTATTTTTATTTTAAAAACCCGAAAAGCAATATTTCCTATTATTGTCAATTTTTCATGGAAATAATAGGATTTGGGGCTAATTTTAGATAGCAATATCCTTCAGGATATTTCCATTAGTTTCTTTCTAAATAACAATTTAAATTATGGTTTATTTAATAACAAGTTGTTTATATATTATTAGTTAATCAAACAGTATTTAGAGATCAGTCTAAAATAAGAATATGTAACCGTATTTTTCTTCTGTCTAAATGTCATCAAGCCAGGGATTAAAGATATGGAAATATGTCAGAAATGCAATTTCTATGATAAAAATTTGAACAACCTCAGTTTTGAACATAAAAACTTTTGATCCTTTAATTTTAGAGTGACCATCAACTGCCGGGAAAAAAAGTACAAAAAAATTTTAGCACTGAATTTTAATGTATGTTTAAAGTGATTTATTAAGCATCTTATTAGCAATAAAGAAGGGAATGAATCATCAGTGTACTCATATTTTTGAGCTTTGAGAGGTATTTTCAAAACTGCAGCAAAGTAGTAAGTGATGTCAGGTCAGCCTGTGGCTGACTATATGCTACCCTAATTTTGACCATTCTTGAATATAATTCAGAACTATAATTCTGCAACAAATAGAAAAACAAACATATTTCTTCTTCTGATTTAAAATTATTACCTTATATATATATGTAAAGTTATCAATTTGGTACATGGCATAATTTAAAATTCTCTTCTGTATTTTCCCCTGGGCAACCTTTGTATGGTCATTGACTTTGCCTTTTCTGTTGCCCAAGGACACTCAAGCTGTTAAGTGTTTCCAGTCCCATGGTGCATGTCTGTTTTCTACACTCTTGGAAGAAAATCCACACCACTGTGAAAAATATGAAAGAGAATTGTGAAATTGTTTCTATTTTCCGTCATTTAATAATAATAATGGTAAGGCAAAGGCAAAAATTTGTAGCACTGCATCAACCATGCATAATTGGAACTAATTCCAATGTTATCATCAACAGCATGTTGTTTTGCATTCCTTTAAATTCAGAGAAAAGCCAAAAAAATTACTAAAAGCAATGCTTATTCTCCACATTTTTATAGTAATAGAATAATACTTCAAATAAATATCTAATCTAGATGAATAAAATTCTCCATGCTTCATCATTTGAAAATATTTTACATGAAATTTTTACTAAAATTTTATCATGTAAGGCTTTCAACTTTACTGAGGAAAGATGTTAACTAACGACAATGTTAATATGTATGATAATAAATATAATCTATAGCAAGTCATTACATATCTATTGGCTCATTGCATCTTAGGATATTTTCCAGTAATGAAAAGCCATTAATTCTGATGAAATAATTCACAGAGCAAAATAAAGTGCAAATATTCCTCACAGTGTGTTCTGACAATTGCTAGTTAGATAGTCAAAATAATAATTATTCAATAAAAACAAAGATGAAAAGCTAACACCTATGAATCAGTTTTTTTCAGAAGCCCAGGAAAATGTAATAGTCAACTTAATGCTGAATTATTTTTAGTTGTGATTTCAAATATGAGTTCTTTTTAATTCTGTTAACTATAATAATATTACAATGACCTCAAAGAAGAATATTTTTGTCAAAGAATATATTTGTTGTCAAAGGAAAAACTAAAATATTTTATGGAAAATTAGAATTTTAGATCGTAAAAATAGGTAAGAACAAAATATGGTAAAAAAACTTTCTTAAAAATTAGAATGATTAGATACATTGTGGATCACAAATTATTGCTCTTTAATTTTTAAATGAGTTTAGACATCTGTGAAATTTAAACCCTAGGGCCAATAAATGTGTGGCAGTATATTACAGAAAGAACAAAGCTTTGACATGCAAATTCGAGCTTTATGTTGTATCAGCCCAGGTAACCTTGCAAACAACCTTCATACATACACTGGAAGCTGACTGATGCCTCCCATATGGGTCCATTCTTCCTTTCCCGTTCCCAATCAAGTTGACAGCAATTCTCAGTTCATTTTCTAAACGGACTGATAAAAGCTAAGCTAGGCCTGTACCTGTTATTAACCTCCTTTGCACTATTATTACTCATATTTTTCCTTTGAGATATGCAGCAAATGCAGAGGCTGATCTTTGCATATGGTGGGCCATTACCCCTCCCAGAAAGAATTGCAAATGTCAACCTATTATTGGGTCATTAATGTCAGGTCATGATATTTCAGAGTTGGATATTTTTAACCTCTATAGACATTAACCCACATACAATACAGTTTTGGAAGTGTTTATTTATCCTTGGTAACTATAAATGCATGCCCCGAGATTATTTTCCCGTTATATTAAATACTGTGTATTTGGCAAGGATCATTAAGTATATTTATATAATAACTACTTCTTCAGCTTAGTTAGGCCTGCCATTTATTACCTGAGAGAATCCAAAATCAAGGATGAGAGAAATGCTCAAATGTCCTATAGGAGAAATAAAGAAGAAAACAGAACTTAATGGTGTTCCCTTTTATTAGACAATTATTCCCCAATTGTGATTTACTGTTTAGTCAAAGTTTTCAAGGAAATTATCTTATTTCATTTATTTTTCACTGGAAGTCAAATTGTTTCCTGTTATGAAATTCAATGAAGTCGATTTCACAGCATGAAGTAGTTTTACTGTGTACCATTGAAGTTATAATTCAAGAGGTCGAGGAAAATCTATGATGAAATCATTTAAATAGGAAATTTTGCACACAGTTGTGGTGATGCTCTCACATTGCTGCAAATACATGTTATTTATGTGATGTAGATTTCAAAACATTATAAAGGAGGTAGGGTGCTTTATTTTGTTTTAAATAATATTTTTGAAATAAAATTTTGATGATTCATTTTTTATAATTGTCTTATCTTTTTATTATGTCCCAACTTTTTAATGTAACTGGTCATATATTTTAAAAATATCTTAAAAATCAATAACTGATGGAAAGTATGAAAGCAAAAATCCAGTCAAGGAAAAACTATTCAGTGAAGTAAGTTTATCTACTATCTTATGCCCAACGGAAGGGATATCTGCTTGTTTCTCTAAAGTAGTTGCCATATAAACAATCTATACATTAGATGAATCCTTTGGGAACTTCTCTCTCTCAAATCACTTTTTTGGAATCCTTGTTTATAATTTATTATCATTACTTTGATTTTCTTAATACATAGAATGAAATATTTTACCAAACCCTGTCTAGGGAGGTGAGATTCCTTTTATTTTTATTAAAACATCAAACCATCTTCATTATTACACCAAGTTTTCTTTTGTTGTTGCTGTTTTAATATAATGATAGTTGCTAACATTTATTCTACATCTATTCCTAGGCATTAGGACGAATATTTTTTATATGCTCTATCCCTGCATGGCCTTATAAACATACTTAGATGATATTGTTACTATCCCTGTTTTAGAGCAGAAACTGATGCATAGAAGGTCATTTCTTTAAGGGCACATAGCTAATGAGTGCTAGTGAGAGGATTCAGGCAGATCTGCTCTGGGTTGTATCTAAAAGCCTATTTTGATTAATATTAAATCATTACCCATTAATAAATTCAACAGACACTTAAGAGATATCTATAGTACTCAAGCATGAGGTATTCAAGTAATGGGAATATTGTACTACAGAAGATAAATCTTATAGAAGATTTTTTAAAAGTTATTTTAAATTTAAACTGAAGAAATCATTATGACTAAAGCAATAAATCTAAGCAATAAGATAAAATCCTGTTTGGTTTCAAATAAACTTTTACACACAAATTTCAGGGAAATCCTAGGGAGTGATACCACCTGCTCTTTTATTCCCAATAGGTAAGCTCCCCAACTTTGGCTTTTACAGTGTCAGTAGTGCTTTTCTCACTCGTATTTTGTTTCATATTTTTGTATTTTGCCATAGTCTGGCTTCCTATTCTACTCAATTTGGAGCCATGCTATGTCTCCAGCATGCTATCAAGGATGTCAAATTACTTTCCAACATGTCTATGGTCGCCTTAGGAAATCATTTATAGAAGTGTATTTTCCTTTGAGTCTCAGATTCTATTTGCTCCATTTTCAATATATTCTTCTGAGCCCTGTGGTGTTGGGTTCCATTACATTTCTCATCCTTAACAATGGAAGGAACTAGGCAACATTAGCATATGCCCTTGGCTTTGATCAGTGGCTACAAGGTGCCAGGCCCAGGCTAATTCCTTCTTGTGGTGCAGTGGAGCAGCATTTCCCAGTGCCAGTTATCCAGTGGGCCTTGGCCATACCCCTGCATGGGTCCTCTGACAAGTTAGTATGATATTCAGTGTCTGTAAGGGTATAAAATTACCATCTTTCTATTGTAATTCAAATAGGAAGATCCGTTTTATGTCATAAATCAAAATGTTATTATATAATTAGACCATAGGGAGTGTTTGCAGTATGGCTCCAAGGGCCTGGTGGCTTGTGGATATTCCTCTCAGGAACAGACAATGGGCTGCTTTCCAAGCCATTGTGCTCTATGGTCACATGAGCTCCTCTTCGTCCCTTCCTGCATTCCTATCTTCCTCCATTCCATTCTTTGATTCTCACAGTATATATTGCTAAACAATTTGGGGGGGAAGGGTATATTAGAATTAAACAGTAAAACTATTTTTACATATAAATCCTTTATTCAAATGTTAACCTCAACAAGTTTTCTAACTTACTAATTAGTTTAGGGATGCAGGTGCTCCATCCCTGCCTTCA
>CM053404.1:126900149-126919241 GCA_028644305.1 Xerus rutilus | reverse complement strand
CCTGTCACTTTTGATTCATACTAAATATCAATGTCTTTAAGCACAGAATGTGTAAATGCAAGAGAGAACTGGCTGGCTCTCAATTCTTATGTTAATGAAATCAAGTAATAAGATAGAAATGAAAACAGATGTTATATAATAGGTTTTTCTATCAAGAAAATGTAAGCATGAACAGGTAAAAAGAGACAGAAGAGAAAGGTATAAAACCATGGTTTACAATAGTGACCAAATCTACTCTGGTCATTTCCTATGGCTTATGTGCTGGTTTTTAAAATCTTTGGTGGGGAATTGCTGGCATAACAAGAGAAGTAAGAAGCCAGTGAAGGCCCTAGTGCAAGACACAGTAGAAGTAAGAACAGAATGCAAGGTGGGGAGCACAGCCCTAAGCAAAAGAGGCAGCCCAACAGCTTGCTGGGTTAAGCATGTCCCATTGGCTCTATAAAGCAGGGTTCTCTCCTCATGTTGCCATGATGGTAACAGTGTAATAACAGGGTATTGAAATGGAAATCTTCCTGTCTTGTTTTCAGCTGAGGAATAAAGATGATAGATGCTTTACTCCAAAAAGAGTTAGGTAAATCATATTACAAAGTTGCAAAGAAGGGGCATAGAAATGAGTAAGAAAATTCATTATATTAGAGTGTTGGAGATTTGAGAGTCCCTCTAAGTTTCTGGAGAGCTGCTGTCATATTTTTAGCACCTTCTCCATATCCAAGGTAGAAGAGAGCTTAAGAGCTTTCATCTAATTTCAGTTAGACAAACTTCAGAGGTTCCAAAGAACTTGACATAAATCCCAGCCTCAGTGAAGAGAGAGAATTGGCTTATATGTAGAAACCTAGAGGGAGAGGAAAGAGCAGTTGGGTTGCTCTGGTTGCAGACTATAGGGAAGTTGCTATAGCAACAGGTTTAGCCTATTTTTCCAGAGCTTTTTGAGTCAAGGATTGCATGACTGTTTCCCATCGATGAGATTTGAGTCCCACACATGAGCAAGCCAGCATGAGGATTGTCTTGCAGTCTTGCCAAATGGACTACTTAAAGGGGTGAGGGAACCTGAGCAGCCAGAGGCCAGCGGTAAATTTGTGATCTGTAGTATAACAGAAGCAAGGAAGCATCAAGCCGGTAAAGGCAGCTTTGCTCAAGTCAAGGAAGCTCCAATGTCCCCAACTGATGAAGTCTGATGTGATCACAAATCTCCTAAGAGGATCCTCTCTTCTTCCCTTCCTGATGCCTCTCCCTAATTCTGGATCAGTCATCAATGTTTAGTATTATGAGAAACAGAAGTCAAATTATAACACCAGGAATGGGGGACAAGGTAGGACAGGCTATTCGAAGTACAAATTTGAACTTGTTTTTCACTTAATGCCACCAAAGTGTTCTGTTAACCAAGAGTAGGCAGCAAAGTATTAGGGTCTGTAGGAGTTTCAATCAGGAGCAGGGAAGAAGCTTCCTCCAAAAAATACATTTTAAAGGGATGGTGGGAGACAAAATTTAGTCTCTTTCTCATTCTATTCCATGCATCTTGCTTGTTCAAAATATTTTATAAGCTTCTACTTATCCTTGAATGCCACCCAGACATAAATAATGGAAAAGAGAAGGTCGAATAAAACTGAATATATATGATTAAATGTTTTCTCCAAATGAAGCAACTTATAAACCGAAAGTGAATAAGGAAACTTGAAGTGACAAATGTAAATGGTTCCTACTAACAGCAGAAATGGGGGTTTGGAAGCAAATTGATTCAATTTCAGATAGAAATGGCATAAGTCTATGTATCCAAGGAATATTCTGTAAGCTCATGATTTCTGAAATAACCTTAGGCAGCATTGTGGTCTAGCATTCACTTGAATGGTAAATGAACATGTAAATTTCACTTCTCTCACAAGACAGATTTTTACCAATTTAATTGGCAAAAAAAATAGAATCTCAGTTTTAGTCACCAGGAAGCCACAAAATTGATTTTATGTAGTATGTGTGTCTATATGTATGTGTACATGTGTAGTTGAAATCCATTTCAGGATTTACCAATTATAATTAATACAATTTAAGAAAAACCTACAATATTAATTCTACATATTTACCAATCCAATATATTTGGAACTATATTGAAAAAATAAATTCTCAAAGTCTTTTAGTTTTGTATCAGATCTGTTAGAATAACTTTTCAGATTCTCTATTTTTATTTTCTATATTAATGCATTAACAAAAAGATAAACATACTTTTTAATAATTTGAATCACTGGAATATATCAATATTGTTAAAGTATTGCAAAGGCTACAGCAAATAATAGTAATTATATCAAGTACTATAGTTGTGATTTTTATAAGCCCACAGAATTATTAGATCTTTTGCCAGGTTTTAGGATATATTTTTGCACACATTAGAAAATTCTTGACAGATCTGACTTAACCAACACTGGATATTACCATTTTCTGGTACTTATAAGGATATAGCTCTATATTTTAAGTGGATTTGCATTTGAATCTTCTTATAAATGAAATTTTGTCTTCCCACCAAATGTTATTATGAAAAGTAGTCTAGGCATTTAGGTATTAGAAATTAACTTGTTTCCCACTGTTGTTTTTTTCCATTTATATTATAATTCCCTTGATATTTTTTTCACTTTGAGGAACGTTTTTTATTTGTTCAAATAATTTATACATGACAGCAGAATGCATTTTGATTCATAGTACACAAATGAAACACAATTTTTTATTTCTCTGGTTGTACACAAAGTAGAGTTGCACCATTTGTGTCTTCATACATGTACATAGGGTAATTATGTCCATCTAATTTGACCATCTTTACTACCCCCATGCCCCTTCCCTTCCCCTCTCTCCCCTTTGACCTATCCAAAGTTCCTCCGTTCCTCCCATGCTCCACCATCCATTATGGATATGTATCCACTTATCAGAGAAAACATTTGGCCTTTGGTTTTGGGGGATTGGCTTACTTCACTTAGCATGGTATTCTCCAACTCCATCCATTTACCTGAAAATGCCATAATTTTATTCTCTCTTATTGCTGAGTAATATTTCATTGTGTATATATACCACAGTTTCTTTACCTATTCATCTACTAAAGGGCATCTAGGTTGGTTCCACAGTTTAGCTATTGTGAATTGAGCTGCTGTAAACATTGATGTGGCTTCATCACTGTGGCATGCTGTTTTTAAGTCCTTTGGGTATAAACCTAAGAGTGGGATAGTTAGGTCAAATGGTGGTTCCATTCCAAGTTTTCTAAGGAATCTACATACTGCTTTCCAGGTTGGTTGCACCAATTTGCAGTCCCACCAGCAACGTAAGAGTTTTCTTTTTTTCCCCACATCCTTATCAACACTTACTGTTGCTTGTGTTCTTAATAACTGCCATTCTAATTGGAGTGAGATGAAATCTTAGAATATTTTTGATTTGCATTTCTTTAAAAGCTAGAGATGTTGAACATTTTTTCATGTATTTGTTAATCAATTGTATATCTTCTGAGAAGTGTCTGCTCAGTTCCTTAGCTCATTTATTAATTGAGTTTGTTGTTTTTTTGGTGTTAAGCTTTTTGAGTTCTTTATATATCATGAAGATTAGTGGTCTATCTGATGTGTGAGTGGTAAAAATTTTCTCCCATTCTGTAGGCTTTCACCTCACTAATTGTTTCTTTTGCTGAGAAGAAGCTTTTTAGTTTGAATTCATCCCATTTATTGATTCTTGATTTTATTTCTTGTGTTTTAGGTCCCTTCATATTCTAATTCAAATATTTAATATTGAGTAACTAATGAGTCAGCAATGTTATCATAGTAAATTGTTGAAATTTAAAAAACCTAAAAATTATCCTTTTTTATACCTTTAAATAAACCTTCATTGCTTCTAAATAATTTGGTTTAATTACTATTAAATAGTAAGTTTACTTAGTTTATGAGCTCTATAACTCAAATAACAATGACTTTTCAGAAAAATGTTTGTATTAGAAATTTTCCCGTGTTTAATGCACAATATATGCATGTTTGGATTTGGCACAAAAAACCCCATTCATTTGTAAAATTACTATATGTTAATAAAGAATTTCATTAGCTCCTTTAAATGTTATGACTATATGCAAGGTAGAGAAATTTTTGTGGAATCTTGCATCTAGTAAGAATTTCATATTTTAATATAAGTGAAAATATCTAAAAATCTCTAAATATCATTTTCCCATTAAATCATCATACTTAAGTATCACAGGTTATATTATTTTCAAGGACTTTCCTGAAGTTAAATACCTGGTCCCAGATAAGCAATTTCTTAGAAGTTCTTTTTAAGCTTAATTTTGTTGGTAAAATAAGCTAGCCACAGAAAGACAACTAATGCCTGATTTCACTTACATGAAGTATCTGAAAGAGTCTAATTTATAGAATCAAGAGTGGAATGAGGGTTGCTAGGGTCTGGGGGTGGATGGAAGTGGGAAATTGTTATGGATATGAGGTGTGCCCTCAAAGTTCATGTGTGAGACAAAGCAAGAATGTTCAGAGTTGAAATGATTGAATTATGAGATCCTAACCTCATCTGTGGATTAATCCACTGGTATGAATTAACTGGGTGGTAGCTTGTGGAAAGGTAGAATATACTGGGAAGAAATAGGTCACTGGGGGTGTTCCTTTAGGTTTTTATTTTGTCCCTCTCTCTCTGCTTCCTGTTGCCATGTCCTGAGCTGCTTTCCTCCACCATGATATTCTGTTCCACCTTGGGCCCGGAGCTATGGAATCAGCTAACCATGGATTGAACCTCTGAAACCATAAGCCAAATTAAATTTTTCTCCTTTAAGTTATTCTTAAGTTATAACTTTGGTCACAATGGTCTTTTGGTCACAATGACACAAAGGCTGAGTAAAATAGGAATTAATTGAGCAAGTTCACTTATTGCTGTGCATTTTCAGTTTTTTAAGGATACTCAAGAACTATCTCCTTCTAGTACAATTTTTAAAAATTAGAATACAAAAGAAAGGATCAAACAAATCAAATTGATTTTATATTTTCAAAAACATGAGGGAAAAGTTAATACAGAGGGATATTATTTTTGTTTTGTTTAGTAGAAGATAATAGAATATAAATCATCACTCCAGGAACTATTGATTCAAGCATTGGTTCTCATTGGCACAGATTCATATTGAGCTAAGAAAATGTTTTAATATTACATCTCTTCTTTGTCAATGAACAATCAATAGATTAATGTGAGATACATGTTACATTTTGGAAGTGCAGAGTAAAACAGTACCTTGAGAATTACAAGTAAAAAAGATAAAAGTAATGCTAAAAAGTAAATAATGAAAGTATATTTTCTCCATAGCTGCAGAAAGTCCAACATCTCTCAAGTATTGTGAATTCTGGATAACCTCTGTCAATCTTCTAGATTTTAAAATATTTGTAACATTAAGAAAATTGACTTTGTAAATTAACCTACTTGATTCTCATTTTTCTCTTTCTATGAAAATATGTCTATTCTACAGAGATCTTATGACTATTTGAGGTGATATATAATATGCTATACATAATAAATTATATAGTTGTATATGCATGTACATTCAACATTCAATACCATTTTTCTTTTGTTACTAGAAGATAATAGAATATAAGTTATCACTCCAGAAACTATTGATTCAAGGATTTATTTTCATTCGCACACCCAAAGATGTATCTCACATGTGCTAGGAGTTATATATCTGCATCTATTCACATTGTAAATCAAAACCTTCTAAAAATAAATGAAGTTGGGGCTGGGATTGTAGCTCAGCGGTAGAGCGCTTGCCTTGCATGCGTGAGGCCCTGGGTTCGATCCTCAGCACCACATACAAAGCAATAAAATAAAGACATTGTGTCCATCTACAACTAAAAAAATATTTTAAAAAATAAATAAATAAATATAAATAAATGAAGTCTTCTTCAAGAATATGTAATGATGGATATGGAATTTGTGGCTCCTTAGAAAAGTAAGATATACCATATTTACCATAAATGTTATTAGACCTGCCTAGGAGGATAATTGATTTAGAATATTAAGTCCTGATTATTCTCATTGTAAATTATTTTGAATCAACCCAATAGTGGCATTCAGAGAAATCTATATAAAATCATTCCCTTCTTTCTAGATGCTATACTCATTTTTGAACTTAGCAAGGCAATGAAAATCCTTGGAATAGAGATGGATATGACATAAACAAAGAGATAATAAATAGATAAGGAAAATAAGGATGGAGCTAAAAGAAACAAAATATTATGTGTCTAAAATGCCTGGAAGCAAAGAGTCCCAGCTGTGTTGTTGCTGAAATTTGTCTATATGCTAATATTCAGAAATCTACCAAGAGATCTAACGGAGAAATCTAAACTAGGGTATAAAGAAAATATCTGCCTAAGCAACTCTATTTTACTTCTTAATATGGAGCCTAGATGTCTTGATATTTAAGCTCACACATCCTTATTACAATACATTACATATCCTTATTATAATATTTTCAAATATTGAAAGACATATGACAATGTAAAATAACACTCCTTTTTATTTTTCAAGCGTGTATTTCTAGATGAACAGATGTGTGGGCAACAAAGCCATTGCCAACCAGAACCTGAAGGAATCTATGTTTTTTAGGGTAGATGTGCTTACAGGCAAGTTCATGGATTTGAATTACCCTGGCTTCTACATTAAGAAAAATCATATTATTGTTTCAAGTACAGATGGAAAGTGTGTTTAGCTCTCCAATGCCACATCGTAATTAGAGAATTTGGGGGGAGTCTGCTTTCACAGCTGTTTTACCAATATATTCTTTTCCTTAGGAAGTATCCTGGAATATAGTTTCTTTTCCATTTGTCCAGCACAAGTTGTTCCTTTTACAAGCCAAGTAGATAAGAAACTAGTTTCAACGTACTTTAATGTGCATATATAAAAACTTCATTAAATGCAGAGTACCTGTCAGTACTCTAAAGGTTCTTCACAGATGCCTCCATTGATCTTTGAGTTTGCCTGGGGTATTAATTAGTGAATAGATTCTGAGTACTTGTCAGTACCACCAGCACTTAACTAATTCTGAAACTGTTTAAAGACTCATATTTCTTCATGCCTATTAGATCTCTCTTTATTCTCCAGGATTATGCTCCCTTTGGCTCTCTGTCACAGGAGGCCAATATATATGGATTACATCAATTGGTTCTCATGCTGTTTGACTTCCTTTCTCTTTAGCCAATAGAGAATCTCAGCTGGATACTGAAGAAAGCGAGTGGAGTGACATTCAATCTTTTGTTCTGGTTCAGGCCTTATGATGTTGCCTTGGGCTGACTGTAGCCTTTGACTTATTTCAAGCCTCTTAGCTCTGAAAACTCTCTCTTCCTCCATCTCTAACCCACTCCTTCAGTCAAGCTCAGGGGTGGAGTCCGTTGGGCTGCTACTTGCTCTGGCTTCCTAAAGCACCCTTTGATGTTCCCTTACATCCAGTTTATACTCTATCATTTTGAAAACCAATCCTGTTTGAACTACCCTACATTTTTTTACTCTGGGGACCCTAAATAATGAAATATCTTAATCTTGATCTTCCTAAAAGTAAAATCATTAATTTTCCCCAAGTATTTTCTTTCTTTTCATTTTCTTAGCTCTATTGACAAAGCAGTATTATTTTCTCATCATGTTATTATGCTATTTCATAATAAAACAAACAATATTATTCATTTAGAGTATTTTAATTAACAAATCTATTTCATGTACATCATCTCATTTAATTTCACAATCACCTATGCTATGCTTTATTATATCTATTGTACACATGTAGAAGTTTGCTTTGCAACACTATGCCCATAGTCATCCAGAATGCTATCTTAGCATCAGTGCATAATGAGTCTCAGCTACACATAGGTACCTTCCTTTATCTGCTAATTTAATTTATTTTCATTCTCTCTTTGTAGTGCCTCTCATATCTTTCTTTTGTATCTTTCATTATTTCTATCTGTATGGCTTTTAAATAAAGCCCTAAATAAATTTCCTCACAAGCAAATTCTAGTGTGCCTCACTCATGCCTTTCTATGAGCAGTACAAAACCTTTCTCAGACCTCTTATGTTACACCCAAGGCCCAAAACCTTCAAAGACTTCTTGTTACCCACTAATAATTTTCAGAGTTCCCAATTATCTAGCCACTCCCCACTATTCTGAAAGTTACTCTCTGTATTTCAGTCAAAATAAATTACTATAATACAATCTTACCTGATTTTGTTTTTTCTATTCATTTTATATTTCCTTCTCTCCTGGAGAAAATTTCTCCTGTTCTTAGAAACCAATAGAATATTCCCCATCTTAAAAGACTCACTATAGGTTTCCTTTGAAATGTCAGTACAGATTTCCTTGGCCAAAAAGAATTTCCTTTGCTCTCTAAATTCCCATGACACTCCACACCCTTCCACTCTCCCTATCTCATTGCCTTACATGTTAGTGGTCTATGTAAATATTTTATATGTCCATCATGTATGTTAGACCATTAAAATCTAAAGAATGTGTCTTATTCATGTTTGTGGCACTCAAGTGGACACTAAATCTTGATTGACTCAAAAACTTAGACTCAAAGAAAATGATATTCATAAATGTTTTTTAGGAATGTCAACTCAATAATTGGTGACTAGAAATAGTCCCTTAAAATTTTTTGATTTCTGCTTTTACCATGTGCCTTAGAAAATCTTTTTTTTCCTTTTTTAAAGATCTTCTGAAGTAGGTTGTATAACTTTTGATAAACATCAGCAGTGATAATATAATCCAAAAGAACTCTTTTTCTAGAATGGTCACTTTTATCTAAGGAATATAGAAGTATAGGCCTATGCAAGTAAGTATATGCCTTTAGATGTAATTTTACTCTATTACATTCTAATAGCAAGAATGAAACCATCATTTTGCAATTTCAACAAAAAAAATTTTAAGTAAAAAGCAAGACGAATAAGTATTTCATCTACTTTTGTACTGATGGTGTTAAAACCATCTTTAATACTTTGGTAGACATGTAATACCTATTTCATTGCAACCACACAAGGAACTTCTTTCTCTTATGTACTACATTATTGTTTTCAGTTAATAAATGAAATATCTATGGTTTACATAGTTAACCAGAAACATCCACAGTTTGCTTAACCATCAATCTCCTTGCACTACAAATAAAAGCTAACATAATCTTCAAACACACACGTCTTCTTATTCCTTTTCTATCCTCTTTCTCAAAATACATGTGCTCATGTCAGATTCCAGCTGTGTCATTAATGCCTTCTCAGACTGAGTGCTACCTCAATCCAGTGTGGCTTAATACTCCAAGTTACTTAAGTTTCACTTTTTCTCAGATAATTCATCTTTTTAGATGAGACATAACATTAAAGAATACAACCACATTGGAGATATTATTTTACCTTTTGACTGCATGAACTCAGTTTGAGATAATTACATTAGAGTGTTTGATGTTCTCTCTTCTTCTAACTACATTTACCCTTGCTCTGCATTATTGGATGATGCTGTGTTATAGATGGGAACCAGCTTCCTCTGACTCACACATAATTTAGAAATGAGCCAGAATAAATACAACCAATTGGGGCTATGAAGGGTTGCTTAAGAGGCTGTAGTTAAGCACATGTTGCTGTGCTTAACTACAACCTTATAGAGCAACTCGTGAGCGCCTAGTATTATTCCACCTGTCTCCCTATCACACTGATATTATCATTCAAGGGCTTATATGTGCCAGGCACTGTGCTAAGAAACTGTATATATTACTTCCTTCTAATCCCTTTTTAAAAAGAGTATTTTATAAACGAGGTTCAAAGAAAACAGCTTTTGGGACTGAAGTTTTGGCTCAGTGGGAGAGCATTTGCCTAGCATGTGTGAGGCACTTGGTTTGATTCTCAGCACTGCACATAAAATAAATGAATAAAATAAAGGTCCATCAACATCTAAAAAAAATATTTTTTTTAAAAAAAGAAGCCAGCTTTTTCCCACAGGGAGAAAGCTGATGGAATCAAATTTTAAAGTCCAACTTTTTTCCATACCTCATGCTGCATCCCAAGGATTATCCAGAGAATAAAACAGCTCTTACTAAACCCTGTATCTCCTTGGACATATATAGTGTGGACTTGCCAATGAGACCAAAACATTGATTTTAGCATTTGGATATTTTATGGTTTTGATTTTCTCATAATGACTAATTTCAGGGCAATGTGAGATCACGAGATGTAGACATGGGAAGAAATGTGCTCAATTGCCTCTTATAAGCTGGTAAATGCTAGCTCAAGATGCCCTTGAATATTCAAAAGGAGGAGAAAAGATGCCATCAAAAAACAAAACAAAAGAAAACAAAAAATAAACAAATTCAAACAATCCCACCATCCATGGATGGTTAGTATTAAAAGGTAAGTATGAAGCAGACACATCTTCTGACCAGATACCACTTGGCCACTCAAACATAACTTCTTTTCTTTTTGTTTAAAGCAATTGTCAGCTTCAGAATTGAACTTGAGAGAAGTGCTCAATTTTTATTACAGAAATATATTTTCATGAAAGAGCTTCACCAGTTGTCAGAGATTGTATTAAGGAGATGAAGACACTTAACCGAAGAGGAAGGTAAGGTGTTGAAGGCATTTAGAGCATGTATCTAGACTCGACAAAAAGCAAAGTGTTAGGAAATGTTAGGATATATTTCCAATTTTGAATTCTAGTATATAATTTCACACTAACAGGTGTGCATATTCATAGACTATTTAATTCACTCAACAAGTAATAATCATGCAGCTCCATTTGCCAGGCATTGTTTTGGACCTTGGAGATAGACCAGTAACCCAAATATGATATATCCTGAAAAAAATAGGCTTATATTCTATTAAATAGAGACAGAATTCAAACAGTACTGATAATAAGAAAATATTTCATATTCCATTAAGGCTCAAAAAGTAAAATTTTAAAAAGCCCCAGCTAATATATTTAAAGTTACAGATGAGAGAAGAAATCAACCTTCATGCAATGTGTCTTGTTTCTCCAGTACATTTTTTAGGTGGTATCCTGGAAACTTAGAAGAAACATCATTTAATCCCACAAAAAAAAAAATATTTTGAATGCCTACTGCATGCAAGCAATATTCTAGAAAGTAGGCAAGCTGTTTTTCCAAGTAATTTATTTTCCTTCTTAAAGGAATTTATATTCTAATGTAGGAGAGAGACAAACATGCACAAATGAAAATCATAGGTACTTTCAGGTACTGATGTACATTATAAAAGTGATGAATAAGGGTAGTATGATGGAGTGTCCAGGTAACAACTTAGACTAGAATGGTCAGTAAAAGAGGGCCTGAAGATGTGGGTCAGAAGACAGCTTTGAAAATACTACCCTCCCAATATACCAACAGCCCTCACTCCAAATTCTTAGTAGCATAGATCTTAGTCCTTTTGGGACAGACTTGATGGTCTGGGAGCTAGGCATTCAAGGCTGAGGCAAAAGAAAATACAAATATACTGAGGTAAGTATGAGTGCATTGTATTTCCAAATATTTAAAGAAGGTTCCTGTAGCCCAAGAGTAATTAGGATAATGGATTTCATTATTGAGATCAAGTCAGAAAGTTCTGCAGAAATGTGTTATGAGTAGTCTTTTAGGTTTAGGTAAATTATTTGGAATTTATTCTAATTCTAAAATGAAGTCATTTGTACATCTTAAGTAGGGAAGTTTCACAGTCTGATATATTTTTTTAAAACAATCATCCTGACTACTACTCTCACCTTTGAGACCTATGATGGTGACATGGAATAGGGTGTAGAAAGGAATATGAGGATGATTGGGAAGGTACAGGGAGTGCTTTAGAGGTAAAGAGGACACATTCAGGCACATTCAGACTCATCCCATGTATCAGAGAAGACTTCCTGACTACCACATCAGCAGCTCATCTTTTCCAACATGAGGACTAATGAGACCTGCCTCATTTTCATTGATACATTATCTGAAATTTTCAGTTTGCTTGTTTGTTGTCTACCTAACTTCACTATAACACAGGGGCATGCATGCTGAGAACATGTCTATCCCAGCTGCATCTACAGCACACAAAACACTGCCAGACACATAATAGGTACTTATTAAGAGAAAGAGTAGGTGAACGAATTAATGAATATGGCTTCCACCCAGTGGTACTAGGGCTATGTAGATAAATTCCTATTCCACAAGAAAGTCTTTAAAATGAGTGAAAACCACCTCTTGATTTTCTCTTATCAATGCTAATTATGTTGACTTTCTTAATGGATCCTTCTTACACACAGTCCTTCATGTACATGAGTTCTGCATCAGTGGATTCAACCAACTATGAATCAAAAATATTTGAAAAATAAATGATATCTTATGAATCTTAGATCCCTTTTCCTGTTATTCACTAAACAATACAGTGTAATAATAATTTATATAGCATAGCATAACAACCTGAGAATCTGCAGCCTTCTGTATCTGCAGAGGTCTTGTTACTAATCCCCATAGGTAACGAAGGAGAGATTATATTTTCTAATTTCCTAAATATCCTGGTGGATTTTAAAACTTTGATCCATAAAATGAAAAACTATGTTTCTGTGCATCTGTACACAAATGTACATAAATTATCAATGATTAAATTATTAATATTGTATATACACATATTAATTACAAATAGCTGATTTTAGTACTATCTATCCTATATTATTATTCTGAAGGTTAAAGAGTTATCATGGCAGATCATACAAAAAAGACAAGAAAAATTTCACTGCTCATATTTGGGCAAATTAAATTCTCTCATAAAAATAGAAGTCGTTTTATTATCCATAGTGATAGGACTTAGTGGTAGAGACTGTTGGTTACCACTCATAACTGTTCCTTGGTAAAAGACTACTTCATCTGGAACTGAATTAAGCCACTCTATCTACTGCTATTTGGCCATGACTAGTTCTAACCAAGTATATAAAAATAGAAGTGTTGAGCTGAGGACAGAGCTTAGTGGTATAGTGCTTGCTTAGCATGCATAAGACCCTGGATTCGATCCTCATTGCTGCAAAAAAAAAAAAAAAAAAAAAGATATAGCCGAGTGTGGAGGTGCAAGCCTGTAATCCCAGCACTTAGGGAGGCTGAGACAGGAAAATCGCAAGTTCAAAGCCAGCCTCAGCAAGTGCCCCTGAGTTCAATCTCCAGTACCAAAGGAAAAAAAAAGAAAGAAAGATATTGTATAAGAGTTCAACAAAGACTACTTAAATCAAATTGTGTTGGAGGGAGGGGTCCTGTAGTCACCGTCCAATACTTTCCACCTTCCTACCACTTGGTGGGTGTACTATGATAATAAAGGAGCTTCTGAAGTTATCTTGGACCATGAGTCAACTTCAGCCATATACTAAGAAAAGAAGAACAGAAAATTTGAAAAAAAAATCATGGTCTCTCCTATTGTAACAGCTCTTAATTGATTATTTTTCAATAAACCTTGTTATTTGGGATCTTCTGTTATATGCAGATGAATCTAATCCTAATTGATAAGGGACTTCATTTCTGAATTTTTGTTGTCTTACAAAATCATTCCTTGAAACTTATACAAATTATTTTGCCACTGTTTTGAAAACATTTAGGAAAATTTCACTATAACAAACATAAAAACCATCCTAATGCTTTAAATATTGATTATGAGACAACACTGGACACATCACATACTCAGCCCCAGTTCTGGACTGCTTTTCTTTATCCAGTTATTTTATATTTCTTTTCTTTATGACTTCTTAAGCACTTTGAAAGATAAATGAAATGAACTTGCCAATATTATTTGCTAGTTGGAAAATAAATATGATTATGTTAAGAATGAATTATAATTTAAAATTCACAAACATTTTTCAGTTTTCACAATTGCACTACAAATAAATGCTCTTGGTTACTGACATGATTAAGATAAAACCAACTAAATCAGACATTGATTATATTCTATGTTAAAAGAAATTTAACTATTTAATTAAAATTCATATTAAATATTTATGAACTTTATCTACCTAAGTGTATAATCTTCCTTATTCCACTTGAGCTTACAGAAAATATAATCTAATAAGTTTAGAAAATCTATGTCTATATATTCCTAATATCTATTATATTTTTGTCATAGGAATGTCATAGATTTCTGCTTTAAGAATACCCAATATATCAAAATCCAAGAGTATAAACACAAAGCCACAAATTAATATCAGTATCATCTCATGTAACATTGGTACAAAGTAACTTATCCTCTGTCAGTAGAGATGAACACAGGAAATGTGGCAGAATGGAACACCCTAGTTTGAGCGTTGTGACTGACACTTGAATAAATAACTATGTGACATATGAGAAGGAGGGATTTATTCTATACTGGTATTGGGGAAAGAGTAAGAACCCTTAAGTTGGGCCTGGAAGAATGAGGAGACAGCAGCAAGTAAAGAAGAGAAAGGAGAATTCAGACAGGAAGAATATCTTGGACATAGGCATGGGCACTTACACAAGTCACCTGGCACTGGTATTTCCCAGGAGCAAACCTCAGCACACACATGGAAGGTAACATCTGCAATGATTTCATGAACTCTAACAGTTCTATTTTAAATGCCCTGTCTTGAACACACCATCTCTTGTGCATCTAGCCTACTGCAGTATTCTCAACTCATCAATCCCACCCTTAACTGTATTTCCAGTCTCACTTCCTGATATCTCAGATTTTTCTGGAGTTTTACATGGTATTGCAATTTAATAGGGGCTGTGTAGCATTATGAAAACATCTATGCATATAGCATGTGAATCACAAAGAAAAACAACAGACTACAGAGAATCCTAAACATCGGCTTTTATACTTTAAAGGCATTACCATACTCTAAGTTTTATCCTTTAACTTGGATTTTTAATGCAATGCCAATTTTTGGAACAGATTTATTTTATTTTCATATATGCTACATAAACATCCTATTTTAAAAAACAATGAAAATGACTCACCATACGCCATCATAAAGCCAGTCAGCTTTTACTTTTATTAGTTTAACATTTTATCCTTCCTGAGTGGGACCTGAATAAGCCTGAATAAACTAATTATATCAGTCAGCCAAATGTAGTTTTTAGATTCATTTTTTAATAGATTTTACATATTCCAGTGATAGTTATTTCCTATAAACAGTAACAAATTTTGGTTGTTTCATGTGTCAAAAGTGATAATATTGAAGTGGAGAAAACAATAGTAATGGAGGTCAGACACGCAATTTTTGATGAGTCTTTCTGTGGTGTGGCCTGTGACTTCTAAGAGTTATTCTTTGTAAGTGTCTAACGATTCAGCCTCTCTATAGACATAAGAAAGGGCAAAGCGTGTGTGAACTCTGTTCAACTCAAGACACATGGTATAAAGAGCATTGTCCTCTTGAGGACCTTTATGCACCACATTCAGTGACAGCTGTCAGCTGTGGCCATAATTATAAACTGTCATTAGTGGGAGTTCATTCAAACCAATCTCCATTTATTTGAAGGCTAATATTAAAATGGACATCTGGCAGTTACCCATAGTATGGGTAAAACTCTGCCTAAAACTATACCTACAAACTTTAATACATAGTCATACACATAAAAAGCCATACATCTGCTGTACAAACACAAGTGCACGTGAAAACACACACAGAAGGCTTAATTGCTTTCTTTATTCTTCTCTTAATTTCTGTGGCTGAACATATTCAATAAATTTCTATCAAGTGCTTATGAAGGTATACTACAACTTACAATCTGATCACCATTTGTAGAAGAAAAATGTGTATATCAATTCGAATGAATGCAAAGGTGTTTATTATCCATTCATCCTTGTTACCATTTATTTGTAAGGAAGTTGATGACCTTTGGTTTTAAGTATGAACTTACATCTAATTTTGTTAACTAAACAATTTACCATGTAAGATGGCTATCAGGATAATCATGGTCCTGCAACTAAAGGAGATAAATGGATAATATTTCCACTGTGCAAAGTTTTCATGACATGTGTTTTAATATCTATAATTAGATATTTTGTTCAGGTTGAACAAGATGTTGATAAAATAGAACTAATTACATAACTAACAGATCCTGAATGGCTTGCTTTGCTCTTCACTCTCTACTTGGCCTCATTTTTACCTTCTGCCACTTCCTTAAGTGTCCTAAAACATTGCCATTATCATATTAATACTCCCTCCTAAAAAATGTTAATATTCTCCTGCTATGTACTTAGACTCCATCTGACCAGGACCTCAAAGCTATTCTGCAGGAAAAGAGAAATAACAACAGGAAAGTATTAGGATGCACATAAAGAGATTATGTGTCAGCTTTGGCTTCTGCTTCTATGGACTATGTTGGGCAATTCCATAAGAGAAGCCACAAAGAAGACCCTTAGGAGCAGTTCTTTGAAGTGTGGTTCCTGACATAATGAATTCAGTTGCCACAGCCCTTTGTACTGATCTCTGTATAATTGGCTTAAAGCAAGCATCGTATTTACCAAAATTCAGCCATCTCAGGAAACTCTTCAAAACTTGAGGAACTCTACCATAGTTTTCCAATGCATGGCTGGCTGGATCAGGTACCCACCCGTCCACTATCTGGGGGAGCAAAATCATCTTTAGCAGTAGAGAAATAGGGGTTCCTAATTGCAGCCCAATCTCATCACTTTGCACTTAGCCAGTACCTTCCGTACTTTGCAGGTTAGAACCATAGACCTCCCTCTGTAATGTTGAGAAATAATAATAGTTTGATTTTGTTAAGAGTATCTACTGACCAATTTGTATATATTTTCTCACTTAGTCATCCTATAACTCTACATAGACATAGTATCATTTGCAGTGTACACTTGAGTAAACTGAGACCCAGAAGGCTACATAACTCACTCAAGGTCATGCCATTAAAATTTAATAAAACTTAAAGTAAAAAGCAGCCTATTTGAATCCAGAGCCCTAACCTTTAGTTCCTGTGGCTGGATACTTGGTTTTTATGCTCAGCTTTCTTTCCGGTGTCTAAACTCTCTCACACTTCATCTGCTGGTAGTTTACAGCAACACTAAACTTGGTTTGCTGGCACTGTATCCCATTCCCGATCCCAGTAGACTTCCTGCATCCCTTAGCCTATGGGAATCAAAATACATTATTTTTCTATGGCCATGCCTCTACTTTGTTCTCCATCAACTCACTCAAGTATCCTATCTCCCCATAGGTCCCCCTAGTGTCTATGTTACATCCTAAGGAACTGCTTAGGTTGCCCACTGAGATGTGATTTACCAGGCAATTTGCTGTTATCTCAGTCCCCAGCCATTTTGAAAACTTACCTTTTCTCCCATGTTATTTAACATGTTTATGTGTTCTATCTGTCCACATGTGGATTATAAATGTGATAAGAATACTTTTATATATCTACATCTTCGTAGACCCTATCAAAGGGCAATGCATATACTGAACAACTCAAGTAAAAAAATTCACATACTACGTATTGATGCTGCTTCCATACTCTTTTACTTGAAGAGAAACTAGACTGTTTAAAAACAGTCAAGTGGATGTGAATACAAAAATAGCCAGGCATGGTGGCACATGCCTGTAAACCCAGCAGCTTGTGAAGCTGAATGAAGCAGAAGGATTGCAAGTTTAAAGCCAACCTCAGCAACTTAGAGAGGCCGTAAGTAACTTAGTGAGACCCTTTGTCAAAATAAAGTATAAAAAGGGCTCAGTTGTTAAGTGTCTCTGGGTCCAATCCCCAATACCAAAAAAAAGCTAATATCTTATTGCATTGTAATTATACATACGATGACAAAAATAATATATACTTTTCGTTTGATGACAGAGTACATTTCACAAAATTAACTTCCTAGCTCATTTAACTTACTTCATCTTAAGTACTTTGGAATGCCTCTTATATATTATGCATACCACAATATATATATTAGAAGTAGTATATAGTATTTTACAGACTATAATGTACTACATATTAAAGTATTTTTTTATTTACTTGAACTACAGTAGCCCCCAGTATCTATAAGGGATTGGTTCCAGGACTCATCCACACCTCCTTGAAACTATCAAAATCTGTGGATGCTCAAGTTTCTTACATAAAATCTAGTAGTATTTGCATATAACCTATATATATCCTTCCATAAATGTATATATCTTTAAATATATTTATGTATAATAGCTAATACAGATAAATGCCATGTCAATAACTGTTAGACTGTATTGTTTAGGGAACAACAACAAGAAAAATAGTCTCTACATGTTAAGTATAGATGCAATTTTATTTTCCAAATATTTTCAATCTGTAGTTGGTGGGATCCATAGACACACAACCCTTAGATATGGAAAGTCAACAGTGTTTCCATGCTTAACACTTGCTTAAGCATGTTCAAGAAAATATTACCAGCAATATAAATAATATTAAAGAACACCTGCATATTAGTGTCAGCAAATACAGAAGAATATGGTGACATATTTTTGAACCACAGTATAACTATTAGGTATTGTTCAATCTCAGATAAGACATTTAACTGATCTAAGTCTTAATCTCTTCATAACCCATCTCATTGCTGCTTTCTTATGAGTTTCTCATGAGGAAAAATTAAGGTTATACACACATATGCATAATACAAGGCTTTGTGAACTTCAAGGTATTGGACACTGAAATATTAATAACAACTTTGGCAAAGAGTAGTCTTTATTTTTTTCTTCATAATTATTGGATTTTAGGATAAATCCAGATCAAATCACAGTAAGCAGCTTAGATGATATATTGTAATTGTTCAGTTGTATATGGTGTCATGCACACATCTAAGTACTCTGCTTTTCTTTAATAATCCCTTGCAGGGCAACCATTGTACATATGAGAGAATCATGATCCAATATGGCAAAAAGTTGGAAAAGAAATAGTCACATTACATCAGAATCACTGAACATAGATTTTATCACAGATACTTGGAGATTTTTGTCTAAGTGGATAATGAAAAGATTAGAGTTAGTGTACCAATTCTTTCACAATTATAATGAGCTAATTTAAAAATCAATGTTGAAAACCACTGTTAAAATGATTAAAAACATTACACTGTGTTTAACCATAATAAACTCTAACAGAAAAATTGATTTATTTAAAAGAAAAA
>CM053404.1:126883680-126899649 GCA_028644305.1 Xerus rutilus | reverse complement strand
TTTGTTGTTTTTGTTGTTCTTTAATAAATCAGACAAATCTTAGAATATATACATTTCTGGATCTATATGTTCCTACAGATAGTAAAAATGGGAGATCAAGGCTAGTTGAATTCAAAACATTTTACCTCTTAATGACAGAGCTATATTTGTCTCAGGGGAAATTAATTTCTGAGGGATGCTTTAGGGTTCTCTGCATCTATTAATGGAACACCAGGTGTTCGCCAAACAATTAGGACTAATTAGCATTTTTGTTGACTATATTGAATAGGGAGCACTGGAAGAAACACTTAATGGCCATATAAATGATTATCTCACCCTTGGAATTTTCTTTGCTAGCAAAGAGATAAAATGTACTATGAAGAATCATGGGAAAAAGGGGAAATAACTTTCTTATGAGTTAACCTCTTTTAAGAGTGGCAAAACATTAAATTGTGCATAATTCTAAATAAAGTCTCAACTCTTATATGCTAAGGGTAGGTGTTAAATCCTTTATATAATCCTCTAGAAAATCTTACAAGGTATACAGTGATATTACTATCTTTACCCTAAGGAAACTGATATTTGGAAAGGATAATTAACTTACCCAAAATTACAGAAATAGCAAATTCCAACTCTTGGGCATCCCACTGAAAGGGGCTGTACATTTCCATAATACCTTGTTGCCTCCCAGTTATTCAGTTTTTTTTTCATTTATTAAAGATTTGACTTATGACAAAGCATGATGAATCATATGATCATCAAGTGTAAGTTTATAATTTCTAATTTTATGCAAAAGTCTATTTATTTTCACTAATCAGTGAAATTTTGAGAATCTGCTATGTGCCAGCCCCTGAGAAAACGGGATAATTAAGCAAATCTTTGCTTTCAAGTAAAAGTATAATTGATCATATTTTTGTGTAAAATATTACTTACATTCACTTTTTATTACTGATACTAAAGCAGAACACTAATAAGCCTAGTAAAGTTATTTCTGGTTTTGAAATATTGAGAAAGAATAATAAGGAAAAGATAACCACGGATTATAGATATCTCAATATTAAAATTTAAAGTCAGGAAGTAGATATAGTGATATCAAAAAGTAAGAAAGTTATATAAAATTACTCTAAAATGGTTTGTATTGAATTTTTAAATTTGTATTTGTTCATTATATATTACACTGATATTATCCAAATCAATTGGTCGAAGACAAATATTACATACAATTTGGGCACATTTATTTTTAAATTTTTTAAAATTACAAATTGCATTATAGCTCCAAAATACATCTAAAAATATATAATTTACTCCTAGGATTTCCATGTTTTGTTTTATAAAATATGTCTTCCTATAATTCAACTTTTTAATTTTTACTTTGTAGGTAAGAGTAATAGAGATATGAATCCAATCCATATGACTTGCAAAGCTGACTTCGCTCTAGATTTTTCACATATAGACCACTATATGTGGTCTATACTTAATCTCTGCTCTGGAATCAATGATCAACATAGTACTAATATTTCTTTTTTCTCCTCTAGACAAATATGTTGTTATTAAAAATCTTTTCAAGCAGGATGGTAACACATAATTCTAGTCATTCAAGAGGTTGAGAAAGGAGGATCTCAAGTTCAAGGTCAGTTTAGACAATACAGCAAAACTGTCTCAACAATGTATGAAGGATAACTATTTAAAATATCTCAACTACTTATATCATGCTTTTCACATATTCATTTTTCTAAGTCTTTGAAAAGTTAGAGTAGCTTTTAGAACCTCAAAAAAACAGTGAATGAGGTTGCTGAGTTATACACAAGAAGCTGAGTATGTGCTCAAGCTCACAGTACTAAATAGTAGATTTTCTTTCACCCTCATCCCTGTGGGGTCTGGTATTGATACAGAGTCTCATTTAGTTTTTCTGTGTGATGACTACCAGTGTGTTTCAGAAAGGGGCAAAGGGAAGACACTAGAAAAGGAAGCAAATATTTGCCTGATTAGAGTTGTAAATTTATATTTGTTTAAATAACTACATAAAAATTAATCTCTGAAATGTTTTAACATGCAGATATATCTTCAAAATACTTAATTCCTTTTCCCATACATATTCCCTAGACAATTATGTCAAAGGCTAAATAAAAATGGACTTAAAATGTAATGGTGGCTTTTAAATTTTTCTTTATTTAAAAAATTCTAAACAGTGGATTCTTAAACTTTAGCTAAGGCCTCACTGTTACCAGTTGTATTTAAGTAATGTTAACAGAAATAGAATTTTTAAAAAAAGAATAAAACACATGAAATTGAGACTTTAGAAAAGAGTTCATGAAAGCATTTTTGGGAAGAATTTAAGATTGACATTAGTTTATTTTCCTTAGGAATTGCTCTTCCAACATAAGAGTAGTTCATGTTATGGAACATGTACATACACATTCATATACATTTTAGAAATAATAATTCAATTCTCTAGAGTAATTTTTATTTTCTTTTATATGTATCCAGAAAGCTGGCAGAAGTTCATGTATTTTGTTTCAGGTCAATTAATCAAAGTTATTAGACTTCACTAATCATTTACAAAACAATAAATTGGTTAATTTTCAAATTCTATAGTTTAGTTTAAGACTTCCCCTCAGATAATTTGAGTTTCTGTATATTTCCAGAGATCAGACAGATATTGTGAAGCAACATTTAGTTCAATGACTTATCAAAATCACTTAATGTGGTATTCGTACATTCACTGATGTCAAAGACATGAGTCATGTAGTACAAGCAGCTATGGGTGGTACAACCATTTTAATGTTCCACATTCAAATAGCTTAAAATCAAATAAAGTGGTAATATGCATACACAGCTATAAGATAGATTAATTCATGCTATGAATTAATCAAACAAACTAGTATAGATAGCCAAAGTCATGATGTTCCAGAAAGCTAGGCAACAGTGAGACAGTCACAGATGATTTGAGAAGGCATGTCATCCATGCCAGCATGGAAAAATTTGGTCATTAGGCAATGGGGTAAGGAGTCATCTAGGGGTAGGGAACAATGTCAGCAAATCCCAAGGTATTACTGGGACTCAGTCAGGTAGCAAAGGTAGGAAACTGGAAGGGCAATTTGAGAAAACAGGTTTCTAAGATTATTGATTGTCCAGAAGTGGGGATTTCCTAGGAGGATTCATAGGACTCACTGTATAGTAGTATTCATACCTCTGATTTCTTTTTTTTTTTTTTTTTTTTTTTTTGGTACTGGAGATTGAACTCAGGGGCACTCGACCACTGAGCGGCATCCCCAGCCCTATTTTGTGTTTTATGTACAGACAGGATCTCACTGAATTGCTTAGCACCCCTCCCTGTCGTTGCTGAGCTGGTTTTGAACTTGGGATTCTCCTGTCTCAGCGTCCCTAAGTGCTGGGACTACAGGCTTGTGCCACCGCGCCCAGCTACATACCTCTGATTTCTTGCAGCAAAAAGATGAGAAGCAAAATCAGTAAAGAGAAAAGACATAGGGGCAAAAGCCCCTAAGAAACAAGACACAAGCTCTTAAGAGTCCTCTCCCAGGACAGCCACACAGGAAGTGCTTAATTCTCCTAGCAACAGAATCATGGTATGTGTGAAATGTTATCTTCAAGGGAAACTCACCTGATGTGAGGCAGAGATTTTTATTGGGACTCAGTCAGGTAGGTACCATCTACCTACCATGTACTCAGTTCCTAGACATCCAGAAATGAAGCTCAGCATAAGGCACATTGTTTATGTAATTGTCTAGGAAAGTGAGCCCCTCTTATGAGTTCTAAGTATGATGAGAATCCTTGTGAAATCTAAGTTCCCAGAAGCTAGTCAAGGGACAAACCAACAAGCCAGCAGCCTCTCTTGGGATAACAGCCTCAGGCCCGCCGTGTGAGTTCTCTTCTGTATAATTACCAACTGCAGAATAGAGTTCATGAATAGTCTTATCGATACCAAATCCAGAAACCTCCTGAAGCATTAAATATTATCATTAATCTACTTTTTATATCACTTTGAAAAATTGACACAAAAACATCCTACTCTGCCACAATAGAGTTATCTAAAGTTTCATTTATTATTCTCCACTGTCCTCAGAGAGAAAAGAAGAGAAAGGTCAAGGTCTTGGTTTAAGAATAACAATGCTGATATGATTATAATCCTGATGGCATGCCTAATACATAAAGTTTTCATTAGTTTTTTTTTTAATATCCCAGAATGTTTTCTCTTAGAAATCAGATTTTTCTTTAAAAAATTTCAAGTCATTGAACTTTTCATTTATGCATTATGTTTTGTTTCAAATATGAAAGTATAATTTTCATACTATTGTTACATAGGATTAGATAAATAATTTAGGCGTGCGTGTGTCCCAAGTGCTTGTTTTTTAAACATAGTATGGATTGCCTCACTAACACATTTTTCCCTGGCTTGTTTATTTCCAGTCATACTCTTGGAATAGAATGCTCCTATAAGTTTCATGCAAAATGCTTTTTAAGCAGTAAGGCCAATCTGAAACTGAAATGCTCTTCACCAAACTCCCCACACACACCCACTAAAGTAGGTTTTATTGTTGCTCTTTGGTTTTTGCTCCTTCAAACTTTGATTTTTTTAAAAAAAGAAACTGCAAGTATGCTATAACAAAGCAAGCTTTTGTAAAGTATAAAAATCTAGTTTCCCACAAACCTCTTCTCAACCCAGTGTTTACCACTACCTAGGCTCATAATTATATAAAGGATCCAAGGATTAGAGAATAAAATATAGCAATGAGGTTTTAATCTTTTTATGTCACATGCTGATAATTTGAAATGTACACCTTCTATCATGGTTACTGAAGAAGCAAGGCCTGAGATCACGGAAGCATTGTGTCCTTTTGCAAACAAATGAAGTAAAGGGAGGAAAGTATAACAAACAGAATAGGAAAACAAAATTATTTAAAATATCCTGCTGATAAAAATACCTCTAGTCTTGAAGATAAGGCTTTTCTGTGGCTGCTAATAAAAAAACAAAACCACAACTATGAAAGAAAGGTTGACCTCTGATGTTAAATTGAATTTACTTTATCTTCACAATAGGGTGAGAATAAATTTGGCTATAATTACTGGGGTGTAGCTAACATGGTGATTGTTTCCATGTGTTAAACGCAAGAGAAGAAACTTGCAAGTTTACCAAGTCCAACTTTCATGTATCACAATGGCTTAGAAACTCTAAGGTATAAACTCTCAGCTGTGCTATTCAGCTTTACCATAAACTAAAATTGTCATTTCTTTTAGCTTCAACTTTTAATGGTCACATTTCAAATGAACAAGAAGAAAATGTGGAAGAGAAAGGATTATATTCATGATTGTAGTTCTCATGAGAAATTGGTGAATACTACCCCACAACATATTTTTCAAACATTCTGAAAGAACTTACAGTGTGAAAACAGGTTCTGCAGTCTAGTACCTGTTAAGACTGGTATTTGCTATCAAGTTTTATGGTTTATTTTTATTGAATTAACATGTTCTGATATGCTATGAATCATAATTAAAAAATAGTTCTAAACTGTTAGCTAGAAATACTATTGATATTTGAAATACTTGAAATTGTATAAGAATAACTGGGAAAGAAAATACTCTAAATTGGAAAATATTCTCTAAAATGAAAGCATAAGATAATTAGAGAAGTTCTAGGGGAAAAAAAAGTTTTTTTTAAAGGAGGAACAAGAAAATATTCCTGAGAAATATTAATAATTTTTTTAAATCAGTGAAAAAAATGGAGGACATTGTTTCATGTCTGTGTAAACCAGCTTCATTTCTTAGTTTCCTCTCAATGTTTCCAATAGTTTCAAATTAGCATTTCTTTCTTTGACCATCTGTTGTTTCTGCTCCACAGTGTTTTCTTCTCTTAATTTACTGTAATTAAACTTCTTCTCTAATTATTTCTATCAAGTCTCTGTTTATGTGCATCTGTGTATTTAATCAACAATTGCAAATGCATCAAATAAATAGTACAATCACTGGATCATAAAAAAATGTTGTCATCATTTATAATTAGTTATTTAGTGTTACTGTTGCCTCCCATCTTCCCATATAAACCAAGCAAGTTTAAGGATGATAATAGTCCTGGCCTCCTGTGCTCTGAGGTTTTTTTCTCAAGCTCCCACACAGTGTCCAAGGTGCTAGAGATTACAGAATTGATTGAGATACCATAGGAAGATAAGCACTTTGCCACAACACAAGCAAGTGCTGCTTCACTGCACAAATTAGTCTTGGGAAAACAAGGAGATAAGAAAATTCCCACCAACTAAAGGTCAGGTATCCAACTCATTTATACCCAATGTTCAGATATCATGTGATTTATACAATGCTTCTCTTTAACTGCTGTTTATGTTCTATCATAACTGGAGGATACTAATAAGACAGTGAAACATCTATTATATTGTTCAGAATGATAATTTGGATGTGTATTGTTGCATTTTTCCAGGAATCTTAAGGACCTAAACCTTCTCAGCAGGAGTGTAAGTGTGTGATACCAAGAGATGGAGATGGAATGAAACCACCATTTGACCCAGTTATCTCACTCCTTGTTATATACTCAAAGGACTTAAAATCAGCATAGTACAGTGATACAGCCACATTAATGTTTATAGTATAGCAGCTCAACTCACAATAGCTAAGCCATGGAACCAACCTGACATAACTTTCCTATGTTCATATAAAAATACAAAACAAGTGTAACTCCACATCATGTACAACCACAAGAATGGGATCCTAATTAGAATAAGTTATACTCCATGTATGTATAATATATCAAAATACACTCTACTATCATGCAATGTCTAAAAATAACAAATTTTTAAAAAGTAGATGGAGAGGGTGTCTGTCAGTCTAGTAGAAACTGTTTACAAAGTGTTATAGTTTAGATTTGGAATGTTGTCCAAAGTCTGTGTTGAAGGCTTGGTCCCAATGCTGTGGTGTACAGAGGTGGGCACTCTGGGAAGTGATTGGATCATGGAGGGCTCTGACCAGTGTATTAATCCATTAAGGAATTCATAATTTGAGTATATTATTGGGAGTAGGTATAAGTTGTAGGAGGTGGGTCCTACAGAGGCTGAGCCTGGGAAGGCTCCATGTTGTTTTAGCCTTTTCTCCCTCTCTTGGCTTCCTGGCCTCTGTGAGGTTTACTCCCTCTTCTTCCACGCACTCCTGTCACCAGTTCTGCCTCACCTCATGCCCAAAACAATGGAACCAGTTGGCCATAAACTAAAATCTCTGAAACTAAATGAACTAAAATAAATCCTCCTTTCAGTTACTCACATCAGGTGTTTTGGTCAAAGCAATGAAAACTGACAAATACACACTGGAACAAGAGTTTTGTTGCATTTGTTGGAAAAGAATAAAGCATAATATGTGGAAAATTTTGGTTGTGCCTTGCAAGAAAAGTGAGCACAAGAGACTTAATTCTGGGGTATTATGTGCACGTATAACTTCAGGGAAGAGGATGGCATTGAGATCCCTACCACACGCCTATTCCAGCAGGAACAACACAGAAGGCATGGGAACACTGGGGGAGAAGTACTCAAAATGGGAAGGATGTTGGTGAGAAAGAAGCTCCTGTCTGATAAATCTGACTTCCATCTTTATAATTCCATAAATCTGCCCTAGGGAATGTATCAATCTCAAACTACCAAAATTAACAATCTTGTTTTATTGATCTATATAGTAATACCTCCAATAAGAGAACAATTATATGATATACTAAATTCAATTATGAGAGTCACAGAATGAGGGATAAAAAAGATAAGGAAAATCAATCAGTTAACAGCTACAGGCCAAACCAAAAAACAGAACAAGAAAAAACAAACAAACAACAACAACAAAAAAAACCCCACAAACTATTCTATATCCCTAATGGATGTGAAAACTTGTGCTGAATGCCCAAGAGGCTGATCACCAGACACAATTGGATCCTGCTTCCAACCCAACCAATCTAGAAGCAACAATTACTTTTCCTTAATGACTATGCTCCTATCCCTAAATTCCCCCCATTTTGCATTATACCATCCCTCTCATTTATAGCCAATGCAGGTTCCATGTAAACAATTTATACTTGGTTTTTACCTCAAATTTTCCTAATTACTTTGGCACGGTGGTCTATGCCTATAATCCTAGTGACTTGGGAGGCTGAGATAGGAAGATCACAAGTTCCTGACCAGCCTTAGCAACTTAGTGAATATGAGAAACACAGTCACCTACCCAAAACCAAAGAATGAACTTGGACACATGAGGTGCAGCAGAAGCAAGGTTTTAATGATGGTCTTGCAAGATCAGGTGTCTGGTGGTCAGACTTACCTAGAGCAGTTACAATCAGTATTTTATCCTCTAGCTTGTAAGGTCTCTCCTCTGGTTCCTCATTGGCTGAGTACTATGGGGTGGACAATCTTCCCAGACATTGCCTAGGTTTTACTGTTTCCTATTGGGTTATTTAAAGAAATACACCTTTAGTTAGTTGTCTCTACCTCACTTTATTCTCTCATGGCAGGAAGGCCTTTTGAGTGCAATTTGGCATGGTATGCTGTTCTTTACCTAAGTTTATTTTGGGGGGTGAGGCAGGGGGAAGTTACCAGGGATTGAACCCACTGGCATTTAAACACTGAGCCACATCCTCAGCCCTATTTTATTTTTTATTTTGACAGGGTCTTGCTAAGTTGCTAAGGCTGGCTTTGAATTTGTGATTCTCCTGCCTCAGCCTCCCTTGCTATTAGGATTACAGGCATGCACCACTGCTACTGGACTGTTTCTCTTCCTTAAAAGAGAAATTTCTATCTCTGTTGATCAGGCCAACCCCTTCCCTTACCTTTTTCAAGGGGCTGTTCAGGTGCAAGGACTTTGAATCTGCCATTTCCACAGGCTATTGAGCTATTGTGTGAGTTAACTGCTGATACCCACTCTGCTCTCTATTTCCCTTCCAGCTGTTTTTCTTACATCCTCAGTAATTTTACACTTAAGGCTAAATACTGTATTCTGAAAATGCACCATCAGACTTTATATTTCTCACAGTGTCTCAAAATAAAATATTAAAAGGACTGAGGACGTAGCTTAGTTGGAAAGTGCTCCTGTACCAAAACAAAACAAACAAACAAAAAACCCTAATGAAAATGTAGCTCGGGATCTAGTAGACATTTTTTCCAGCTCCTAATTGACCATGTTGCTGGAACTTGCAGGAACTTGTGCCAGGGCCCAGTCCTTTTCTGGATAGCAATGTCAATTTTTGCTTCTATTTCAGGGAGCTTTCATCCTCAAAAGTTTTGGTTTAACCAGCACCTTACACTGTATATAGGAAAACAAATAATAAAATGTTGTTTACTCCTCCTCAAGCAGAGGAAATGACAATATTTATTTCCAAGGAAACTGACTTGTTCCCCACCTTCAAAATGCCCACGAAGAGTGATATTAGAATGTCCGCAACAAAAAAAAAGTCACAATATGAATAAGCAAGATCTCTGTCCATGTAAACAGATATTCCATAGAGATCTTTCACTATCTCACTTTAAATATTACTAGATAGGAAAACAGTCATGAACAATAAAGACAGGAACCCATAAAAAGATAAAAATAGGAAAGAGAGGGTGTAAGGTAGAAAACAGCCCTCTCTTACTCAGTTTTAGCCTCCCTTCCCTAAGAGCCTATGGCAGTCCCTGCCCCCGGGGATTTCTAGCCTGAGTTTCCCCCCCTGAATTTGTAGCCCAAGGGAACAAAGCCTAGCCTCTCGGGTTAACTTTCAACTACGTCAGAAGCGCCCTACCAATCCTTACCTAGTGGGCCAGCTTGAAGTGACCAATCCATAGTCCATACGCATTTACAGCAGGCCCCATAAATCCCATGCCCTGTGCTCCCTCTCCTCTTTTTTCCTCCCTCCCTATTCCTGGGCGCCCACCTGCACTGATCCCTGTGAATAAAGATCTCTTGGCTGCATGAAGTGTGTCCTGTAGGGCTGGTCATAACTCTTACAGAGGGGAACAATGAAAACACAAGAAGCTGGATATATTAAAAGATACAGAAAAAAATATCCAGCTTTGGCCATTCAACTTAACATCATAATATTCAAACTTGCCTTCCCTATCTCCTATATGGTTTGGTTTTGTGTTTTTTCTTTTTAACAGAACATTCCTAACATACTTTTTGAAATTTTCTTTCTATATCATTTCCTGCCCACATGGAGCAGTAGCTTGCTCTGAGTTACTCCATTTTGAGTACAAATGCTAAGGTAGAATGGCTCAGGATCTTGTTTATGCAAATAAACAGACATAATCTGCCCAGCACAACCATAAAGTACAGACTGACTAAAGTGACTTATTCATGCTAATAAAAAATTGCCACCTGTGTGTTTGTGGGACACCCCAGACCAACCAATGGTAGGACCACCTCATCCAAGATGCATAAAAGCAGGTACACCTCAGACTGTGGGATGGCATACCAGCCTATTTTCACTTTACATTAACCACTGCAGTATATTCATCAGTCTCTGCCCAGATCACCAGGTAGTGAACTGTCAGCTTATTATGATCCACCTGCTGTTGACATTGTCTATTTCTTTACCTTGAGGATCCTTCACTTCAGAATCTCCAGGATTCTGGTTAACACAATACCTGGCCACCTACAGTGACTCTTGGCATTTGTTTTGACTTTTTGTATAAACACTTTTACTCCTATAGACACTCTACTTCCTTTCCAATTTCTTCAACCTAATACAATGGTTTTAAGTGTGAGATGTAATTTGAGTGCTAAGATATTAGTGATTAAGATTGGAATGGAATAAAGTACTTGCCATGGTCACAACTAGAACTGAAACCGGAGTACTTGGTGAAGTAAAGCTGATGAAACTGACAAAGCAAGCAAATCTCTTGATATTCAGAAAGTTCTGACATTGTGGAAAGACAAAAATGTGTGGTCTATGTTATTAGCATAGCATGCTCACAACACTGCCCAAAGTTACATTTACTTACTTATCATTATTACATCTCTGCAAATAGATTTGTATTTCCAATAGATAGATGAAGAAACTGAGTTATGGAAAGGGTGGGTAACTTGCTAAGGTCAAAGAGTTGTTAAGTATGAAAAAAATGTATATCAGTATTTAAACACAAGCAAAGTGCTTTCAGATTATCTGTTCTTAAATTCTTTGTTCTGGACTACCCCAATAAAATGCAAGCCCCTTAAGGGACATTTTTTTCTTTCTTACTATTAAATCTCATTACTATATGAGAAGATGGGGTGCTCAGTACATGTTTATTGAATGAATGAAAGAGGAAAAAACTGAAGGAAGCAAGTTGTATACACAGGACACTACACATGGAACTGCAAATATTTATGTAGTTATAAAAATGCAAACATTATTATTAATTTACTAAAATTATCATATAATTATAGTAAGGTGATATGGAGACAGGCAATATTTATGTGGGAATAAGGTAAGACGTGTAAATCCTAAACTGTAGTGAAAAGGTAATAGAAAATAGACACATAACTGGAAAATTTAGTAATAGTGGACTTTTAAGTCTTGTTATTTAAAAATATGAATCTCAGAGGGAACAAAATCTCACAAAAGAGGAGATGCTTTGCCTCTGACCTAGTAAGTGGCACAATGAGGCAGACAGCAGCTGCCCACAAAATGAAGCGACCTCTTTCTCCAAGATGGTTCCATTGGAGAATGCCAAAACCCACACTCAACATCCTGGGAGAAAACATGAGCAAAGCACACAATAAATAGACCATTTCTCACTGGAACATCTGGATAACTGGAATAAAGTTATGGAGGGTAACACATCATACAATTGCTGTAAGCATACTTCCTTTGAAGGAAGCCTGAGGATGATTTAACTTCATTGTGGACCTTGTTGTTTTCAGAGTTAATTTTTATTTCCAGGTTCTGCCCCTAAACCTGATACAAACAAAATCAACAAACTGCTTTAGTATCCCCGAGAGGCTTTTTGCCAAAGGATTGCCTTTCTAATTAAGCCCTCCAACTCTTTAACATGCTAATTTCACCCATTAACTTGTAGATGAAGTGGTTTCAGCTGTTGTCAGTGAATCACCCACTATAGAGCTTAATCTACAATTCCAGGAAAGCTGATTGGAAAAATCTCTGGCTAATTTTTGTTAAAGAAATTTCCAGGTCTTACACAGTATCCAATGTTTTCCGTGTATGTTCATCAAGAATTTATGAACTTTTACGGTGAAGAAAATGAAAAGAATTCTGTAGTGAAGAAGGGGAGAGGAAAAAAAAGGATGCACAGTGTGAATGATGAAGTGAAAATTCTGGGGTACGTTTGTGAGTCTGCAGCCTTATAGAGCTCCATAAAGTGAAAGGTGAAAAAAGACACCACTAAAAATTTATAAAGTGATGGAAACTTCTGGAAATATTATCTAAAGTAACATTACTTGACCATGTTCACAGTATGACCAGAATCCAGGTGGAAAGGATTAGAGAAATAAAGTAGCAAAAAGAACACTAATCTTAAAGAGAACAAAATCCTGCTTTCACTTAATTCACTTAAAGATGAATCTATTTCCTTGTAACTTGAGATTCTGAACCTGTGGATGCCTCAGATTCTGCCTGCTAAAATTGGACATAAAAGTGATACCCAGTCTCATGCAATTGTTGGGGGGAAAAGACACCACAGAATTTTATGTGTTATATTATTGTTATTATAGTACATTGTGCTACATGGTTATGGGGAGGAGTTCCTTGGTATGCAGGATGCTGTGCTTAAATAAATGAATTCACTTACACTTGTTAAAGCACAGAAAGGTACACTTTACTCAGAACTGTTGGGGGAAGTATGGGGACAACAGTAAACTGGCTGAAGAATGGTTTGAAACCTTAAGAATAGAAGTGGACAGAAGCGGCCAGCTCTTCCAGTCAATGAACTTATGATGTCACAAGTTTAACGTCCCCCTGCTTTCATGCAGAACATAATTCCCAGCAAAGGAAACACACAACCTGTGAACTGGCATGACTGTGCCAAAAAATCCCTAGGCCTCCAAATCTCGCCTCCAGATCTCGCCATCCAAACAAGCAACCCGGCCTCTTTGCCTCCTATAAACACAAACCAGCAACTATTATTGGGAGGCAGATTTTAGTAAGCTGTTGTATTTTATGTTTTGTTTTCTCTAGTTCCTGATCTCCTTGCTAAGTGACTACTCAATGAAGCTTTCTCTTTTTGCAAAAGCTCAGTGCCATAGAACTGGCTACTATTGGTGTCCGACATAAAGCCCTGGTTTGGTATTAACAGCAAGGGGATTTTGCAGTGGGGGAGAGAGGTTGGGTTAAACCCCGGATATAGCATGAACAAATGAGAATTTACAGCCCAAGATGCAGGGAAAGGATGTCAGTGGATAAAAACAGTAAGAGAAAACATTGGGGGTAAGGAGGATTCTGATTAAATGCACCTGGCAGTTACCTCATCAAAGATAGGCCAGGGTGATACTGAATCACCTGTTGTGGTGAAGGGTGAGGAACTGTATTAACTATCCTACTCAGGGTGAACTGATGGGAGGGTTTCTCGATAAACCGAACTAGTAGAGTTCTTGCCAAAACTGGAGTTTAAGAAGTGTACAGATGAGAATAGGAGATTGAGAAGACTTGTTAATGTCATAGCTTCATAGCTATAGACCTTTGTTGGTATATAGCCATTGAGTTGAAAGCATGCTTTCATGAATCTAAATAGCATATTCTAGTATATGGAATTTATAGTTATGAAGAATGCATTCTTCATGCCTGAAGGAGGAAACAAATAAGGATGATCTAAAGCACTAGGCTGCCATTATCTTTAGGAAAGTTCATTATCTTTAGGAAAAGTTACAAAGGCCACAGGCCCTGGGCTCACATGGCCTGTGTCTGGATGTTAGCTGTGCCATTTTCCAGCTGTGTGACAGTGGGCAAGCTAGACAACCTTTCTGAGAATCATTCTCTGCATTTTTTTAAATGGCAGTAATAACAGTATCTAGATCTTGGCACAGAGTAGTTACCCTATAAATATTAGCTGTCATTTTTGTCGTTTTTTGTTTCTGTCGGTAACATTATTATATTTCTAATCTTATTTTGCCCTTCATCAGTGTTTTGAGACACTGAAAAGGGGAAGCATGTTTCCACTAGTTAGGAATACAACTGTAAGAACCTTGGCTAAACAAGGAACTATTTGTGCTATGTCAGTAATTATGGTTCTCTGGGAAATGCCATTAGGCTACAACAGTCTTTGGACTTGTGTTTAGGAAGCTTGTGCCTGGTATTTCAGGTTGGGCACTCCTAATTCAATTATCCCAAATTTGAAATGCTCCTGTTTCCGAACATGTTTGAGTATTGACGTGACGCCATCGTTAAACCATTTCACACCTGTCCTCATGAGGTGGATAGCAGTCAAAGCATAGGTACACCATACCAAAAGATTGTATGGAATAATATTCAGGCTATGTGTACAAGGTATGTATGAAACATAAATGAATTTCACATTTAGACTTGGGTCCCTTCTCTAAGATATTTCATTATATATCTGTATGCAAATACTATATATATATATATATTTCATTCCAAAGGATACTCCAACTGTAGACAGAGCCTTCTGGAAGAAAGACTATTCAAAGAAATCTCTGGGATCCCCTACCCAAGTTCTCTCACCATGCACTGGCCCGTAACTCTTCACAGCAAAACTTGAAACAAGGAGAGGTGTCCAACATTCCCTCAAACTGAGTCCACCACTGTCCTGGCTGGTCGGGGCCTAGCACAAGAGAAGCTGAGCGCCACCGACAACATGACCCTTCACCAGGTGGTAGCCCAGCCAGGACTTTTAATGCAAATTACAAAGCTGTGATAGATTTAGCAGAATCCACATTTGGTGAAGCCTCCCAACACTTCAGAGTAGCCATTATCTCTACCCCTTGCTTCCCAGAATGACTCGGTCCATTTTGTGTGGGAGCACAAGAGTGACACTCAAGACAAACACAGAGCTCCAGAGTTACCAGCTCATGAGTCTTCCTCAAATTTCCCATAGAAAGTAACACAAAATTATGAACGAGAAGCCACATTATTTTACTTTCTGATTCCTTTGCCAAATAGAAAATGTTGATGTATTAAAATTGCCTTAATTATTCCACTTAATTGTTCCAGCAATTACATTCTCTGAAATTAATTAAGAGTGTTGCAAGCATTTTTAATGGAAATAAACTTGTTCAAGCTGCATAATGAGAAAATATTCTAAACATTGGCAGAAAAATCCGATATCAGCATGTTTTAAATCACAAATCTTCTTCACAATAAGTTTCTTTAATTTAAATTTGTATATTCTCACCCACTTTTTTTTACCTGGTTATAATCATTTTTGCTAAAATGATACTTTATGGCTCAAATCTACCTTTAAAAAGGATGTAAAATATTTAGTGGCTTAAAACAATTGGAGTTTCTTACCTTAAAATTACAGTAGTCAGAAGTCTGAAGTGGATGTCAGGTGTGTAGTAAGATGTAAGCAGAGTCTCTTTCCTTCAGGAAGCTCTAGGAGACGGTCTTTCCCTTAACTTTTCTAGCTTTCAGATTTTTTCCTTGTTTCTAAGCTCATGGTCCTTTTCCTCTATCATCAAAATCAGCAATAGCCAGTCCAGGCTTTCTCTCGTGGCTTTCTCTTTGGTTCTCTCTCCTCCCTCTTCCCCTTCCACCTTAGTTAATTCTATTGGACTCACCTGGACAATCCAGAAAACTCTCCATCTCAAGGGTAGCTAGCTGATTTGCAATATTAATTCTATCCACACACTTAAGTCCCTAACATATTCATAGGTGTCCAGGGATTCAGAGGTGGACATTTTTGGAGAGTCATTATTCTGTCTACCACAGGACAGTGATGAAAGAGAGAGAGCAGAAAAATAAGAATCGCCCAGTTTTGCCCTTGCATGCATTGTTACACGCTTACATCTGATCAGGATGACATTGCACAGCAGACCCAAGCATCATGGCGAATGATGCTTGAAAGCATAGGC
>CM053404.1:126866725-126883180 GCA_028644305.1 Xerus rutilus | reverse complement strand
TTCACTAGATAATGATTTTTGTCAAGCAAGATAAGACCTCATTTTCTGACAGATTCTCAAAGGGAAGTGTTCCATAGACAGCAAACATAAAAATTTGCTCTTCCAAGGCATTTCTTTTTCTGAGCTGTCCTTCTATTCACTGAAAATTATTGTATGAAATAAAATCTGTCTTCCCAAGTTTTCCATTAAAAAACTGATTTGTGAGCTCTAGGTGGATGGGAAGTTTGTCATATGTGTGTTTGATACAAAGGAAAACACATTGAAAATATCCAATTTATATTTAGCAACTGTAGGGGACATCTGTTAACTGAGGGACACCTCTATTATTCAGGGCAATCATCAACATAACTATTTGATCATTTGTCTGAGAAACCTAAGCTCTGAGTTCAGAGAGAAATCTCTCCCTTTCCTTTGGGCTGTTGCAGAGGAGAGCAGAACTGTGGTTTGTTTCAGTCACATTCTTATCAATATTATGTCCTTTGGTGGTGGCTCAACACCTTCACTACCACCCTGTCTTTTCCACTGGATATACTGCCAGGTAATTTTGGTGATATTGCCCATCCCGTGGATGAAATAGAAAAAGTAAATTTAAGTGGATAGTAGAGTACAAGGATGATATGCAGATTGTTTACCAACCGTGCCAGTGAAGGCACCATCCAATTAGAGTGGGCACTAGCAATAACATGAGGTGCTGAGGTCCCCTGTGTGCCAGGCAACTCCGTAAGTCCTGGACCAGAAATAGGGCCTAAGAAGCTACAAGGTTTGTTGGCAGGCCCAGAGGACATCAGTGGTGCCTAAGGCAGCAGCTGTTTTTTGATCTGAAGTTTTCTGGTATTTTAAAAACTCGTCCATACAAACTAAATATAAACTGGAGTAAAGCAAAGGAAATTCATTTCTGTTTAGATCTCCCTGACTCCCAATGAAAGGTAGATCTGTGTGGCATTCAGTTTAATTAAACATGATAAGAAGATATAATATCCTCTCTATTTTGTTCTTTGAATGCTTGTCTTAAGGAATGGAAGGGTTCCAAAGAAATTTAATAAAGTCACATCAATTCTGCTGTTATCCCATTATTACTAATAATAGAAGACTGTTTTTTAAATGTTGCAACATATCTTTGGAGGAAATAAAGCATAACTGAAAATACTCAGACTAGAACTAGACAGCTCTCAGTCCAAATTATGTTCCTATCATTTGTCACTTCTCAAACTGTAGGCAAGTTGATTCAAATCTTTGCTTCTGTTTGCATGGTTATAGGTGAGGGTGATGGTTCCCGCCCCACTGCTATTCCCTCTCCCTCATTGATCTCTCCATACATCATCTTATGACATCCTCTCAGGAAGTATTTCCTGGCCTCACCATCTAAAATTGCCAAACACATGCTGTCATCTGCCTTGCTTTATTATAATACTTGGCACTTATTAAATAAGCCAATCTTTTTATTATTTATTACTCTTTATTAATCTGGTCACACTAATAAAAAATGTAAAATTCATTAAGTTGGGATGTTATTTTGGTATCCTCATCCACATTTGTATATCTAGTGACTAGAATCATGGCTGGCATATAATACATAGCTATTGGATAGACTAATTAATATTGTACCTGTTTTAGTCCTGTATCAGTTAGGATGTTTTCGGCTGCAGTAACAGAAAACTTGAGCTAAATGCATTTTGAGAATAAGGAAATGCCTTGTTCTTATTCAACTGGTGTCTTAAAGAACAAATATTTATTTCTTACAGATCAGGAGGCTTTGAATTTCAAGATCACAGTGCTGGCAGATTCTGTGTCAGCTGGCCTACTTCCTGGTTCAAGATTGCTGTCCTCTTGCCACGTTCTCACCTAGGAGACTGGGAGCACTCTGGGGACTCCTAATCCCATTCATGAAGGCTCCAGTCCTGTGACTTAATCTCTTCTCAAATTTTCCACCTTCAAATACCACACAGTGGAGATTAAATTTCAATATATGAGCTGGGGGATGGGGAGCACACAAATATTCGGCCTATTACACTCAGCAAGCTGTGGAAAATCTCCTAGCAGCAGCTGGAGTAATTTAGTTCATATTTAAATTGATGGGCAGGCACTACAGGTGCTGAGGTCCCCTGTGTGTCAGGCAACATACATGACATAAAAGCCCTTCCCCTGGATCAGACTAAGCCTACCTAAATCGGGTGCTCATCCCTTAGCTCATTAGTTCTCACACTTGAGAGGACATCAGGATCGCCTCTGGGGCTTGCTTAAGCAAAGATTGCTGGATTCTTCCTCAACTTTCTTCCAGTAAGTCTCAGTCCGAGCTAAGAATTTACAAGTCTACCAAGTCCTTAGGAAGCTGAGGATCATACTTGCAGAACCATAGCCTTAGCCAATATCAGTCTTCAGGGAAAAGCCACAAATTACTTAAACAAGGCTGGGCTCTTGAACCAATATCTGGCAAAAGAGATTGAAGAACTATGGTTTGTGTGTGGATAACAAGAGTTACCTTTAGAGCTAAGGACAGAATGGACTACCCTTGACTCACAGGGGGCGTAAAGTATTAGGAACAGGGGGAAGCAAGACAATGGATTCTGGATAGAAATTAGGAAATAACCATCTTAATGAAACTGGCTTCTAGGAATCATATACTATATAATATATACATTTTTCTTTCTACCTCATAAGTTTTTCTAAGCAAGAATTTACTACTTGAATCCTTAGCAAGATCCTGTCTTAAAATAAAATTTAACAAAAAAGGGTTGGAGATGTAACTCAGGGAAACCCTACTGGGTTCAATTCCCAGTAACACACACACACACACACACACACACACACACACAAATTATTTTTCACTATCATTTATTTTACTCATCAATTTATTACATGTCTGAGGGCCTGCTTATCCTATATACTTTAAAGCATGTCTAGATTATTTATAAAACTTGATGCAATGTCAATGCTATGCATAGTCATTATACTGTATTGTTTGGAGGATAATGACATCGAAACAAGTATGTTGCTGTTGCAAATTTTTTTCTAAATATTTTCAATTTGCCATTGATTGTTGATGTGGAAACCCTGGATACAGAGGGCCAACTGTACATTTTCTAACAGATCTTAATTACCAGCAATAACACTAATTATTTACATCATAGTCTGTGTATCCAAAACATTATAAATGATTATTATTAGTGTTATTAAAGACTGGAGGGGTTCATTAATATGCCTGAAAATAACAGCTGTAGATAAAAGGCAAGTGATAACTTTATTCAAATATTACTTACAAAGAAGAATCAACACTTTTTAACAATAGTAAGAAGAAAAAGATGAAAACTGAGCCCCAAATCTCAATGAAAAAATGTTCAAAATTTTCTCCAAGTGATGTTTTGAATGCATATTTATACACTTAAACTTTTTGTGTTATTTGGTAGGAAAGTAGATTCCACAGGGAATAAAAGAAACCTTAGTAATTTCCACTCATGCACATTGAAACTGAATTTTTATGGTACTGAAATAAAATAAAAATATGTTCTTATCATTGCAATATTGATAACATGTCAACCATCTAACAGAAGGGTAGATGAGAATGCAAACATAATTTTTGCATGATATAATAACTAGGAATCAATTTTTACAGGATTTGTCTACATATGTTATTTATATATGTGTCAAAAGGTTGCTGAGAGATTAACTGTTATCAAACTCACAGATTCAGGGTCAAGCTTATTACCAGCAGTCATTATACTTTCAGCAGATGTTAGCTCTAATTCCTCATATTTTTTCACAATTAGTAGGCAACAATTTATTATAATCATTTTATAAAAAAAAAAAAAAAGACTGAAGTTTGTCTGTTTAGACCTTGCACCTGAGGTCACTGAACAAAGACAGAACTTAACCTCAATTTTTAAAATGATCGCTTATTCTTTCAAATAGGTGACACTGTATTTTCATTTATAGCTTCCAAACACTTCCCGGGTTTAAAGTTTTGGTATTTTATTGTGAACATCCTTATTATTATACAAACAATTCTTGAAGTTAAGCTGTTATTATGAGTAGGTATGTTTCTGTTGTTCCAAACATTTGTCTAAATGTAAGGCATTCAGAAATAAGTGACAAAGATTTATGGAACCTATCTGCTCATTTATTGTGTCTAGATCAATTTGAAGTTGTGATATAATTTATGCAAAATAGATAAAAGGCATAGCTTCTAAATAAGAGATATATTTGTATTTTCTCTGTTCTATTAACTTGGTTCCAGTGTTCCAGTGTAGCTGGTAACTTTGCTCTGTGTATAATGACATAATTTTAGTTTGATTTCTTGATTTTTTAATGACCCAGCCTTATTAGAATTTAATAAAATATCCTAGTGAACTTGAAAAGAATGTGCTTTCAGTTCTTTGGGGGCTTAATGTTTTACTAGTGGATGCAGTGGTCTCTGTGTCAATTAGAGCAGATCTGTAAATTATGTTGTTAGCCTTACATATTCTTACTGTCTTTAATCTGCTTTTTCTTTCAGTTTTTAAAAGGGTTATATAAATGTCTCCCACTAGGGCTATAAATTCTATTATTTTAGTCTCTGTCAACTTTTGCAAATAAATGCAGAAGTGGTATATCATTTTGGCAGTTTTATTCTTTCATCTTTATGAAATATCCTTTCCTCCTTGTTGATGTAAAGTCTACAACTTCATCCGGTATTCGTAGTTACAGCAGATTTCTTTAGTTTTTGCATGTTCTATCTTTCCCCATATTTTTTTATTTTTAACTCTCTGATGTTATTTTATTTAAGATGTTTCTGAAAATACTTTGTTGGTTTATGGATGGTAATTCTAAGATGAAACAGATGATATCTTGTTTGGAAGGCTTTCATTCTGAAGAAGGTAACAATAAATAATTCAGAGGGTTGCCTTACATTTTATTTGCCCTTATATTTGCATTTCTACTTACTCATGATCAGTGGCCAATGGTCTGCCTCTATGATCAGGCAGAAGAACAATGGAAAACCAGCTTAGTAAATGGAGACCCATATGGAACACAGCCATATGTCAGTCACTCTGGGAATTTAAGAAGGGACATTAAAGTAGGACATGCCAATGCCATCAGAAGAGCCCCCTTTCCACAATCAGAAGACCACTGTAACCAGCAAACTTTGGTACATCTGCTTGAGATGGTGTCCAGATCCATGAAATGAATGGACACATGGGTGCTATAGCAATTCAGTGATTGACTGGATCTAGATATGTTCCTCTTAGACTTTCTGAGGTACACAAATGCCTCAGATCGTTATATCTGCCAACAAGAGTGAGATTACAGGTGGATGGGACACATTCTCTGTAGAGAAGACTCTCTACATAGTGGATGAGCTGGAACTGGATTGATGCCTATAACGTCAAGAGGCTACAAATGGGCCCTAACAGGAACAGACACTTTCTCTAGACTGGATTTTTCATATTCAGTGGTAGAGACAAGCGTTCATAATGCAATAAAAGAACCAGGACAGAAGATATTGCACCAGCTTGAAACATCAACTCACAATTCCTTGAAACAGCAAACTGTACAACTCATAATATCTAACCATGAGCAGAGAGATATCATTCACTGTGTAATGGTTTAAAAAAAGAATTAGAATGGGTAATGGCAACCATTGCTACCTAAATTGGGAGTATACAAAGATGAAAAGGGCTGGCTACATATTTGCAAAAGAGTGTGCTCACATTCAACATGAATAGGATCAAGGGAGGGTTCCCACTAAAGAGATTCCTTTACATTTCCAGGGGGCTGGGGAAGTAAAATTTGGGGAAGATGTTGGTGTAACTATGCTATTCTTTCCCCGGTGGAGGGAGAAATACCTGGTGATACAACTACATTTTTTCTCTCAATTTTATTTTCTTCTCTCTGATGCAGTAGTCTTAGAACCAGGCTGCCAATGTGGGTATAGGAAGTATAAATGATCTCTAAGCAAGAAATTGGAAATATGTATTTAAACCTTTATATTAGAATTCCGAAGAATGTAATGTAATTCCTAGGTTGATTAGGCCTTCGCTCATATGGCAAAACTGAAGTTAAAGATGAGTAGAGCTGGATTTTCCAGGGCTCAAGGTAGTGCACTGTCTACCTCTACTGAAATGCATGGGAGCATAAAGGGAAAGAGGCCCTTGCTGCCTAGTATTGCCGTTGGCATCTGGACGGCACAGTGTCTGAATCTAACATTGCTTCCAAAGGTGGAAAGCTTTAGGTAAAATTAAATGGCAAATGAAGAGAAAAATATAATAGCTGAAAGTAAACGAATGAACAAGTAATTATGTAATGAGGGAAATGCAACATTATGTATATGCTTATGAGAGGTTCGAGCCAGAGATGAGATTGTCTCTTAGCTCTGTTGTCCTAGATGCCTGAAAGGGAGACGTTTCTGATGTGGGAAGCTGGCAAGGTTGAATGGAAACCTACAAACCTGAGAGCACTGCTTGAGGAGTTACTTCAGTCCCGTGATCATGATGCATTGGGTTAATTACTAGTAGAAAGCTAGTAACATGCTAGTATCTTTTGACTTTGATGTTTCAGACTTCATCTGTCATATGGTATAGTGTAACATTGGCATCATCAGTACGATGATAAAGTCAATATTGATAGTTGGATGTATTGAGAAATTGAGTAAAAATCTTCTTTGGATTCAATACCAATGGCTGAATTGAGAAAAAACTGAATTTAGCTGATCATCAGCTAATTTCTATGTTAAATAGTTATGCACAAGCTTACCATATGGTACAAATAATGGCAATCTCAAGGGACAAAACTATAAAAATACACATAATAACATTATAGGCTGGAGTAGTTGTCCCTTAAACCTATCACTATTCCACACTGGATTATTCCAAATGTTAGGCATAATTATACTGATATCATTGCTGTACCTGTCATATAAATGCTTTATTAAATGTAAATGCCAGACAAATATGGTTTTGTTGTAAGAATGCTTGACTGAAGGCCAGACTGTGCCTTGTGTAGCAAAGAAGTCAACTGTGCTCAAAGAGAGATCTATACTTTGTCTTTATTCCCTGAAATGTAACCTCTAACTCCATGGTATTCCTTGAATGATAGGCACCACTTCCCAGACATTACAAGAGCCTTAAAACCTTTTGACTCCATTTAAAGTCCTCTAACTCTTATTTAATTTGCATATGTAGTAATCCTCATAAGCCATTACTATCATTTTGTGGAAGTAAATGTTCATTTATAATTACCCATTAATTTACCCTTCCAACTGCTGTATATTTCTTCCTGACTTCTATGTTTTTCACTGAGCACAGTTTTCTTCTGAACAACTCCCTGTGGTATTTCTCTTAATATAGGTTTGCTAGAAACAAATTTCGCCCATTACTTTTGGGTTGTTTAGATACACCTTTATTTTACTTTCTGCTTGAAGGGTACTTTAATACACAATGAATTTTAAAACTGGCTGTCATTTTCTTTCATATATTAAAGACATGAAATCATTGCATTCTGACTTCACTTTTCTTCCATTGATAAGTTATCTGTCAGTTCTGTTAATGGCTTTTTTAAAAAAAAGAAAAGGCTTTTTATTTTGAGATACATTTATTATTTTCTCTTTGCGTTTGATTTTAGTGGTTTTACCTTGAGTTACTATTGGAGAGATTGCTTTTTTGTTTATTTTGCTTTGGAGTCATTGTAATTTTCCTCCTGTGGCTTGATGGACTTTTGTTTTCTAAAGAGTTTTTAGAAATTCTTATACATTATCTGTTCAAATATAGCCTCTGACTCTGTCTTCTCCCCTTCCAGAACTCCAATAGTGCACAGGTGAGACCTTTCTTGTATTCTTGGTGTGTTCTGAGTTGTGTGCTTCAGGCTGGGTTTTACAGCATTTCCTCGAGACAGTCCAATTCCTATCTTTTGATTTACCTTTATTAAACACTACTCTGATGATGATATTTCACAGAAAATCTCCATTTAGAGGATAAAAATGATATGAAAAGTTGATAAGCAGACAACATAGTTGTGGTGATAGAATCATATTTTCTGATCAACACAAAAAAGCCTTGGCAGTAGAATTTTAATTGTCAATGAATAAATTAGTATAAATATTTTGTACCTTTAGGTAGCTTGAAACAGTTTTTCCAGGATACAATACTGAGACATCAAAACAGAAGGATCAAAGGACTAGATAACAGGAAAGACATAACTGATTGCTAGAGATTATTTTAGTTTTAAAGTAAATGGAAAGTGAAACATAAATACATGATTGAAGTAAAAGTTAAAGGGTCTGGATTCTAAATCCACTTTACACCTATTGTTTCTGTGGGGTTGAACATTTTATTTAACCTCTTTGAAATTCAGTTTCTTAATTCATAAAACTGAAACATGAATATGTTATTTTTAATCCTCTTGTTAGTTCCAATATTTTGTGATTTTCTTTCCTATAAATTAAAAAATGAAGGGCTTAGATTTTCCTTTGAAAAGTTAGGAGACTAATTTTTAAAAATGTTTCATTAAAAATTGTTTCATATGATGCTACCATAGAAGACCATGGTATTCATTTGTCAACATAGTTGCTTTGTTTTCTTTTGTTTTCCATACTAGAGATGGAACTCAGGGGCATTCTGACACTGAGCTACATTCCCAGCCCTTTAAAAAATTTTTTAATAAAAAATTTAAATAAAATTAAAACTCCGTGTTTCAAAATAGGAATTTAAAAATTTTTTATTTTGAAACATGGTCACCCTAAGCTGCTGATGGCCTCATTAATTTGCTGAGGCTGGCCTAGAATTTGAAATCCTCCTGTCTCAGCCTCCTGAGTTGTTGGAATTACAGGTGTGCACCACCATGCCAAGCTGTCTTTTTTTTTTTTTTTAAGTAAATATTTCAATACAAGGAGTTTGGGATGATTTAGTTTTTGTCCTTCTTAAAGATGGGAAAAGGATTACATAACAAGTCACTTTCAGGTTCCCAGATTCTAACAGACCAATAGGATAAAATGTTAGTGCTCGAGTTCTGTAAACAAGGCATTATATTTTCAATAAATGAGCAGCAGAACTGCCTGTGGCACCTGGGAAAGAAAGGAAATTATCATCTTATTAGAAAATCTTAGGTTCTTAATAACCATTTTCTCAAGTGTGCTAGGGTATAACCATTTTTCTGTTTTAGTTGCAACTCTTTAGTCTAAAAGCACTGGGTCAAGATGATAATGCCTCGCATATTTTTGAATTATAATTGTAGTCTCTAGTAATTGACGATTTGATATCCACTCACTTGATTAACTAACTGTCCTTTAGCATTTTCTCCTACTTATTGCTTCACTGATATGTGTGAAGCTGTAAACATTAATCAAAAAAACAAACACTTCGAAGGTGGAAAAATCTTGCCATGTTTTGCATGCTAGATACATTTCAGCTGGGAACATTAGGTGTGTGATTAGGATACATTAATCTAGAAATAAAATTAATATTGAAATGGCATCTGGAAATTATACAACTACAAGCAACAGTTACGGTATTTCCAAACCTTCTTTCTTACAATGAAGAAATAATTCCTTTTTGCATTTTTCATTCCATCTAGAACCATGTGACTGTGTTTGGGACTGAATTTTGACATAATCTACTCCAATATCTTTATAGAGTAAATGAAGGCACAAGTATTTAATTAACTCCCTCAAGACAACATAATTAGTGGGTGACAGAACAAAGGATTAGAATTCACATAATCTGATTCCTAATATAATAACCTAGCTACTCCATAATGTTACCAAAATGACTTCCAAAAAGTGAAAATCAATTTAGTTTATTACTATATTTCATTGACACCAAAACACCATCACTTGTAAGAGGTAGTATTAAGTACTATAAAGGAAATAAAATTCCTGACAAAATATGACATATCTGAAGGCTAATTCTATATAATTTGGGCATTCAAGACTCTCAGGTTCTTAAATTCCTTTCATTTCTTTTTAATGCATCTACCCTCTTTGCTAATTTCTGTTGAGCCTGGAGCAGTAGCCAAGCAAAGCTTGGTGTCATCTGCTTACAGGAATTCATAGATTCCCCCGAGGTACTAGGTATTTTCTAAAAGGGATTGAGTTCTTCAGAGTCTAAATATTTACTTCATAAATACCAAATGCATGCATCACTGTTCTCTTCCAGTGAGTCTCTGCAAAGGAAATATTTTTTTGTTTAAATGCTGAAAATATTTTCTGAAAATATTTTCTTTGACAATTGATACATCAATCACACACATCCTCCAACTGAAATGAGTGACAGTGTGCTAAGACTACCATTTGGCCACAGCAACATCTGACACTACCAATTATTCGATTTAACCAAGTGGCAGAAATGTGACTTAGAATTGACAAAATCCCATTGTCAGACAGCCAATTAAGAATCTTGTGTAATTAAAATGTTCATACTTGCCCATCATATGAATGCCTTCTTACTCTCTTTGAGAGTAAAAGGTATACATAATGGCACCTCAATCTTCTAAAAATGAAGATTATTAAAAATATAAAAAGTCAATTCCTTAGTATTAGCATTCACTAGGGTCCAGAGATAATGGTCAGTACATGCCTGATGAGAGGGAACATGAAAAAATACAAAAAGAGACAAAGCTGAACCTCTTGTATGTGTCTGTGTGTATGTGAATTTTGTTTGTTTGCCTCCTCTGTTCTCCTCTGATTTCTTCTGGATAAAGTATCCTGTACTCTTCATTTTGGAGACACTTCTTCCCAGTACACAACCCAGTCTATGGCAATTAGAAACTTTTCCCTAGAAAACTAAAGCTGAAAGCTAAATTATTTTTCTCCTTCCTGCTCAGAAAGATGTGCAGACACAAGCACTGACAACATCAGAAATCATGATTTTAACCTGAACAGAAGAGACAGTCTGAGATTGTTTGAGAAACAGAAAATGCAGATAATCTCAGTTGTTTTAATCTGCTAGTTCCTCTTATTGAGATTCTTCCACAGTTTATGTGAACCAAATTACCTGCTTTACTTAAGTATATTTGTATCAGAATTCTCACATTTATAGCCAAAAGAACTCTGGCTAACATTGTTATTTAAAGAAATACGTGCTTAGTAAATTTTTAATATTAAGGATAATATAACTAATTTTTTGCATGACAATCAAGTAAGTGCACAATATGTTAAGGTCCAGAAATGTGGTAAATTTATTGAGAATGATTTTTTTTATTTATTTTTATTCTGAGTTCATGTTTTAAAAGTAAATGTGTGAGCAAAATTTTATTTGGCACTTGGGAAAAGAGAAATATAAAAGAAAGAAATTAAAACAGATAAAACATAGTCATCCGTTCTAGATATGTTGTTATACAACCAAAATAAATTATTTTCAATGAGAATACATTGAGTAAAAACTTAGGCAAGAAGAGGTGTTTTTCAGCTTGACATTCTGGCAGAACTGAAATAATTCTCAGCTTGCTCTGAGGTTTCATAAAAAAATATATTGCAGTCTTTTACCTGTACCTATTTCCTCAAAGGAATTCCTGAGACACAAAGTTATATATACTAGTCTAGAGGGATTTCTTTTGGCTTAAAAAAAGAGAAACTATGTTTAAATTGATACTGACAGTATCAACATTTCTGCCTGAATTTTAAAATAAAACTTCTATGTTTCTTTGACTGATGTAAGCTGTCCATTTACTTCAAATGGACGAATCTCCTGAATATACAGAAACTCCTGGGACAGATTCAATACTAATATTTCTTTAACAGTATTAGAATTTTGGGCCTTTAATACTTATCTATCAAACAACCAAAAGTGCATTATAACAATAATAATGATTAATGTTCTCTTTGAAATTATAATCTTTTAATTGAAAGGAGACAATATTTCATTGAAACCATTATGAAATCAACTTTAAATTTTTATGAAAGAACATATCATTTTTAACTATTCATTTCAAACACTGAGAATTAACCATTTTCTGTCACTGAAGACATTTGTAGTTTTGAATTCAATGAGTGTATTGATTAGTTTAATTTCGCTTTCAGCTTAAAGGAGAAGTTACTGGAAGTAATGAATTCAATCCCCTGATATTTTATATGTCTTTTAATTAAGTGGGCTGCAGGCTGGAAGTTGCTGATTTTAGAGACTGAAAGAGATCCATGTGTTGAAACAGTAAGAGGCACTCCTCAAGACTCTTCCCTACTCCTAAGCAGGGATCATGCATGCATTCTTTACAGAGGGGATGACACTTGTGGCCATGAGGATCCATGTCCAGAAGGGTCTTGTTCCCTATTAGTAGTGCTACCCAGAATACTGCGTTGTCTTTAATTTCCTTTGATGTGAAGTTGACATGACAGCTGGTGGCAAGTTATTTTTCCACTGAAGAGAGTCAGACAGAATGTTTTAACTTTCCCTTAGCTGTTAAACACTTTTAGAAATGAAACTCCAATATGTATTGCCAATCGAGCTTCTTTATAATCACATCGGGTCTGCCCACCTCAATGGTTATCACAATTTTGGCATGAAATTAATGGAATAAGACCTGGATCCGATTCACTGTTTTCTTCTCATTTTTAGTATGTGACCATGTCTCTGGTTCTGAGGTAGAGATGTGACCCTTTCTCTCTAAAGTATCATAAAGAGTTTCTTTGTATCCTTTTCTAATTATAATCTCCTTACAAAAATTATGCCAATGACCACTCAGAATCAGGAATAAAACTTCATCAGGCTGATGTGTAACCTTTGCCACTGGCTTTCAGGGCTGGGTAGGTGGTAGTCTCCTGTTACAAGGTAGGAACATACCCATCCAAGATTCTGATGTTACTCATGCCAGTCTGTCTACATATAATCCATATCAGTCTTTCACTAAGAAATAAGAATAATATTTGAGCTAATTCTATAAATTTTACACTACAGGTCATAAATTTACATCTCAGAGTGCTGTGAAGGAACTTAGTAAGAAAAAGTTGTTACTAATAAATTAATATGGAATATATCCATGACCTGTCAGTGAGCTACAAACTAAACCTCTGAAAGGGAGAAACTTTTGCTGGGCATTTCTCAATGATGGACTCAACTCTGGTGTTGTAATACAGGGGAACCCAGCACTAGTAAGATTCCGCTCTCACGGAGGTAAGAGAAACACTATACAAACATATAATATATAAATAGATATGTTACTAGGCATTTTTAGATTGAGGAAAGTTGTATGATATAGAATATTAGTGCATTATGATAGTGAGAGGATGACTAATATCTTTAGATCAAGTAAGAAATCATTTCTCAGAGAAGATAACATTTGACCTTTGACTGAAAAGATGAGAAGGAACCTCAGGTCCAAAGATCTAGGCTCAAGAATTCCAGGAAGGGAAAAATAGTAAGTGCAAAACTTTAAGGCAAAAATTTGTTTGGTGTGTTGTAGATCAAAAGAAGGCTCATGTGTCTGCAATGTAGAAACCTTGGCATGCAATGGGTTGGAGTGACAGAGGTAAAAGCAGAATTACCATATAGAATCAAGTGCAAAACAGTGGGACATAAGATTTTATTTAAGAGTAGCAATGTCCTTGAAATTATTTGAAAAAAGCTTTGAAGCTTGCATGTATGTCCAATTTTCCAACATCCCTCTTACTGCCAGATACTGATATAGACTTTGTGTAAATATAGGTAAATAAATAGGTATGAATAGATAGAAGATAGGTAGATAAAGATTTAATATGAACTAATCTGTCTACATATCTACCTATTAATCAATATCAGGCAGTAAAAAGGAGGTTGGAAGATATGATTTATATGCAAATCTTTGTAGATACAGAATCTAGGTGTCTATATCACCTATTTATTTATATGAAGTCTATAAGAAGAGGCTGGCTTGGGGGATTTCATCTTCTTATTCTCTTATTTTGTGTGCTCAGAGCCTCATCAAAGGGAAACTGAGTAAACAGAAAAGGAGAATTATGAAGGGTGTTAGGATCTGCAGGTGGAGGTGCTTCAAGGGGCTTTTTGTGAGTGGATGCTGGACCAGGCTACCCTCCCCATCGCTATCTTTGGTGCTACTCACTACTCCTCTTTCAAGTTCACTCACCTTTAGTTATACAATTCATATTGTTTCCACTGTACAGTTTTCAGTATCTTAACATTTCCTGTATAACAGGCCCTCTTGAATAAATATCATTTTAACTCAGGATCAGGCCATTCACTACAGAATACTTTATATTCTCTAAGGATTGAAAAGGAAGTGTCTACCCCACTTCTACCCAGGGCTTTCTCTGCTTGGAAGTGGCTTCTGTCTCTTTGCCCTGTTCATCAGTAAGACGAGCTGCTGTTGTTGTTGAAAGATCTCCCGGTTACCCGAAGTCTGACACGGGTAAAGGGAGGAAAGGGCAGAGTTACAGCTTTTGATGTTGGCATGTTAGAAAGCAGAAAACAGAATAGCTTAGCAGCTAGAGAAATGGCACCTTTGGATTGTGAACAGAAGGGCTATAGCAAAAGTTTTAAAAACAAGAGTGAAATTTCTCTAAGATTTCATGACTAAAATTCTCAGTGAGGATAGGTAGGTTTTAATAGAGTTTTCATCTGGAGAGTAATTATATTCTAAGACTTTAATCATATTTTAGGACTGATTAAATATACAACAATAAAAAGCTAATCAAACCTCCACTTCTCTCTCTTAAAAATTATTTCAATTAGATTTTAAAGTATATATTAAACATACATATTCATATATTTAGTAGTTTGGTACATTGAAATCTTCATTTCTATTCATACTTCTGTGTAAGGAGTAATATATGCCTTTAAAATGAAACATAATCTCTCTAATTAAATCTTAGAAAATATCAGGTGCTATCAGCATAAATGGTTATAAAATTGATACTTATATTTTAATTTTCAAACTATCTTTTAATATACTGGAACTTTATTGATAATGTGTCATGTAGTTTAACTTTTATTCAGTGATATATATCCTTTTTTCCAGTAAATATTCCACACAGGAAAACAAAATTTGAATATATTATTGAAAAGCAAAATTACCTTATTTCTAATTAATTCTCTGTTGTGTTTCTCCAGGTTCTTTAAGCCCCTCTCCCAGGGACTCCCTCTCAGTCTTTGAAAGGTCAGCAACTCCCTGCCTCAGGGTCTGTCCACAGGGTCTACTGTCCTTGCCAAATGCTATACATTCACCTTAAACACTTATTTCCTCTTCAGCTTGCTCTCAGAGTGCCCTTCTGAGTGTTGGCACATAGTAAATACATAATAAATACAAGATGAATAGATAAATGACTGGATCAATGAAAACCTGGGAAAAAGTCAATGGCAAGGAAACTTTAATAATTAAAGGTCAAAATAATGAGTTCATTAAATACATTAATAATTTATTTCAAAGTATAATTTGCTGTTGTGTACTTAGAGGAGGTTCATTGAAGCCTACTTTGCCCGAGATTTTCTATTTGCCTTATGCTCTAACATCTACCTTCAGTACATGAATCTAGATCAGTAGCCTATTCTTGTGGACTTCTTCTCTTTGCCACGGCTGCTCATATATGTACATAAGTGGAAATATGATGCAGGATTTGGTCTCAAACTAGTTTGGATGGGAATCCTAGATTGAATTCTTGCCCTCCAATAGAAGTGATTTAATGTTAGTTGTTTTGGGAGACCAATATATTTCAAACTCAAAGGGTTAAAAATTCAACTAAATCATAACTAAAAACCTAATAAACATAACATACTTCAAATAGTGCCAGACTTAATTCTATTTTATTCTTTTGTAAATTTTAAATATTAGATACTGATTAGGTCCTGTCTTATTTAATTTTAAATACTGCCTAATGCTGATTATAAAACATCACATGTCTTTTTTTACATTGTAGATACAAAATATTTTATTTTATAAAAAATGAATATACAGAGCTTAATATCAAATTGTATTGTAATGTTGATTTATTTTGAAAGACCTTTGGTCTTATTGATTTAATTTGCAGATTCTTATCCTTGTGTTTAATTGTTATCTATACTTTCTGAGATTATCCTTAGTGGTATACAACCTCCACATATCCATTGCAGAAACCTTTGACTGATAATGCTTTTCTGATTTAAGGGTTGGAATTTTCAAATGATAATTACCATAAAATAACTCCTTATTTTTTTCCTGATAAAACTCTGAATCTGTGTCCCTTTAGCTATTCAACCATGACCCCAACAATCACTTTCCTTCTCATGCTACCTTAGATTATGGGGAAATGAATCCCAGGAACATATTGTTGGAGAAAGACTATTAGAAATGAGTTCTGACAGGGAGGCTAATATAAAAGGTCAGAAACAGTCTAATGTATGCCCTCTGCTAATCCCTTCAACATCTGAATTTTATTTTTCCTAGTCTCTTCTCTGATACATTTGAGCATACCTGCAGGCTACAATAAATTAGAACTGGTTTCTAAATTCATAGGACTTTTACTCAGCAATGGTCGTTATCTAATTTCTGAATGAAGATGCTATTTCTCAGTGAAAAAATATGCAAAAG
>CM053404.1:126784346-126866225 GCA_028644305.1 Xerus rutilus | reverse complement strand
TTAGCATGATATTCTCCAACTCCATCCATTTACCTGCAAATGCCATAATTTTATTCTCTTTTATTGCTGAGTAATATTCCATTGTGTATATATACCACAGTTTCTTTATCCAGTCATCTATCGAAGGGCATCTAGGTTGGTTCCACAGTTTAGCTATTGTGAATTGAGCTGCTATAAACATTGAAGTGGCTGCAGCACTGTAGTACGCTGTTTTTAAGTGTTTTGGGTATAGACCTAGGAGTGGGATAGCAGGCTCAAATGGTGGTTCCATTCCAAGTTTTCTAAGGAATCTCCATACTGCTTTCCAGATTGGTTGTACCAATTTGCAGTTCCACCAGCAATGTATAAGCGTGCCTTTTTCCCCACAACCTCGCCAACACTTATTGTTGTTTGTATTCTTGATAATTGCCATTCTGACTGGCATGAGATGCAATCTTAGGGTAAGTGGATGCTGATCCATAATGTGGGGAAGGACACAGGAACAATGGTGGATCTCTGTTCACAGGGGTGTAAGGGAGGAGGGGGCATGGGGACAGCAAGGGTGATGGAATATGATGGTCATAATATCCCTAACTTTATGTATGACTGCATATATGTTGTGATTCTATACAACTTACAACTAGAGAATTGATATTTTATCCTCTATCTATGTACAATGAATCAATTTACACTGTTAATATGTAAGCCTAAATAAAACAAAAACAAAAACAAAACAAAAAGTTTAAAAATGAAAAAAGAAAATAGAGATGGAAATCTCCAAGGAAGGCAAAAGTTCTCTTGGAAATGGAATTTTGTCTTGCCAAAACAAAAACGAAAACAAAACCTCCCAAAACAAAAACTGTCCACAGCTGATAATCTAGCTCCTTCTGCAATACCAGTGGAAGGCCAGATGTACATGAAGCGGGTGGGAAATGAGGTAGATGACACTAGGGGAAAAACGAAATTGACCCTAACTCCCAATCTGACCCCAGTCTTTCAAGACTGAGTCAAGCTCACATTGATAGGGAGAGAAGCTTACATTGGGTAAGAGTTTGTTATACTGGCCAGAAATTCTTGATTATTAGACTGAACTAGGATTTTAACACAGTAATAAAATACCACATTTTTATTATCTTCCTGTGTCCAGAAGGCTATATGCACAACGCGAGTTTAATGAGGAGGGACAAGAAAGAATAAATTTGGTATCTGCTTATACTCCTATCAGTTCCACCTTATTCAATAATCCCTGTATTAAAACTGGAATAAAAAGAGTACATACTAATATGTACTGTACAACAAACTTTAATCCTTTGAGACACATTAACAACTTTTTCCAAAAACACACACTATAACTTGGGCTACATTTTCTTCTGCCATCTTTGTTTTGATGACTAGGACCCTGGAGTAATACAGGAAAGTATTAAACCATTTAATATTTCTATTATCCACAACAAGATTTTCCTCAAACTGTGAAACCTCCCAAAATATAGGTTATTTTAGTAATAAGTAAGTATTAAATAGAACATTGTCTTTACTCTTAATTTTAAACTCTTGGTCATCAGATAACTTTGTAATAAATAACAGTAAAAATTTTGAATTTTGAAGTTCAATTCATATTAACAAGATATTTATCTATCATTTTAAAGGGAATTTCTTGTTGATTATGGTTTAAGAATTAGATTCTGTTTTGAAAATTTTTTGCAAATCACTAATATAATTTTTGCACTAATACAATAAGTTTTTCATTGTGGCTAGGTTTGAATAGCTAGTTCCTGGTTTATGTTTTTTACTTCCCTCAAATTCTGTACAGAATTGCTACATCATAGCTGCAAGGAAGTTATAATTAGAGAAGCAAATCTTTTTCTAAATTAATCATAAAATATACTCCCAAACTGCTAGCCCTGAATTTCTCTGCTCTTTTGGATTATTCAGTCCCTGGTTCTCTCTGCAGCAAAAAAATATCTGAAATGTTGAATGAATGCCTGCTTTCTGAAGGAAAATCCACTGTTTCTCAACCTAACGCTCAATACCCTTATCCTTCCCAAACACAAGCTTATCTTGACACTTATTTCCACCCTTTGATTCTCAGTAGAAACCTCCTACCCCTCTTATCTGGTCTCTTCATTCACTATTCCTCAAATGTTCTATTGAACCACTTACAGCATCTTTTTACTTAATCAGCATGAAACTCTGGAACAAAACAGGCTCTGAGCTCTCACCTTCAGTATTTACCTATCTGTTGTGTTTTCTGGGTTTAGCCAATTTTGGGGATTCTCTTTAAAATATTTTAATTTAAAATTCCACTAACACACTTTCCTCAAGTTACACCAATCTGCATATTGAAATTTAACATATTAATACTTTAAAAATTACCCAAGTAAAATTGTACTGTCCTAGAAAGAACACTGTCATGCAGTTAGCATGATACATAGCAATGATCTTATATTCAAAGCACTAATTATCTAGCACACCAAGAGAGAACTTGTATTTATTTTTATTTGCGTGACTGAATTCATTCATTAGTTAGATTTTCCCCGAACACAAAATACTTTCTGAGAATAAATTAAAAGTGATGGTACCTGGTCTAAATTTATTTTAATTTAGTAACAAATAATTATGTTATGGGTCTAATTATTAATGTTTTTTGAAAATGTTCATCTCAGAGATATCATGTGTCTACCTTTAATTTTTTCCTTGTAACTAGGATTTACTTAAGAAAACTCTACAGGCTAACTATTTTGGATGGTTAGGAAAGAACAGAAGCTCATAGCCAAGTGGTCTGTGGCAAATGAAAGAAACTTCTTTTTTTTCTTTTTGACAAATGATGTCACACAGACCATGAGTTTAAGAACACAATCCATTTTAAGTTTTGGTAGCTGAAGTAGTTCAGTATTTTATATACATTTTTCTCATTATTAAAGCAATATTTACTCATTGTGGACAATTAGAAAGTAGTGATAAGACAATTAAAATCACCAGCAACCACAATGCCTAAAGATAAACACTTGACAGTTGGAGAATTTACTTCCACTCTTTCTTTCTACAAATACACATACACAAAGAGAAAAGTGGACTTCAATTATTGTTGTGGTATGTTTTTTTCCAATTTTATTTTGTTTTACTAAATATTATTTTCTTATGGCTTAAATATAATTTATAGGTTATGTAGTTCTTATGTTGAAGACCCAACAATGGAAATGAAACAAAACAAGGCAATTTAGACTACAAACCTATGAAGGCGGCATGAGGCAGGTGGTAGCGGAGTGGGGAGAGGGACTTCTCAGCTAAACCTGCTGTTTTCTAGCATAAGCAGGCTCTCTGCACTACCACATGGAGAAAAGCCAATTGCCAATTAGGAAGCCCTACCTTGGACACAAAAATAAGTCTCTACTTTGAGATGTAATGTACATCTGAGCATATTTATGAGAGCAGTTCAGTCCACCTCAATGGAGAGTTGTGTAATCAGTAGGTGTTTGGCTTATGACTCAAATCTAGGTCCATACTCAGAACTGTTTGTTTAAAGTAAAAACTGCAGTAAATCATATCAACTGAATTTTGTTTCAATTTACTGTTATCTTTCCATACGTAAAGTTTAGCTAATTTTTCCTTAAGTTTTCATTGTCCCTTTATGACTTCAAATCCTAACATTTATCTGTTTAATTTGTACAGGTATTAACCCGCTTTAAAAAACAAATGGAAAACCACACTCTTCCTATGTGCCAGAATGGAAAAATATAATCACATAAATCATCAGAATGGAATTTTTAAAAGCAAATAATAAATCTGAAAGGAGAAAAGGAAATGTAGGCCCCAACTATTTTTCTCTTGTATGCTAGATTTGACAATATAATAATAGAGTGAATAACGTACTGATAAATATTTTACGAAAGTTATGATCCAATACCACATCTACTTATTGATAGAACGTAATTGTAGATGTTGTAACTACCATGATCTGGTTATTAGTTCAATTACAGTAATGAGTGTACCTCTGGCAAAGTACTGTAGACGGATATGAAGGATCAGGTCAGATAGAATCTGGCTGCTAGACTAATCTGCCTAAGGACACTTACTGTGGGTACACTCAGACTACCTAAAAACCCTAAAAGACAAAGACACAAGAAAACGTCCCCATACACAGCTACACTTAGCTCTGTCATCTGTACAAGAGGGAGAGCCAGGCTCATTTGGAGAAAGTACCAGTTGCACATCCTTGTAGATGACTGAGATAGTATTCGGTCTTTCTTTACTTTTTCCTTTGGTTAATTGAACAAAAATTCGGAGGAGTATGAATTTTCTTTTTCCTCAGAGTAAATTTAGGATTCTTGGCCCAGAAATGTCAAATCAGTTTTCACTTAACTCCCAAAGACATATTAATTACTCATTGTGTGAAGAAAAAAATGTTAATGAACAAAGGTAGACATTTGACCACAAATCATTTTAGGTATAATGAAAAATTCTCAGTCTATGGTAGGATGTTTTCATGAAAATGGATTAAACTAGTTATTTCTAAAATTAAAAAAAGACTTAAGTTCTTATGCTAGTAGTAGTGTAGACTTTTTAAAAAACAAGATAACATATACTCATGTCATGAATTAGCAAGTATTGATATGTAATATTGACATTTTTTTTGAAGTGGGAGTCTCCTTCTTTTTCCCAGGCTGTCCTTGAACTTGCAATCCTCCTGACAGCCTCTCTGAGTATCTGGGATTACAAAACTATGTCTCTATACCCTACTCAACTATGGCCATATTTCTAAGAAGACGGCATATTGGATAGGTATAATATACTATATAAAAGAGTAATAGAATATATATTACTTGACTGCAGCTACAAGTTGCTCATAATATATATCACAAATTACTATACTACCAGTTTGTATGTACATAAAACATTTATAGGCATATATAAATTTATAAATATGTATATTTATATTAACAAGTTAAATACACAAAATGGCAAATTAAAGTGGCAAATACCTCCAATTTTACATACATTCTCAATGGAATGCTATGAATGACTTTTTAAATAAAGAAAACTCTTTTCCACAACTGCTGACATGCTTTTCAGGATTTTTGTTTGACTACTGCCAATTTAAATCCCTAGACTGGAATAAATGCAGAGCCATCTGTTCTGTGGCTGCTGTGCGACGGTCCTAGGCTCACTGAAGCAATTGTTTCTATTACCCCTAGTACTCGTGATAAGCTTCACTTTGCAGCATCCCTGGTGTATAAATCGAGCCTAACTTGTATTGCAAATATAATGAGGTTAAGAGCTTGGTAAAATTTCTATGTGCAAAAGTACTTTAAGGCTTTCAACTCTAAACCTCCTACACTGTTTATAGATTGAACTTTTTATGTTATTTCTGGCAATTGCATTCTTCCCCTTCATTAGAAAATGACTTTTACATGTAGAATATTAAAGTATCATCTTATATATATGTATATATAATATATATGTATATACATATGTATATATAGAGATACACAAACACTGTACTAATATGTTGTTTAAACTGGGAGGGAATTATGGCTCATTGAGGTCAAGTCTTTTATTGAGCTTTGACTTAAAGGAACTGATAATATGCACACTATTTTATAATTAGCCTTTTCAAGGTAGGAAGATTTAAAATGGGAGGCTGAGTTCAGGCATGTATTCAGGGTTGTCATATGGAGGACAGGAAAAATATATCAAAGACTGCGAAGCAAACATGATTTTTGCTAGCATAATCGGGAGCTTCTGTGCTGTATGAGATCATTTTGATCAAAGGCTGTTCATATCTGATCTAAATAAATTAATGGTAATGCAAGTAGGTAACAGGGGAGAACACAAACAACATGCTAACAGGCCAATTTTTTATTCATACAAGCTATATATTTTATAGATGACAGGATATAAAAAATTGTTAAAGATTACTTAATGGGCCAAAATTTTAAATCATTTATAAAACTATAAAATATAAAATATATGAAGGCAAAGTATTTGAAATCATTGGAAATATGAATTTTCCAAAAAGTTTGGGCAATGATTTGAAATGGTGAATGGAACAAAGTGGGAAATGATAACACATCATTGGAGATATCAACTACCTTTTAAGGCATTATCATTATATTGTCAGCTCAGCAGGAATGATAGAAGTCAGAAGAGAGGAAGATGCTCAGGTTGCAGAGACAATTCTGGCTCAAGGATCTAGAAACCAGCAAGTTATAACAGAAGCTGAGTGCTATACAGGAATTTTAGGCTTTCTGGAAGCCAAAAGTCTGTTAGTCAAGAAGTTAAGTGAGATGGAAAATAAGCTGGTTACAAAAGAGGTATCCAAAATCCAAAAAGATCAATCCAAACAATGATGGACACCTCAAAGATGGTTTTGCCACAGTAGCCACAGTGACTGGATGAGGCAATGCTTGGCATAGCATTGGTATTTAAAAATGGTTGAAGGGAGAAATAGTTGAGGAATTAAATTATCAACTTATAGATATAGTACATAAACAAGGAGTGCATGTCTAGAAAGGATATAGTGGAGGAAAATCACACCTTAGAGTAAGATAGAAATTACAATAAGGGCTGAGAACTTAAAGATATGGTCTTGTGAGTTCATGGGGCCTGGGTCCAGGCACTTGAGAGAGTTCAAAAAGGAGGTGGGGTCCTAGGGGTGGGGGAGGCAAGACAGAAAAGGAAAGGGAAAAGTTGAAAATCCAAGTCAATGAGCCATAAGATCAAGAGCCACAGGTCAATCAGAATCCATAGCTTTGAAGCCTTGGGCAAAACTGTTCTCCTACACCCTAAATGAGTCTTAGTCATTGGTTACTAGAAGATACAGAAGAGTACCACCTAGTCTGTTGATTAAGTTCAATCTTATCTAAGATAGTGTGTTGGGTGCCTAGTGGTTAGAAGCATAATTGCAATGAAAGCACAAATCGCTCCTTATTTCTCCTGGTCTCAGTCTCAGTCTCAGTGACTGGAAAGATGACTGTTGAGACAGGAGGACCAGCTCATGAATGGGATGCACTTTAGCCGCAGAAACTACAGAGGTTCTCAAAATATGCCTTCTGGACCAGCAGAATCAGCATTATCTGGGCACTAGAGTTGCTGGCCCCCATCTCAGGCTCACTGAATCAGAAATTCTGGTGGTGTGGCCAGCAATGTGAATTTGTAAAGCTCTTCAGGTGATGTTGATACATGTTGAAATTTGAGAAAACAAACCATAGTGATAGATAAGGAGCAACATTTGTGATCAAAGATAAAAGCATGTTTCTCACCTTAGAGAGTAGGGAGTAGAGAATCTAAGGTCCTAGATCTGAGATTCTGTTAACATGACAAGATGGTTCTGAAAATAACTATTAGATTGGTAATAGGACCATGCATCTAGCCTCTAAAATGACAAATGCCCCTGGTTGTAAAGAGATTTGTTTTCTTGCTTTGAGGAATACCACATTTCCTAGTGCAATAGTTATGTTGCACATTTGCTAATATAAATAGATTTCTAATGAGAATTGCTTACAGTGTTACAGTTAATAAAAAAATAGCATAGGTTAAAGAGAAGTAATCCAAGTTGAGAAAAATAATAATAAAATCTAGAAGGAAATGTATTTTCCTAATCCATAAAGTATCAAGCACACAAGCCCCATCTAGTGGCCTTTGCACCAAGAGTTCAGTGAAGGTTTCTAAGGGGGAAAAGCCAACTATAAAGCCACAGACAGCAATAAAATCACTTTGGCACTCAGATATCTTGACTGAAGCACAGAGCTTGGCAGTGAGATCATCATAACCTCTTACACAAACATTCTTCAACTTTATAAAAACCCACTCATAAGTTTCAACAAAATCCAGAACCAGAAAAGCAGGAAACATTTATTGACTTCCAAAAACGTGTCACGTCCTACACTAACACTTTCATATATTTGTAGATATAATATTTAGTATAAATATTGACATGAATATAGATAAAGATACAGATACACATACAGACATAGAGGGATAGATAAAGACATGGACATAAAGGGTGGCCATTAATTCTGGAAATAGGCAAATAAATAAATGTTTCACTAATATTTCAACACATGATAAAAGAAAAATCTCTGTTTCCAGAATGTGTCGAGAAAGAAGTTCAAAGGGGAGCATTTTCAAAGTCAGTCTGTTATTTCCATAATACCCTGTGCTTAACTATGCTAAAGTATTTTTTATTCTATGACATTGCTATTTTTTCCTTTTATGTATGATTTTAAGCTCGTTGAGGAATAGATTTTTTTATACTAATCTGTTTTTTATTCTTGCTCCAAGCATGGTGTTCAACAAAGTGATTAATAATTTTTGGTTCAATAAATAGGTGCATGGTGTTTAAATGTATGAATGAAGTAATGGACAATTTATTTAAACCTTTACCCTTGTATTTCAGATATCTGCATACATACATATACATACACATACATACAAACGTGTATTACTTTCATAATAGTAAAATAGAACCTTATAGGCAAGTATGGTAGTATCTAAAGGTGCCTTAGCATTGTCTTCTACATTCCACAAATTTTTCTTGATGCATAATAAAGCAATTGATTACATCAGGGGTCTTAGTAAGGGGAGATAAATATTTATATAAATGGTTACAATATACTATAGAAGGAGAAGGTGAGAAGTGGGAGGCCAGGGACATCTGCTTTTTGTTCTTTGTATTTTAATAGGAGGAATGTTTTTTTTGTTTGAAGCAACAAGGAAGACTTTATTAAACTGACTTGGAAAAAAAATTGATAAAAGTTGATGTGTTGTTTAGTTTTCATTGCTGTGACCAAGTACCTGACAAGAACAACTCAGAGGAGGAATTTTTACTTTGAGCTCACACTTTCAGAGGTTCAGTCCATGGTTATTGGCTGATGCTATTGCTCTGGATCTGAAGTGATATAGAACCTCATGGTGGAAGGGTGTGGTGGAGGAAAGTTGCTCACCTCGTGGTGACCAGGAAGCAGAGAGAGAAGAGCCAGAGGGATAAGATATAATCCCCAAGGACATACCCGCAGTGACCCACCTCTTCCAACCTTACCCCACCTGCCTACAGTTACTACCAAATATAGTTGTCCTTTCAAAGTATGAATCTGTCAAGTGGATTAATCCACTGATTAAGTTACAACTCTTGTAATCTAATCATTTCACCTCCTGTACTAACACAGGAGCTTTTCGGGGACACCTCATATCCAAACAGTGAAATAAGAAACTATGATAGAAAATATTTTAGTAAGAGGAGGAAACTAAGTAAAGGCTATGTTCTAGCATAGAAACTAAGTAAAGGCTATGTTCTAGCCTCAGGCACACTTGTCTCTAGTGTGCTCAGCACACATTGGACAGGAAGAGAAGCAACGTGGCACTAAAACCTGGAAATTAAATAGGTCACAGCAGCACAGCTGTCACATACCAGAAACCCCCAGAACCAACATATCTAAACAGAAAGGGCATCAGGCTAAGAAAAAAGTTGCCAGTAAAACAAACTTAATGATCCCTGTGATTAAGGCAGAGGTTTATCTCTAACACAGGTAATCCTACTCTTACAAAATTCACTAATTATTGATTTAAATGGGAGTTGCTTTTAAATCAATTGATACGCATTAATACTCAGTTCACATATCACAGTATATGGAAGATGAAGAACTCTCTCTTTGCACCAGTTTTATAGATCAATTCCATCTATAACCAAGAATTAGTTTGGACCAGATGAGACTTGGCAATGACATAGATTCCATGTAATTACAACTGAATATTGCTGCTGTGCCTACTATCATGTTTCTAGTCTTAATAGCAAGTATAGTTGAATTAAACTGCATAATTTTTTTTCTTAAAAAACCACATCTATTAGAGATGTGCTTTTAAATTTTTAAATTTTTTAAAATATGGACAAAGTGCAGAAATAAGCCTTAATTGCTTTAGGATTTTTTAATAATAGCATAAGCTGCTGAAACTGGAAAAACTATTTTAGTCATCATGTTGCACATTTTGGGTTTCAATGGAAATAAAATAACAATGGGCAAACATTTTCAAACACCATGTAAGATAGTATCTCTTTTAAGTGGCAAGAAAAGTCATCTTTTTATAAAAGGCTCTTTCTCAGAAAATATTTTCAAGGTGACATGTCAGTTAAATGAAAGAAGCATTAGATGAACAAGGGAGACATAAAATTTATTATGACTATAAAGCATGTGAAAAATTTCCCATACACTGAGATATCCTCCCTTTTTTTACTACCTTATTTTACCCACTAGAACTCTTTCAAAATTGATTCTATTTCTCAGATCTCTCAAAATTAAATTTAAAGTTTCATCTAAGAGTAAATTCGAAAGGTTATGTTTTGTTTGATATTTTTCAGTATTGTAAAACCATTACAGAGTTTCTCAAACCCTGCATAATTTTTAATTTTGGAAATCTTACCCTAATAATTTTATGTGGTTGTGATTGCTATCATCTGCTTTGGAATCATCTTCTTCATGTACCTTCAGGTAATCACATAATACACCTTGATCCCACACTCCAAGATGGAAAGTCTGTTCTGAACACCCAAAATATGTAAATGCACAGTACTATCTTCTCAACCATCTATCCATGCTTCCACTCATCTATTCATCCTTCTTTTCATTCAAGAATTTTAGAGTACTAGAATGTGTCTTAGAACTGGCAGCACAACCTTTTAACCAGACATACACAGATTGGCAATCTTGTAGGTAAAAACAAGTAAACTGACATTTAAAATTTGAGTAAATAAGTCCTATGATAATGAGAAGTGTAGGGATAAGATAGGAGTTAAATATCCTATAGTACTAGAAACTTTTGTTTCATGAAGAAAGTCCTGTTTTAAAGGAAATTAACATCATTAGAAAATCAATATTTGGTTCTACCATTTAAATAAGTTTAACCATGATTTTTCAGTGCATTAGAAATACAAAGCAAAGACCCTCTACACATAATTTTAAACATAAGCACTGAAACTAGAGTGACCATTCATTTAATATAAAAATAAATATATTTTGTTAAAGTTTTCCATGTATTTTGAAATGCTCCTTTAAATGAATTAGGTTTATCATCACAAATTAATCTCTCTACCAATTATCTATCTTCATTTTCCTAGAAAGATTTTGATGGGTGGATAATTTATTTGTAACATTTATCTTAATGCTGTTTCCATTCTAGTATCCTATGCTGATGGCTACAGGATGAAGGTGACAAGAAATTTATCATTAAAAATAATATTTAAAATGAATATTTTAAATTAAGAAAAATATCTCCAAGCTGGGGACCAATTCTAAAATACTGAACAGTATACAATTAAATAAAGGCCTGGAATCTAAATCAAATAAATTTAATGTACTTTTGAATAAGGAGCTTTTGATTTTTCCATTAAGAACAGTTATGCTATTTCTAATTATCACATAAACTTGCTCTTTCATTTGATAACTGTCACTTAATAAATCTTTCCTAAATCCAATATGTAACTCTGTTCTGGGGGAAAATACTCCCAGACATCAGACTGTAAATTTTATTTTTCCCTTGCCATGCTACAAAGTTTATGAAAAGAAAGGCTAATACTAAATAAAAGGTAAGAAATTCAAAATGTATTCTATATGTAAGGATTTGTGGCATCCAATATTTATCTTAAAAGTGTCAGTGTTTCATTTTAATGGTTTCTGTTGTTTCTTCCTAATTTATTATAAAACTGTCTTCAAAGTAAAATATGATAAGAAAAAACAATAGATGTTCTCGAAAAAGAAATGTATCATAGAGGAATGTGAATTTTTAAATTTCAGAGATGTTTACTGAGGGTTTAGAGTTTGTGTAATAGGCTCTTTTAAATATGATGTTGAATATATTTAAGGTGAGGGATCTTTGGATCTTCCATCAGTGGGGTTAGTTACTTGTATCAAGTATAAAGACATCTGTTTCAATGAGCAGTCTCCCCTATTCGAACTAGCAGGTCCTCATCAGGACTAGCACTGCAGAGAAGAAAGGATGGTCAACCTTGAGATGTGTATCAGCTGAACCTGAGCTAACCCTCATTAAGGACAGCTACCCCAGTCCCTTTGCCATCACTTACTTAAAGGTCATGGAATCACACAAGGTTTGGACCTCCTTGGTGACTCTCATTCACAACATGACACTTTAACTCGCAGGCTTTTCAGTTTGAGACAAAAATTATTCTCCCTCTTTCTCTCCCTCCTTTCTTTCCTGATATGTCTTGGTTCTAAGTTGATAGTAAAAACTAAAATTGAACTAAACTAAATAAAAATAAATTGAGCTAAGAAGTCAATTTAAAATAATAAATGACATTTTCAGAAAGTCATGGTACTCTGGTATCCACATGATACCCATGACAGCAGAGTGGGATCTGGAAGCTTTTGTGTCCAGAGGTGGTGCCCTGTGTAACCACAGCAAGTGGTCTGGCCTCTAATTTAGTCTTTAACTTACCCAAAGCTACCCTTTGAACCTTTCAGTATGTCATAGTCTTTTACAATCAGCATTGCTTTTCTGATGTTTTTTTTTTCCCAACTCCTGCTCCAGAAAACATCATTTGTGCAACATGTCTTCATACATTGTTACTTCTGCTCTGTTTTCTAGATTTGTTTCTCAAATCTATTTCTTTCAGCTTCAGTCATTTACATTGTATTTACTCACTTCATTTGAGATAACCGTGGAATCTAAATTTTTATATGACTTGTAATCAGGCCTTTTTCTTCCCAACATTAAGAACCATTTAAAATTTGTTGTTACCAAAAAGAAATTTCTTTTCTCTCTCCACTTCAATGCTCAGTAATGAACACTTAAATAATGTAAATATTGATCATGAAATACAAATTGTTACAGTCTACTGGATTATAATGAGTCATTAATATTGCTCAATTCTCAATCTGTAATTCTGTGCTCCTTTGAAGAATAATCAATATCATAAGGTGTTAGATATAATATACTTTTCATATAAAATAGGCCATAAGCTTAACTATGGGAAAAATTTTAAAACACCTTATATACATTACTTTCCCTATCACATTCTGTTAGCCATTACAAAAGAAAATTTCACTATTTAAACTAGACTTTGTGTGTGTGTGTTTGTTTATGTTATTGTCTCATTTTGGATGCTATTATAGTTTGGATCTGGAATGTCTCCTACAAGCTCATGTGTTGAATACTTGATCCCCAATGCAACAGTGTCCACAGGTGGCACTTTGGGAAGTGACTGGGGTCATGAGGGCTCTAATCTCATCAGTGGCTTGATCCATTTGATAGTTTAATCATTGGAATAGACTACTAGGAGAAGGTGGAAACTATAGGCAGGTGGGGTATGGTTGAAGGTGGGACACTGGTGGCTTGCCTTCAGGGACTATATCTCATCTCTGACATTTTCTCTCTTTCTTTTCTGTTTCCATCTTCCATGAGCTGAGCAGCTTTCCTATACTACACCCTGCCACCAAGATATTCTGTCTCACCTCAGGCCCCAAATAAATCTTTCCTCCTTTAAGTCAGTTATGTTCAGCATTTTGGTCACAGGGATGAAAAGCTGACTGACCAACACAGATACAGAGATGACTGAATGTTCCTAACAGAACCTAAAGCAATTTTTTAAAAAAACACAGTCAAGATCACATAGTAATTATTCTTTCTTACCAATTATTTCTCAGGATAGCTTCAGCCTTCATCTCTTGAACAAAGATCATTGTGATACCCAAATGTTAAACAGCCTTCTCCCCCCTGCCACCAGAACAGCATCCATTCAGGACCAATCTATTCTCCTTTTAAATTAGTCCATAGATTTATTCAGCACAAATGTAAATCTGCAAGTCAGTACTTGCAACACACCTTTAATTAGTCACTTCACAGGTGTCTGGTTATGTTGTTTCTCTGGATGCTTCAAATGAATAACCTAACATTGGCTCATTGACCAAAGAGACATGTCTCTAGTAGTCTTTTATCTGATGGATTTTATAATGATGGCTTCCATCAAGATCAACTATACCTAAGATCTTTTATAAGTAACAACCATTCTTTTGTAATATGCCCTTCTCTGAAATATAAAGTTTAAGAGATAAAATGGATTTTGTGAGCCTCCTGGCAAATGAGATCCAAGTCTTGTTCAAGGTCCCTGGACATTAGAAATAGAAATACAATTAGAGGTCATGTTACTTTATATATTTTCCAGTGTACTTTATGAAACCTATCACTTTATTGTAAAAGGTCATTCATGGTCCTCTTAAAAGTATAATAAAATGAATCCTTGCTCTATATGAAGCATATAACTAAACTGAACACTACCTTCTTTTGAAAGTGCTTGTTCATGTATTTAGACAAATATTTTAAAATATCCTTTCAAAGATACTTTTCTTTCAATAATTTCCTTTGTAATTTTCTATTGTGTCCATTGATACAAAAATAACTTCAAAACTTTAAAAATATGGCACAGAGTTTCTTATACATAATTTCCCAAAACTACTCTCACATTATTTTTGGTTGAAGTACTATTTCCTGGCTCTGAATCTTAGCTCTGCAGCATGCTAGCTAGAGTTAATGTAGTTCATGGCAAAGAATTCAACATATATATGCCAACAATATTACCTACAGATTTCTGTTAAGATTTAATATGTTAATGGATGGATTTACTTAGAATGGGGCTGGCCACTATACCTGAATATCCATTGATAAGTATTATCTATTATTTTTATAGTGCCAGTGTGCTCTTAGATTATTTTAAAACTCAATTTTCATATTTTAGATGTAATTTTTGCTAACAATTAACTCTTTGAGAAAGGAAATTTTTACTACATGATTGTTCACTGAGCTTAGGCAAATTTTGCTGAACCTACATAGAGGAACATTATCCCATGATGGCAAGTTATCTCTGAAACACCAGAGATCCTGAGGTAGAATCAACCCAAAGAACCATTGTTAGAAACTCACGGTCTATGAGGAATTAAAGAAGAAAATAAGCAAACTAAATTGTTTATAGATATATACAAAATTCTAAGTTAGCAGATGAAAGAGTAATCAAGTTCACTTGAATAGGTGGGAAATCACCATAGGAAAAAAAAACATTTGATTTTCACTTATGTCATCAATACTTTGTACTTGTATTACAGTGATAGGCCCTAAACTTCCTCTCTAAGTTCATTTAAAAAATACATTCTCAACACTGCAATTTGAGGGGAAAATCTGAGCATCAGTGACTGGATTATTAGCACAGCACAGTACTAGTAAGTGGCTCATGAAGTGGCTTATGCCAATCCCCAGCCTACATTGTATACAACATTCTGGAATTGGATGTAATTCCCTAAGAATGACTAGCTTTCTCTAATGATCAGATTTTTGTTTCTGCTGTTTGTTTCTCTTTCTGTAGTGACTGCTCCCCTGGCTATCCTTGCCTTTATTAATAAGTATGCCTTCAGGTGTCAGCATCTATTTTCCTCCCCTTGAGAAAGTCTTTCCATTTCCCCAATACTGGGTGTCTTATCCTTCTTATATGCTCCCATAAAATCTGCCTTTTCCAAGTAAAATTCCTCACATTGCACCATAACTGCATGATTACTCACATTTATCCCCTAGAGTCAGAACTTTGCGTGGTGAGTAGGACAGAATAAGTACCAAGAAAGTATTTGTTCAATCAATACATGAATAAGTGAATATTGTGGGGGTAAGGGGTTAACTGCCAAGGGAAGATAATTATGGGGTTAGGACTATAAAGAAGAAGCCATTAGTGACACAAATTTAATTTGGAGTTCAAAATTTGTATGAAATTAGTGCCATGTTATTCCCTTATGAGCTCTAAAATGTAGTTTAGGTTTCAGGACAAAAACAAAAAAGGAATACAGAGACTATATTTATAATATGGGAGCAAGAGCTATTGATAATTATTTTGAAGTGTTATGATATAAAATCCATATTGTTTTGCATATTTGTAACCAGGGAACTGGAGTTAATTTTTATATATTGCTTAATAGGTAAACATAATTATTTCTAAAAATTGTATAAAAAATTAAAGTTATATGAAAATTAAAGGAAGTCAAACAAAATCAATCAAAAACTACACTTGAGAAATACATATTGTGTTAATATATCTTCTTCAAAACTGAGACACTACACATTAATCTAGAAAATTAGACTCAAGTTCAGTACTTTACACTTCAGTTTAACAATTAGCACTCAAAAATTACTTCTCAATTATTAATTTTCACTCAAAATAGCACATTTAACTTATGTAAAAAATTCTAGTCAGGTCTCCACCAGGTGAAAATATGAAAGTTATTTATATAATTCACAAATACTCATAATTGTTGAAGAAAACTATACTTATCAAATTTATTCTGTTTTAACTCAGCTTTGGTCTTTGTATATAAACATATTTATATTCATTTTGGTTTCTGGATAATATTCTTGACTAAAATAAAGGTCAACATTTTTAATTCATTAGAAAATCTTGTTTTTAATGTTAATTAAAACATTTCTTAGAGACTTGTAGATTATGCTTGTATTCATTCATGCAATTCATTAAACACATTCATTAAATGTCTCTGGTAAGCACTGTGAGGCAGTTGTTCTAAGCTTTACTGGAAATAATTATTATTTAGTATGCTTGTTGAATATGGGTTTCTGGACTCTTCTATTGAAATGTGATTTAGCATTATTGGTAGAACTCTATAATCTGTATTTTAAACAAGCACAGAGAAAATTCTTATGTAAGTTATATATTCCATGATCAAAAAAGGTTTTGTCACGGACAGAAAAATTAAAAGATGTTTCCTGACTTGCCCTAAAAAATCTTACAATGCATTCTGATTATTGCCACTAACATACTATGATCTGGAGTAGGCTATAGGAACAAATAAAGTTATCAGATTATGCTCTGGATATCAATACTATGCTCTGGAGTAGGCCATAGGAACAAATAAAGTTATCAGATTAGATAATTAAACCATACTAAATATATTTCTGATAAATAAATAGGATGTTTAGGAAATAACTGACTGTATTTTACAGAGTTAATTCAAATATACAAAGTCTAGGTAGACTTGGAGTCAGCAACAGTGAGGAAAGAGAGTTGACATTTGTTTTTAAGACACAAAAAATTTCATACTACACCTTGACTCTGTTTGCTTCTTATTTATTTATGAATTAATTAACCTGTTTCAATCTTTCCTAGCTCTATACGGTTGTCTCCATGGGAAACCCAATAGTCTCACAAGTCTTCTTCAGAGAAATAGTTTTCCATACTTGTCTCATTGATAGAGTTTGATACATCAAATTAAATTCAAGATTCAGCAGTCCAGGGCTGCCTCCAGGGTACTTCTTACCAATAAGACAACTATTTTCTCTTACTCTCTGTTCAGTATCCAAGCATGAATGAGTTATTTCATTGAATTTTCTATGTGATTATTTTCCTCTGGAATTTGGAAGGAAATGGCAAAACAGATGTCAACCTGGAGTAGAGTATACATCCATAGAAAACTATAATAGTTTTATCCCCTTGAAAATTAACAGGAAGATTGGTTTTCAGATAATACATATGTTTTGATTCTAAATTTAACAACAGCTATATCAGACAAGTTCCAGTCAAGAAAACAGAAACAATTTTAAATACAGAAATTGATATATAGACATGTAAATGGGAGTTGAAGGATATGGATATTGGCAATTACAGGGAGCAGCCCAAATTCCTAGGGTTGAGGTCAGGGAAGGGATAGGACAGCTAAATTCTAAGGATTTGGAAAGGAAGTACACATCTCAAGATGGACAATGGGAGTATAGTTTTTCCGAATGATGTTTGAATGTTTAGGAGGCACTGCAGATTGGCACAGAGGCAAAGGTAGCTGGTACAGGTACTCTAAGGAGTAAAGCACATCTGCTAATATAAAAGCTAAAAGTATCTGGAGCAACAGAAGATCCCCCATCAAGGAGGTAACACTATTAGGAACTGGAATCAAGAAGGGAGTACTCTCTCTTTTATTTTAATCTCCTTTTAGGAGCCTCCACTGGCAGAATAAGTAGCAGCATATTAGCTGGCAAAAGAGTTTGGCAAATTTATAGATTTCATGTAGTTTGGGAACTTGGCTGAAGAGTTTGGAAAATGTATTTTGCATAATTATAAATAACTGATAGAAGGGTAGGCTTGGAGTTGCAACACAGCAGGCAAATGACCAGCATACGAGCTGTAGAGCTATTTTGATTTTTAAAGTACTGTCTTAAGAAAGATAGAACAAATGAATGCCACTACTCATTTCAATTTGTTCAAAAACATCTTGGTGTCATTGGAAGAATTAAAATTGAGTGTCTGCCTGGGTGTTATGGCACATGTCTATAATCCCAGCTATTGATGAGGCTGAGGCAGGATGATTATAAGTTTGAGGCCAGCCTCGGTAACGTAGCAAGGCCCTAAAGCCACTTAGTGAGATCCTGTGTCAAAATTTTAAAAAAATATGAAAAAAGGTTTGTGGATGTGTCTCAGTGGTTAAGTGCCCTTGGGTTCAAATCCAATACCAAAATAAATAAATAAATAAACAAACAAATAAATAAATAAATAAAAATAAAAAGGCGTCTGAGAGAACAAATAACTAAAAGCTATTGTTAAACTGTTCATAAAATTTTGACACTGAACCAATCTCCTCTTTTTAGAAGTCTAATTCTCTGCTTAATAACATTACATGGTGGCTTGACGTCCCATATCTCAGAATAGATCCAGATAATCAGTTTAAAAATGTCATTTCAAGAGGAGCGTAGGAAGGGTCCAGAGAGAGCAAAGAGATCTGTGAGACATGATACAAGCAGTTCCAGACAGGAAGTTGAGGGACTAAGCCAAGAAAGTGGCCCTGGGAATACGAATGAGAATATATTTAAAAGGAATTTAGCAGTAAGGGCAACGGATCTAATTTCATGTGGAAAGTGAGGGAACCAAAAGATAGTGGCATAACTTGACTTTCTGGCTTTGGAGGATGGAGACTAGTCATATATCAACCAAAAAAGGAAAACTAAACTCTGCTTTGGGAGGAAAGTTGGTAATTCATTTTGGACTTGCAATTGGACAGTCTAGAGCTGACTGTTGCTTAAATATCACCAGCATTTGTTACATCAATTGTACTTTGTGCCTTGAATATATAGATTTTCCTTTGGATTCCTTTGAAGTTGAATAAATCCATTATTTCCTATAGAACAAAGTCCAGCTACTAGCCAGGCAATTATATATATATTCTTCTATGTTACTAAAATCTCTGGCTGCTTTCCTAGTTTCTTTTTCTCATTATCAGCTCAAAAGGTGTGTTTCTGAAAGAGCACAGACATTGTGCTCCCTTGAAAACACTGTGATATCTGAAACGAATGTCTTTTTTGTAAATGTTATGCCTGGAATGAATTTTATCCCAGTTTCGATTCAACTTTCTTTGATTCTATGTGCAAACCTAGCTCAAGTGTAATTTCTAGGATGCTATTCTAGAAAAATCCCCATACAATTGATTATCTCCTACCATTTATGCCCCTCTCTATGCCTCATATTTCCATTAGTTATAACTTTACAGTTCAACATTTGCATCTGTCTCTCCTTCTGAATTATGAGCACCTCATGATTATAAAGACGATACATTATATGCTTAAAAGATATTCTAGAAGCAGAGGATAACTTTTCAATCTTATATACTGACAAAATATTATTAGTTATGTATATAATGAGATATGTTAAATCAACCCTGGAATAAAATATTAAAAAGAGATGAAAAAAGGAAATTCACAAAATAGACAAAAATGGCCAATAAACAAAAGCAATGATCAACTTCACCAGTAATCAGTGAAATGTACTTCATTAAGTCAGACTTAATGTACCCTTCAGCCTGACTATAGAATCATTTCTTCATTTCTTCCAGACCATAAGCCCCTGAAATTCCTTTTCTTGGAGGATGTACTTTAGAAAACGTATTACTATAAATTCTTTCTCTGCCCCTTTGGGATGAAAACATTTTCTCAGCTTCCTTCCAGTTATATACCCCAGGGTCATTTTTTTCAAAGACCTGGGAAGCATTTATATGAAATGCAATCATTATCAAAGATAGTACCCCGTATCCCACATTGCAAGAGGGTAGTAACTAATAAAAGCACCAGTTAGCAAACACAGGTGGCCTACCTAATCGTTTTGAACAGCCTTATCCCTATTGCTATCCTACAACTTTTCCATGAGCTCACCTCAAGGCCTAACACTCCTCTGCCTTATGGCCAGTAAAGTTGAGTTCAATTTTTCTTCCCTATTGTAATTCTCTGGTGACATTTTTTCTTTGACACACATAAAAATATTTGCTACAATGTACATTTAAACTTTGGCAAATTAAAAAGTCCAGACATAAAATCATGGCAAAAAAAAAACCCTGATAATTTATCTACAGTGCCAGTCCAACATAAATTTATACAATCACTTTAAAGATCAATTTTACAACCTCCAATAACACAAACTCATATGCATAGAGAGGTTTGAATATGGCATTACTTCTACTCATTAAATCTGGAAACAATAGACAAAAGATTGTGGTACATTCATATATCAATTGTAACAAAGTCTATTTCATTGGCAGAAATATAATTGGGGATACACAAACTTAAAATCACTGCTGCTTAATATCAAACAATTTATAAATATATAAGGACCAATGATGAAGAAGAACATCAGCATATCATCTATTACTGTCACATTTTGTTTCCTTAAATATTTACAATGATGAAGGTAATAATGGTGGTGATAACATAGCTTTTGGACACCCCCAAATTCTTACATGAAATAGAAAGGATAATTTGATAGCAAAACTAATATCAAATGGACACCATTTTAAGAAAATGTTAGTGAAGAGTTATTCTCATGATCCTGGAAACAGAAATGAGCAAGGACATCTGCATACTTTCATCATGTGTGTAGAAGAAAGCATAAGTTGAAGACTCAAATGCAACAGAACCCCAGAGAGTCAATAGGTATTCATTGGAAATCAGTAGAAAATTGTAAGACGTTTTGTCCACCCCAACAGTAGGTGAGTGCAAGGGCCCTTATATAAGTAAATCTAAGAGGGTTAGAGTCTCTGAAGCCCAATGATCTCTTGAAACAAAAATTGGCAAATTTTTTATATCATTGGGCGCAACAGGTAGTCTACATTGAAAAGAAACTTCTGGATTTGTAATTAAGAATAGTGGGACAAGGATAAGAGAGAGCTAGGAAAGAGAAGATATGGATAAACATAGGGATGAGACAGGTCATCTCAAAAAACAAATTATTATATTTTCTTTTAACATTGCTTGAAAATAACAGAACTTAAGAAAAGCTATGAGTCAAATCTCTAAAAATTTGGAAGATTTAAATTAACACAAAAATAAAAAGCAGAAACGCATTAAGATCAAATCTCACAAAAAGTAATCATAATAAAGCAGCATATTGTGATGATTCCTACAAAAAATGAAAATACACTAGAAAGGTATGTTCAAAAACAGAATAAAAATTAAGCATACCATTTCAAAATGAGCTAAAAGTAAGTAAAGAATACAACAGCAAATAACAACATAAATCAGGATTAGAAAAATTCAGAAACAAAGTTAGAGATCCCCCAAATTTAAAAATGTAATAGCAATTCATTAAAAAATATATGGAAACCTAGAAGTAATGCTAAAGCAGAGGAACTTCACTTACAAATGCAAGAAAAGAAAATGAAAGCCAACATCTTGTGTCCACCCAAATTGACTTTCAAGTATAAAGGGCATGCACTCTCTCACCATGAGAGGACTTGTGCAGTGTTTCCCCATGAGACCTTCCCAGGAAAGGCACTAGAGGAATATTGAGCTTATAATGATATTTGCTTTTCCCAGGATGCCTCTCCTTTTCTATCATCAGTTCCCAAAATCAAATCATAAGTCCACCCTCTCAGATGCCACTTTCTCATAAATATTGCAGTCACAATCTGTTTGTGTTTCCAGATTGCCCTTTTGTCTGTCTCCTTCACAAAGTATTTTACGACCTCCTCATTTGGATAGTCTCTCTCCTTTCCTTGAGTACACATAAAACTTTTGATTTATCTCTGCTGGCATTTAATGTGATATAGGGGATTGTGAAAGTTATTTCTTCAGTGTTCATCACAAGCTGGAGGAGGTGATAAATGGGAAATATTTCTGTTGAGAAACCAGAGGTAGTGATTCAAAATGGAAGCAAGGGTAACCTGAGGGCTTCATATTCTGAGGAAAGAGGGAAATGGCTCTCTTTCAGTGAAGCAAACTCAAGGCTGAAAAATAAAACTGAAATTGACACCAAAAGTCATAAAGGACAAGCCACCATTATTGGCTCAGTTGTAATATTTCCTAATGTCCTCATTCATATGATACTCTTTTGCAATGTTAAAGTATAAATATTGCTAGAATCTTTAAAAGTTTATTTTTTCACTAGAGTCTTATTTTGGAGATATGAATAGAGAACTGTAGTAAACAAAGGTATAAATTTTTGCTCCTTATAATGCAGTCCTTGGACTGCAAGCAACAGCATCATCTGATCATAAGAAATGTCCCAACTCCATCCTCTTGTATCATACTTTACTTTATAAAAGGACATCCAAGTAACTTGTATATATAAGGTTTGAGAAGATTTAGGATGAGACTTTTAATTAATTATACTTAGCACTTAATATTTTTGGTCAAGACTCTATATGAAAATCACTCTTTCTACATAGAGGTAAAGAAGTCATTAAAGAGCCAAAGGTATAACTAAAATTTTTCTACGTGGTGCACTTCATTAATTAATCCTAAATAAGGGAGGATATTACAATTTCAATATCTACACTGTTTATTTTCACCAGAATGATATATGGGTTTGTTTATGGTTTGTGTTGACAGCTATCATGACAGTCAAATCATGATAAAATTTACCTGATGATATTTTCTTGACTTTTAAGTTTTTATTTCTTTTGTTGGTCATATCAACATAGCAATATGCTGATCAAAAAAGCCTATAACTTTATTTTATGTCCTCTGATATGGTACAGATTTAGTTATGAGACACTGTAGAATAGCTGGTTGATCTGGGATGTAAGCTAGGAGGCTTCTTTAATTTTTAATTAATAAGTTTTCCCTTTTCACCTCAGTGATTTAACATCAGTAAAAGTCAATGCAATGAAAATCATCACTTAGGCATTCAAGGACAAACTCCTTTATTTCAATTCTATTACTTAAATCCATGAATGCAATATACAACTTTTCAAGAGAATGAAAGATGATTTTATGTGATTCATTAGGTATCCATTTTCCATTACACACAGTCATGTTTAAAAAATAGCAAACAGCTTGGAAAAGTCTCAGTTATTTATAAACCAAAATGGAAATGTATAATCAGAATATTACACTCATAGTGATCACATATTAATTAAAATGCATTTATCTTAGACAATTCATTTCTATTTGGTTTACTATTCATTAGTATTGCAAAATTTCACTAGTTAGTAGAATCAAAGTATTTCCAATTTTGAATATAGAACAAGATCAGGAAGTATTTCTTTGTGAATCTTCCTATGGTTTTATCATTCAGAATTTTATCTAATTCTTCAGTATCAGACACTAGTGAAATGTAGACCAAAGTGCACAGCAAACATTCAAGATTATTTTTAATATGCCACAAAAATTTTAATACAAATAACCATATAAGTATTATTTATGTTTGTATGAATGGATAAACACATAAGCTCAACATACACAAATGCATAGTTTAGTATTTCTGAAAAGAAAAGTAAAGTAATATTATTTCAGATCTCCCTAACCACTATGCCTAGCTGAGATTTTGAGGGAAAGGTGATATTTGGTAAAATAAGCATGAGAAAACCAAGATTTTTCACATACTCTATAATTCTGCATTACTAAATAAATTGGCATCCTTTATTTTTTAGTACCTAACAAAAGGTTATTTTTAAAAATTGTTTTTAAATTGCCAATGGATCTTTTTATTTTATCTATTTGTATGTGGTGCTCAGAATTGAACTCAGGGCCTCAAACATGCCAAGAAACACTCTACCACTGAGCCACAACTCCAGCCCCGGGTTATTTTTACTTTACTGTTCACAAGGAAAAATATTGAATATAATATTCTCTTCCAAAGTCATTCTTAGTACTAAGATATAGACTCATTGGCTAAAGGCTAATATAAGGTTGCTAATTGAGAATGCAGAGCACAATGTAAATAATAGTCCAATTTATTTTATACTACAGACTATCTACCAAGAATTCTTTCTAGATCTAACAATTTAATGTTCCAATGTATTATCCTACTATTTCTAAATTAATCTGATTTAAGTTGAATACTTCATTTCAGTAAGTCTACCTCCTGAAATGTCACCTTGGGAAATGCTTATGAACTGGATAGTACTACTAGTGGCAGGGAACCTTATTATTATTGTTTTTACGATGAAGAAGTCTGTGGAACAAGGGACAGTTGTAAAGCAAGCAGATAAAAGTCCTGAGAACTGAATCCTAGGTTGTTTAAATATTTAGCATTTGGGATGATGAGGAGTAGGAGGAAATCCTCAGCATAGGACATAAGAAGAGAGCATGAATATCAACAGTCCATCTAAAGAAAGATCTTGGATGGGTTGTAGGAGACCATTCTAGAGGCATAAGGGGACAGAATGCTGCTCTGCTACTCTGAAAGGTCTTGTCTTGAACTCATATTTTGACTGTCCTGCAGGGACACTGATACCACCACAAAGAAAAACATCAATGGCACACACTGAGCAGACTTTGATGTCACATATAGGACTTTCAGTAGAAGTAAAACTTCTTTTTAAAACTGGTAAATACACTACATACAATATCATATAAAAATGATGAATATAATGATAGAACATAGTTATGTCAAAAAAATTTGAAGACTTAAAATTATAGACAAAACTATATGTACATATATATCTATATGTACATAAAATCAGACTTAATTTCTAATCAGATATAAAAATCTGACAATGAAATTATAGTACATGTGGATACTCTAGATATGATGAAAATAAGATTATTAAATTGAATATTATCATAATAGGTATGTCAAATTTCTCATCAGATTTTTGTTCCTTTTAATTCCTAATCAGATGCAATACCTAATCAGACTTTTTAAAATCAGACTTTTTGAGGTAACAAATGAACTTCTACTTACATTGCATTTTATAAAAAATAAACATAAGTATAAGAAAGAAATAATGACACATTCTAACTTCTTAACCCATATAATAAACTTTATGGAGTACAATGTCTGTAAGATATTGAGAACATCTGAAACGATGTCTTTACTTGCTTTACCAATGTATCCTACTAGCCCAAACAGAGAAAATATTACAGTTTTTTATAAAAATAGAAATGTGACCTACACTTTGGTAGATTTCTTATCCTTCTTGATTTCAGCATGCTATCTACAGTGGTTTCCTAGCCACTTATTAAAAATTGAAAGGCAATAACTATAAGCTCTTAGAAACATAATGGGAAACCCACTTACAGCAAGCAGGTGTGGGTTTTTAAAGGATGTTTGCCTGGAGTTGCTGAAAATCATCTATATCTTAATCTCCCCAATTCTGATGGGTAGTTTCTTTAACATACCTGTCCATTTCAGCAGTAATTGAAACCAGGATTTTGAAGTTAAAAAAAAAATCATTCTTGCCACCTTGACAAGTATAGTTTTCTGAGAAAACAGTAGTTGAATATCCTTTACTCTATTTCTCTTATGAAAGAAACCAAAAGAGTTATCTATAACAAGTCCTTCAGCTTATAAGTAACTTCAGAAAGTCAAAAATCCCACACAGATGCCAATTCCACACAAGCACACACACACACACACACAAACGCACACACATTATAGATGAAATTTCAATCTTTACTCTTTTTTCATAATAATATTGATGTCTTAAAGTCCTGCTAACATTTAAATAACAACAAAATTACAATGTATGTAAATATTTTAGAAAGGATGAGAATAAAAGATTATTGAATTGAATATTACCCTAATAAATAAGTGTCATGATTCCTAAATACGGGGGATGACATATTAACTCTTAGTAAAATACATTTTTCCTAGTGAAAATCCTTTCTTTTTCTTAACAAATAATAAAAGGAATCTGACAAATTGCATGAATACCAATTATAAGAAGACATATCCTTATTTCCAACTATAAAAATAGATACTTCACTTGCAGTGGGAACTTCATGGTCCTTTGTTCAGCTCTTGCTCAATTACACTAACTATTTATTTACCTTGTATGTTAAGTAAGACTTACTATTATGTCTAATAAAAATATTTCTTTATGTTAATTGTCTTTTAATTTTACATCTCTCTTAATTTCCATTCCTTTAACCAATATATTGACCTATAAAACAACATTGTACAAGAATGAAGCATTGAAATTTAAAGCATTTGTAGTGTTCTTAATCCACTACAATAGAACTCAAAAGAAAATGAAGTTTTCTTTCACCATAGGGCATGTCTAAACAGGTCCAAAGGATTTGGAGGGTACTATGCCATCCTCCAAGTGGTGTAGCACATGTCCATCAGATGGCCTTAGCTTCATATTTGCTATAATCAGAGCTAAATGAATAGTTGAAGGCCAGCTGTTCTGGGTACTTTGACATTTACTTCTCAGTTGGTCACTGGTTGTCGTGCTCATCTGAATCTCTGTATGTACATAACTATGGAAGGCATAGAGCCTATATTCCTTGTCTATTATGTGAAGACAAGGAAGAGAAGTCCATTTGGTTGGTTTTCTTTTCCTTTCTTATTTTCCTTTCTGTTACTTGAGAGTTATATTTTTTTGTGGTAGTGACTTGACCAGCAATACCAGAAATGGCTTTAAATTCACACAATTAAACAAAGTGATCTCACTTGGTGTGATTTTTGGAAAAGTGCAAAAGAGTCAAATTCAAGTTGTTTTTAAACAAAACTAACCATATATTTATCAAGTTGTTTGCATTTTGGTTATAATAGAAAACCTAATAGAGTAAAAACTTTTACATGCTAGCATAATAATACTTTAAATTGCACAATTTAATTATTGTATAGTACTTATCAATACTGGTTTCACATTACTTATTAATATACAGTTAATATCCATTATGTCCTAAGAATTATTCCACTTTAAAACACAATTCTCAAAACTAATGATCATTCAATGCTTTTTTATGGAAATATGTAATTTCCATTTAAAGCCATTAGTTAAAAATAAACAAAATCCCCAAGAACACATGTCCTAAATAACTACAAATAGGCTCATTTTCATTTATAATTCTTGTTGTCTGCTTCTGAATTCATTACCATTACATATATTTTTGTGATCATCATAATGAATGTCCTTAATTATATTTCACAATCAATTCTTTCAAAGTAGTATTGGAGTCATTCACTTACAGTTGGTGATTTTCAGTGTCCTTTTCACTTCTCCACTCCCCGATCCTCCGCAACCATCCTCATCATCACAGTCTCCACTGACTTGCTCCGCCATGCCACCACCACTGCCCAGCTGAAGAAGCTCCCACTTGTTGGGTTTGGGTGACCTACCCTGTAACAACTAAATACGAACACCAAAAAATATTTATTAATAGCAAATTCAAATCTTCAAAGAACACTATTCTGAAACTTAGGTAGAAATAATAATAATTCTCATCGGAATCCACCATTTTGGTGTAGACATCTTACTTACTCAAATCTTGAAAAAATTAAAACAGCTGAAATCATAATAATGGGCAAAAACGCACATTCATAAAGAGCTACATTCTCCCTACTAACTTTGTGGTAAGTTTGGGATAACACTTTAGGAAGCAAATACAATCAGGCCTTTTTGCTCATGGGTAGTTTGGCCAGAGAATCTTTTGCTGTTGAAAAAATAATGCTCACATGTGGTAAAGCAAATTGCAACAGGACACAACCACCCTTGCAGTGTATTCGCTGGTAATAGTGTACTGTGTTGTAATGTCCAAAATTTCTCAAAAGTTAGAGTACTATTTTTCTAGAAAAGAAGTTCATCTAAAGAATCAACCATTTTGAACACAAACATTTATATCTTTATTTAAACTTTCTCACATCAGAACAAGGCCCAATGCATATGGCCCAGAAATGAATTTGGGACAAAAGATTCAGGTACTGTTTTCAATTTCTACAAGGTATTTAAGAAGTTTAGCTACCTTCTCATGTCTCAGTTCTTAAGGATTTCATTTACCTTATAAGCAAAATAGAATAGCCATTCTCCCCTGCAGCATACGAGTGCTGGTAATATTTTTTAATAATATTGGAAATGCCTGAACTCCTTTTCACAAAGGTGATGTTATGAATAATAGAGTATTTCGCTTAAAGATAAAACTGAGTAAAATACTCCAATATGTGACATTTACCACTTTAAGGTAGATTTGGGGACACATAACCCAGCATAAGCCCAAGAGGGAACTTCTATATTATGAACAATATGCACCTCTGATGCCCACTTAATGGACATTTAAATTCTCATGGTTCTTCGTGAAAGATTTAAGGTTGTAAATTCTGTGATTTTCAAAAAATAATTTGCAAATACTAATTATACAATCCACATTAAATCTTTCATGTTGAAGAACAGTGAAATAGCTTCAGCATATCTAAGATGAATATGTTTAACATTTAAAGAATACTTGTATTAATCAACTGGACTTTGACATTCATAAACTTCAAAATTAAAAAAGCCATAAATTCTGAATTATTACAGTTTTTAAGATTAGTTTTTCTAAAAATATGCAAAACAACTTGACAATAGTTTTAAAATTCTTACTCTTTATCAGTACTTTTCAAAAAGTATGTTAGTGTTGCTTGGCGTGGTGGCGCACACCTATAATCCCAGCACTTCAGGAGGCTAAGCTAGGAAAATTACAAGTTCAAAGCCAGCCTCAGCAACAGCGAGGCACATAGCAACTCAGTGAGACCGTGTCTCTAAATAAAACACAAAATAGGGCTGGCGATGTAGCTCAGTGGTCGTGTACCCCTGAGTTCAATCCCCGATACCAAAAAAGGAAAAAAAAGTATATTAGTATGTATTAAATTTAAAAGAAAGCTTCTTTCAACATTAAATGACTTGAGTAAATGTTACATTAAAGAAAGCTTCTCTACTGTGTTTAATGTGCTTATGTGTATGTATTTTACTTCCTAGAAAGGGAGGGCAGGTTCATGGCAATGAGGAAACACAAATGTGCAACAAACCATATAAAAATTAAAATCTGACAAAGAAGTATAAGTACAAGGGGTTTTATTTTACACCATTTTTCATGCCATTCATCATGAATTTAGTATATTCATAAAGTGTTTGGACACTGAGGTCCAACCTACTTAGATATGAATCCTAATTCTGACATACACTAACCATGACACATGGAATTGGGATAAATTACTGAATAACTCAATTTACTTACATCTAAAGTAAGGACAACAAATTTATGTATGCCATCATTCACAGTATGGGAAAAACATGTAAAATACTTTGCAAATACTTAGTGTGTCAGCACGTTAAAAATTAATATATGTTGATTATTATGATCTACTTTACCATATATTCTTTACAATATTGTTTAAACACCCAGAACACATTAATTGGAAGAATTATTTGATAAAGAATCTAATTACACAATTCACATTAAATTTTGTAAAGTATTATCTGACAAGGATAACAAAAGCCAACTTCTCCGGTAGTGTGTTGCTCCCTTTTTGACCCTGACATCCTTTTCCAACATTTCCCATATCAATTATATTCCCCTAAGGATTCTGCTAGTATTTTTACTGGGATCTTGGCCAGAATCTTGATGGAATCTCCTTAACATTATAAACAATGTGTAAATCACAAGGCTATAACCCAAAGAATTTGAACTAAAAAATGCAAACTGAAAGATAGTCCATGTAAAACAAAACTTACTACATTAGGAAATGGGTTTCATTTGAAAGTGATTGAATATATTCATTGTCAGAGAATTATTCACTTATTTGTAGTGACTGATACAAAATAATAGGGAACTTTTTAGAAAAGCATTTATTATGTTTTCTACATTTCTCTGGTGCTTCAGTGAAATTGTAAGAAATACTTAAGGACCTCAAAATTTTAAGATACAGAACTGTGTAAAACTATATTTTAATTTAACTTAAATTATCTGTGCTGAGCACAATTATAAAATTGATCCTGAGACTACCTACTCTAATCCTTAAGACTGTACATATTATGTCACTTTCATGCCTACAACCTTATGTATCAAAAGGAATTTTTCAAATGTAATTAATTAGTTGATCTTGGTTTTACCAAAAATGAGATTTTTCTGAGATGGATTAATATAATCACATGAGTTCTTTAAAAGGGGAAGATTTCTCTGGCTATCACCAGAGTCAAAAAAACATCTAAAGCATGGAAGATCAGGGACATTGAATGCAGGACAGCTGCTAGTTTGAAGGCATATATTGGGATGCTGTGGGAGCCTATTAAAGTTCCTGTGGCAAAAAACTGGACTACTAATGGCCTTTAGGAGTTGAAAATGGAGTGATCTGTCATACCAGCAACAAGGAAATGGGCCCTCAGTCCTACAACTGAGATTTCTCTTCTGCCTACTTGTGCCTAGAAGTGGATTTCCCTTCAAAAACCTCCTAATTTTAGCTGACAACTTGATTGTGACCTTGTGAAGTCCTGAGCAATGAACCCACTCAGACTTCTGATCAATAAAACTATCAGCTAAAAACTGGATGTTGTCTTGAGCCTCTGATTGTATGGTCATTTGCTATATAGCAAGAGAAAAATAATATACTCTCTAATCCCTGAATGGGCCACACTTACTTCTTGGAAATTTTGTTTGATATCTTCTGATTCTCTAGCACATTCTTCAGAACAAGAGTTCAAAATTTCCATAAGACACCCCCTTACCAAGAAAATGGTAGCCTTGGAAACAAACTATCAGATTTCACCTTTCCATCAGTTTTCATTTTCTCTACCTTTATCTAATCCTCCTCACTGATTTTCATGTCTCTGAGTAAGGTGTATAATTGCTGTTTCCTATGATTAACTGATCCAAATATATCCAGGATCACATTTGATCTATGACTCCAGGTCTCCAATAAGCTCCTCTCCCTCTGGTAGGATCAATAGTTACCCCTTCTCTGAATGAAAGCTCTATCTTTTTTTAAATTAACTAATCAATTTATTTAAATGTATTTCAAGTCATAGTACATATATAGAGCTCAATTTTTCCCTCTCTATGCTTGCAAACCAGATAGAGTCACACCATTTGTGTCTTGCATACATGCACCTAGGGTAGTGATGACCATCTCATTCAACCATCTTTGCTACACCCATTCCCCCTTCCCTCCCTCCACCTCCCCACTGCCACTCCCCTTATGTATCAGCATCCACTAATCAGAGAGAACATTCAGCATTTGGTTTTTTGGGATTGGCTTACTTCACTTAGCATAATGTTGTCCAATTCCATCTATTTACCTGAAAATGCCGTAATTTTATTCTCTTTTATTGCTCAATAATATTCCATTATGTATATATAACATAGTTTCTTTATCCATTCATCTATTGAAGGGCATTTGAGTTGCTTCCATAATTTAGCAATTGTGAATTGTGCTGCTATAAACATTGAAGTGGCTGCACCACTGTAATATGCTGTTTTTAAGTCTTTAGCGTATAGGACGAGGAGTGGAATAGCTGGGTCAAATGGTGGTTCCATTCCAAGATTTTTAAGGAATCTCCATGCTGCTTTCCAGATTGCTTGCACCAGTTTGCAGTCCCACCAGCAATGTTTGAGTGTAATTTTTTCACCACATCCTCACCAGCACTTATTGTTGCTTGTATTTGGATAGCTGCCATTCTGACTGGGGTGAGATGAAATCTGGGAGTTGTTTTGATTTGCATTTCTCTAATGGCTAAACATGTTAAACATTTAAAATGTTAAACATTTCTTCATATATTTGTTTATCGATTGTATATCTTCTTCTGAGAGGTTTCTATTCAGCTCCTTAGCCCATTTATTAATTGGGTTGTTCTTTTTTTGTGGTGTTAAATTTTTTTAGTTCTTTATATATCCTGGAGATCAGTGCTCTATCTGATGTGCATGTGGCAAAAATTTGCTCCCAGAATTTAGGTTGTCTGTTCACCTCATTGACTGTTTCTTTGGCTGAGAAGAAGCTTTTTAATTTAAGTCCATCCCACTTATTGATTCTTGCTTTGATTTCTTGCACTTCTGGAGTCTTGTTAAGGAAGTTGGGGCCTAATCTGTTGTGATGAAGACTTGGGCCTACTATCTCCTCTGGTCCAATTCCTAGGTCTTTGATTCACTTTGAGTTGAGTTTTGTGCATGGTGAGAGATAGGGGTTTAGTTTCATTTTGCTGCATATGGATTTCCAGTTTTCCCAGCAGCATTTGTTGAAAAGGCTATCTTTTCTCCAATGTATGTTTTTGGCACCTTTGTCTAGTTTGAGATAGTTGTATTTATGTGTGTTACTCTCTGTGTCTTCTATTCTGTACTATTGGTATATATGTCTATTTTGGTGCCAGTACCATACCGTTTTTGTTACTATAGCTCTGTAGTGTAGTTTAAGGTTTGGTATTGTGATGCCTCCTGCTTCACTCTTCTTGCTCAGGATTGCTTTGGCTATTCTGGGTCTCTTATTTTTACAAATGAATTTCATGATTGCCTTTTCTATTTCTATAAGAAAGACTTTGGGATTTGAATTGGGATTGCATTGAATCTGTATAGTGCTTTGGGTAGTATGGCCATTTTAATAATATTGATTCTGCCTATCCAAGAGCATGGGAGGTCTTTCCATCTTCTAAGATCTTCTCTAGTTTTTTTCTTTAGTGTCTTGTAGTTTTCATTGTAGAGGTCTTTCACCACTCTTGTTACATTGAATCCCAAGTATTTTTTTTTGAGGCTATTGTGAATGGAGTAGTTTTCCTAATTTTTCTTTCAGAGGACTCGTTGCTGCTGTATAGAAATGCATTTGATTTATGGTATTGATTTTGTATCTTGCAACTTTGCTGAATTCATTTATCAGTTCTAGAAGTTTTTTGGTGGAATTTTTTGGATCCTCTAAGTATAGAATCATGTCATCTGCAAATAATGATAGTTTGAGTTCTTCTTTTCTTATTTGTACCCCTTTAATTTCTTTCTTCTATCTAATTGCTCTGGCTAGAGTTTCAAGGACCATATTGAATAAGAGTGGTGAGAGAGGGCATCCCTGTGTTGATCCAGTTTTTAGAGGGAATGCTTCCATTTTTTCTCCATTTAGGATGATGTTGGCCTTAGGTTTTGCATATATTGCTTTAACAATGTTGAGGTATGTTCCTACTATTCCTAGTTTTTCTAGTGTTTTAAACATGAAAGAGTGTTGTATTTTGTCAAATGCTTTCTCTGCATCAATTGATAGAATAATGTGATTCTTTAAGTCTACTGATGTGATGGATTACATTTATTGATTTCCGTACGTTGAACCAACCTTACATCCCTGGAATGAGCCCCACTTGATCATGGTGCACTAGTTTTTAAATATGCTTTTGTATGCAATTTGCCAAAATTTTATTGAGAATTTTTGCATCTATATTCATCAGGGATATTGGTCTGAAATTTTGCTTTTTTGATGTGTCTCTGTATAGTTTTGGAATCAAGGTGATACTAACCTCATAGAATGAGTTTGGAAGAGTTCCCTCCTTTTCTATTTCATGGAATAATTTGAAGACTGTTGGAGTTAGCTCATTTATCAGTTCTAGAAGTTTTCTGGTGGAATTTTTTGGTCTTGTAGAAATCAGCTGAGAATTCATCTGGTCCAGGGCTTTTCTTTGTTGGAAGGCTCTTGATGGCATCTTCTGTTTCCTTGCTTTTAACTGATTTATTTAAGTTGTGAATGTCCTCTTGGTTCAGTTTGGGTAGGTCATATGTCTCTAGAAATTTGTCGGTGTCTTCAGGGTTTTCTATTTTACTGGAATATAAATTTTCAAAATAGTTTCTAATTATCCTCTGTATTTCAGCAGGGTCTGTCGTGGTATTTCCTTTTTCATCACAAATTTTAGTAATTTGGGTTTTCTCTCTCCTTTTCATTAGGGTGGGTAAGAGTTTGTCAATTTTGTTTATTTTTTCAAAGAACCATGAAAGCTCTGTCTTATAAACTGCATTTTCTCACTTCTCAGTTACTACATGTCAACAAATGTCATCTTTATTCTCATAATTATTATAATTTACAAAATTTTAGTGAATTTACAGTCAACAGAAACAATGGACTTTTCATAGTAAGACCTTTGCTCATGTTCCCACTCTCTCTGTCTCTCTCACTATACTATCTAAATTTCTTCTTTTGTTCATCTTTCTCCTCCATTCCTTCAAAATAAATAAATAAATAGATAGATAGATAGATAAACATGTTTTAGTGAAGAGTATAAATTCTCTATTCTTAGTCTCTTTCAGGGAGGTCTTCCTAACAGAGTGTACCTCCACCTGTATACACATTATGCTCTTGGTTATTTATTTTTTAATTTTATTCATAATCCATATACTGCTTAGTTCACCTCTAAGCTGTGACTGAAGATGAAGATGAACTCTTCTACTTTCTATCTTCCAGTGAAATTATTAATCTCCACCACTCATGTGGCATTAAAACATATATTCTGAGATCCCCTACTTCAGGGGTCATTAGTCTCTCTGACCCATGACGATCACATTTTTTTATTTTCTCCAAATCAGTACTTTCACCATGTCATTTCTGAGCCTTAATGCTCTTTGAGACACTCTATTGTCAAAAACCACTTACAGCATTTACCTAGAAGGGGAGAAATATTAGTCCAGACAGATGGGTAAAGGGAAGAGTGGTAAAATGTAGTAAAATATTTGGGAAATTCACATGATTTCCTCTTCTTGGTTTCTGAAAGCTCACGAGAAGTATCACAGGAAGCATAATTGTCTAATTAGGATTCACCTCACATTTTCCAAATTTACAGAAGCAAATTGCCCATCTCCCTTCACTCAGCACATGCTGACATACTTTTAGAAATGAGTCCAAGAAAACATGTCCAAAGGTGGCCTGGCAGTCAACGTGCTATTTGATGTACTGTTTCTGTTTTTTAAAACTTGTGTTTAAACATAGCTCCTCAACACTCACATTCAGTTACAGAGCAGTCAATCATTCTCACAGAAATTGATTGTGTGACTTTATAATTTTGTTCATGCTTGTTTTATAGTCCTCTCACTTCCAACTCTTGTTATACATCCTTTCCTCTTAAACTCATCATATTATATCTAACTTTCAAGTTCAAACTCAAATATATCTTTTCCTATTCCACATCTATATCTGTGATCTTTTAAACTGTATGCCATTTGCTGGCACTTAATCAAATTTCTTAAACATATGTCACCCTTTTTGATTAATAGTAAGTTTTTCAGAGATGAGAAAAGGATTTAATTTGCTTTATACCACTCCCCATTATGAAGAGATCGCTTATTACAAGGTAACCATTAAACATGCATATATTGATCGATTGATTTAAAGTTTAAAAATAATTAAGCTAACTCTGTTTTCAGTACTCTCTGTATCTAATTTATTAAAGATCTTTCACTTTCACTGAAGCCATTCGAGGCCATAATATTCTGGAATAACTTTGAATTCATACTTTTTGACTGCCAGATTGATTGATTCACATATAAATTCAGTGACATTTTTTGAGCATATACTGTGTAACAGGTATTTTGGAAGTTAAACATCTACATCAAAAGAGAATACAATGTTTTTGTTTTTAAGAAATGCTCAGTGTATACTTTATTTCAAAGATGGCATTCATGAATATGCAACAAGATAAAGTTGAAATGAATGAAATAATCTGAAAAACAGGAAAAAAGAACAAATAGCTTGAATGCTTAGTGTTGTGTTATTACTAATTATGTTTCTTTATAATCTTAATAAGTATAATTTTAAACAATCTTATTCCTGAATACCTGGAGACTTCTAAGAAGTTGTTAAAACAAAAATTTGTCATTGAAGAATCATGCCAAGATATACTCCTCGAATATATTTGTGTTTGCATCTAGTTACTATAAAATGTTTCTATTACCTTTTAAAATAAATGTGTACAGAACTGTTCCATAGTAACTATGGGTATACTGTTAAAGGTTGATTAATGCAAAAGGTCTATCTCCTAGAGTAGAAAGGAAAGTTTAGCTTCACGATTTGGATCATCAGGTAATGAATTCCTGCCTTCTTCCTTCAGAAAGGATCAGCTGTCTTCATTCCCCTTCCCCTCCAGGCCCTCAAAGACAGCACTAGCTACCCTCTGCTCCCTTAGTTCCACCTTCATATACAAGCAAAATTTTACATCCTACTCTCAACTAATTTTGAGAAATAAGCATATTTTCTATCAATGAGGAGCCTCCTCAACTAATATTTAATACAACGAAAGGATTTCCCTGTGTCCAAATTTAAAGGAACGTACAAAATTATAATTAATCCAGAATGATAATGAAACCAAATTCTATAAGCAACATGAAAATCTGTCAATTTATGACCACACATTCATGCCATATACTATAACAAATCTCCTCATTTTAAACCGCATACATGAATAAATGTTCCATATAGTCATAAAATATAACAATTTTTTTAAAACTTACAACTCCCAATAAATTTGATATTATTTATCTGGGTCTATATAGTCTATCTATAAAATGTGATAAAACTATCTCTTTGGAAAGTTTTATGAGTATTATTTGGGTTATATTATGTAAAGTGTTAGCACATTGTATGTGATCAGTGATAGTTAACTTGATCATTATTACCATTATAACCAGTAAAAACTGATACTGCAAAAGGAGGAATCACATTTGGGAATAAAAATCCCTGTCTACAGTCCCATTCCACCCTGGCTCTGTCATCTGAATCTACCTCAACAAAACATAAAATTATGGTATTTTACAATCTGAGCCTATGGCCTGTCATAGAGGGTAAATAGTCAATCAATATATACATATTTATAGAACAATTAAAACAGAGAAAAGGACATGATTCAGTTCCAGGCACACATTAATTGTGTGCCTTAGGCAAATCAATTAATCCTATTAAAACTCATTTTATTCTACTGAATGATAATGCATAGAAAAACACTTTGTACACTATAAAGCACGACACTCGTTGATAGGGTTCTGTGCATAGCAACGCATCCATAAAATTGAGAAACCAACAAAATGAGTACAGAGTGAAAACAACAACAACAACAACAACAACAACAAAGTGACCACCCTTTAGAGTGCTCTTCCATTCCGCAATGCCATGCAGTTTGTGCAGGCAGCTGATTAGCTGAAAATAGTCAGTTTTGATGACTGATGCTTCCTGCTTATGTCTAATTGGTTTAGGAAGCTCATTAGGGATGCTATCTTGGAGGATGAGTTTGGTGGGGAGAATATTTGATGACTGTAAGGCAAATGTATTTTCAGCTGTTGAATTAATTTCTAAATAGACTCAATTTGCTTTATACTAACTGTCTGGCAATACCCCATAGCTGCAAAAGCCTTTCAAACACTTGTGATAAAATCTGGCTATAGATGGCCCACACACATTTGCTGCAAAAGAGAGACACTTATCACATTAAAAAAATCACCAGACATGAGTAGTTGAATGTGCTTTAAAACACCAAACATAATGATAATCTAAAATATTTCCCCCTTTTCATAGTCATTTCCACAGATAGATGAGAAATAAATATGTGCTTAGAAAGCATTAGGCATCATATACGTCACCCTAGTCATCTATTCAAATGGAAACATGGCAAAATTTGCAATTTCACTGTTTTATCCTAATGATGAGACTATGTAGGCAAAAATTAAAATGATGGAAAAACTGCAAACCAGAAAACTGAATATCTAGAAACAATAATATGGTTCACTTCATCATTGATAAAACATCTTTAAAGAACATTTCAAGTATAGACTAAAAAATATTCTACATATATACACATTCAAATATGTACATTTATATGAATCTAATTTTGTTATAAAGGGATTGGTATTTGCATTTTCATATAGTTTAAGCAAAACTCATAAAGAAATGTGTATGAAACAGGAAAACCATGGAAGCTCATAACATTTTAAAACTGGAAAACTGATTCAAAATTCCTCATGATCTATTTTTAAGTTTATCTCTATAGGACATTTCAAATGAGACATAACATCTTTGTATGTGACATGCTCTTGTTATTTTGTTTGCAACATAACTTCCCTTTCCCCAATCCTCCAACTCTGCTCCCAACCAAACCCACCCAACACTACTCTATTTCCACCTCCTTCATTAACTTATTAAAATCATCGTTTACAAATCTTTTACCAAACTTTCCCACTAGAGCTCTTTAAAACTTAAAAAAACATTTTATCCATAAACTCAAATACTACAGATCTTGAGATTTATATTTTCAAAAACAGTTAAATCTTTACAGACTATTCTACCTAAAAAGCCAAACACGTTTTACAATATGTCATGTTATGTTAAGTTGACCAGACACAGAAGTCATTTCTGCAGGATTTCTTTTCAGTGTTTGCTTTAAGTTGGAGCTTTCTGATCTTGGCTTCTGTTGCACCAGTAATTTGAAAGGTCACTGCTCTGCTGGCATTTGTCTTATGCAATGCAGTCTGGCAATTTATAAAAGTCTTGTGATTTTGTAAATAGAACACTGAAGTTAGAACAGGCTTACTGAATTCATTCTCTAGGTTTTAATACTGCAAAGTTATTGAATCTTATTCCCACAAGAAAATTCTGTATGTTTCCTTACCCTCCTGTCTGATCCTTACCTGCAACTCAAAACATAACCAGCCCCATCTTCTGAACCATCACTACAAAATGAACTGATCAAGTTTGTTGTGAGTTTGTGTTCTACTCCAAATTCAAGACATTCCAGGAGGGTGAAAATGAAAGCTGAATAAATGCAGAAATAAAGTGGAAATAAAAATAACCTCAAATGGAACTCAGAAAAAAAGTATGGGGCCGAAAGAGGAGCATGTATACCAAATTTTATCATTTCTCCAACAGCTCTTATGAAACAACTCTATGAAACCACTCCAAAAATATGAAATACATTGGTGGAAAAGCAAAAAGCCTTTCTCACAAGACAATGCTAGAGTTAATGTGGGAGCCTTCCGTCACAACACCCATGCTAAGCTGGCCAGAAAGGTGCAGAAGTTGAATGACAGGAGTGGAGGAAGAAACAGACATCTCATGAGTAAGCATCACAAGAATGGGAGAAGAAGGGGAGAAGAAAAATGAAGGTTAGAAGTAAATATGTTTAATGAATTAAGTAGACGTGCATTTCTAGTTTCTTAAATCAAACATATTATCTAGGATATAATATATTACAATTATACTTCCTAAGATTAAAAGAAAGGTGAGATTACTTTCTTCAAGCTACTCTTTCACTTATAAGTTAATATGCTAATTCTCCAAATAATTATTGCATATTCACCTATATCCACAGAAACAGCACAAATCACACATACATATATTCCCACATAAATATACATGGACAGAGCCATCACAAATAATCCATAGCTGATCCAGGCTGGTCTATGATCAAATAAAGACAGTCTAAGCAAGAATAATGAAATATTAAACAATTTCATTATTTTGCATTGGTCAGGTACAGATTAAGTTTATATTATTAATAGTATTCTTTATTATCAAGGAGCTTTTATTTAACATGCTTCATCTCTTTAACTAGATCTCCATATGCACAGGAAATGTTTAAATATCCAACAAGTTAATACATACAAATATATTAATTGATTTTTAACATTCATATTTTAACATATATTTTTCACAAATGTACAGTTACTTGTGGCCTGGATTGTCTCATCTCTCTTCACTATGGGTATATTGGTAAGCAAGTGTATAGAAATTTACATCTGAGAAAATGCCTAACCATTTTCCCATACATCCCATCTCATCTTTCTGAAATTACAGTATTCAGTAACCTAATTTTCAAAACCAAGAAGCATACTGAATATCTACTGAGCCTGAGGACAACAAGTGAATATTTTCCAAAACATGGATTGATTGACTGAAGGTGACTTTTAGACAACTGAACATCCTCTGGGTAATCAAGTGTCTATTAGCCACACTTTATAGCAGTGAAGCAGGACCTATACCACCAAGAATGTTTTACTTTCCAAGTTAATAATGTAGATAGTATTAATCTTTATATATAGGAACAAAAAAATGGCTTTCTTCCTCTTTTTTTTTTTTTCTTGTATTGGGGATTGAACTCAGAGATACTTAACCACTAAACCACATCCCCAGCTCATTTTATATTTTATTTTGAGATAGAGTCTCACTAAGTTGCTTAGGGCCTTGGTAAGTTGCTGATGCTGGCTTTGAACTTGCCATCCTCCTACCTCAGCTTTCCGAGCCACTGCAATTACAGGTGTGCACCTCTGTGCTTAGATAAGGTCATGGTTTTCTTCCCTCAATTCATCTGTTCAATTTTGCTTCATCTGGCCCAATCATTAGGAAAAGAATTGACAACACTAGTTTTTCAGTTTTGCCAGGGACAAAGAGATCATGCATGTACTCTATACATAGAATATGGAAACAAGCATTTTCCATAATTAGAGTTGTTACCTTGTGATTTTTTTTGTTATTTTTTATGTAGCAATAATGCATTTCTAACAGGATTACAAGATTTATGTTATTCAGATGGATATGCTGTAACCATTGCCCTTTTAATCTCCATGAGACTGATGTCATTGAAAGACAGAGAAAGAAATTTTTTTTTTAAAGGCAGAAGAAAGAGGACAGAAGGAAGAAAAGAGGGAGGAAATTGGACTTTAATCATGCTACATTGTCATGTAGGGGCGGGTTCCCTGCTTAGGAATGATTTTCATTGAAATCATTAAAATTTCCATTGCCTTTCTGAAAAAACTCTGAGCGACAGCAAATTCATTTAAAATCTGACTTTGACAACTAATCTAGATTCCCTTCATTGGCCAGCTGTGCAGAGATCATTCTCAAATGCTCTATTAAAAAACAAAGATTCCCCTAAAGTTTCCCAGTCTATTAAAGGTTTATTTCCAAAAGGAGTTCATTCTGATCCCATTTAGTATGACACCCCTGTGTATGCCAGATGGTAACAAGCACTACAGCTTCACAAATGTCATTCCGATTTTCACCTTTACAATTAAATTCTCCTACCTTTCTTTACCTAAACCACAAAATTGTGGACAAAGACATGCCAAATGAAGGGAATATTTTGCTAGAAATATTCTTGTACTTATTTGAGGAAAATGTGCAATATTTGAGACTTTAGCTGCTTGGGGAGCAGGTGGGTGGGTATTTGACTAGGATTTTAGGTCAGATTCTCCCACCTACTACTTAAATGTGTGACCTTAAATCACTTAATCTTTCTGCTACTAAATATTTCATTAAAAAAAAATTGAGGACATTGAAATTTCCCAAATATGTTTTATAGCTCTAAAATTTTCAATTCTTATATTTTTTAATGCCATTCTAACATTTGGTTTAGAAATAAATATTATATATTCAAGGCTTATTGCAATCCTCTCTGATATTAATTTTAAGTCTATTTGTTTTTCTGATAGACTTAATATTTGAGGTTTTAAAATTGAAAAATATGCTTTTTTGGGTTTGATTGTATTTTCTCCAAAACATATATTAAAATACTAACCCTGGATACTTCAGAATGTGACTTTATCTAGAAATAGGGTAGTAAGGAACATATGCCATAAGACATGCCTGGACATGCTGGGACTCATTAAGTTGCTGGCCATGAGGAACAGCAACCATTGACATGCTTAGTCATGCTTGCTTGCAAACAATAAGGGGCTGTAAGGGGCACTAGCCATAGGCATGCTTAGCAATGACTGGTTATAATTGATAGGGAGCACAGTTTCATGGACATGTGCAAAGAATATGTCCAGATGCAATTACATCATCTCACTGGACATAACCAATGGACATTGACTTTCATTGAGTGTAACCAATCACCAGCTCATACCACCAACCTAGAACCATATTTAAATTGCTTGTCCTACCACATTAGGGGCTTTTGCTCCAAGGATGTCAGTGAGATTGACCATCTTGCTGTCCGTCCCTGGATCAATTCCACCATTCCTTGACATCCAGCTGTTGGCTGAAGAGAACCACCAGACAAAGACAACATCTGCTCTTTGGCTAAGAGAAGCCTCATGGGACCAGAGGTATCTTGGAGCTCCTGGTTGCCCGAGGGTTGTGTGAATTGCTTTAGTGTTTAGTTGCCCTAGGATAGTATGACTTGCTCGTAGTGTTTATTTAGTATGCATTGAATGCTATTTGGGGTGCTCTGGCACACCTAACACTTTTTGCATTAATTGTTAATATTTGATGATTGGTGTAATTGAATATACGCTTGCATTTAAAGATAATCCTCCTCTGAGTAATTATTAATTGCACTGCGACAAGGGTCTTTACGGTTATAATGAGGTCATTAGGGTAGGACCTAATCCAGCATGATTTATAAAATCCTAATCCAGTCTCCTTATAAAAATGTGGACTTAAACACTGCAGGTCTTTCTTCTTAATTGCTACATTTTATTCCACTGTATTAATAAAACAGATTATTTTATGTTCTCCTGGTGGTGGGTGATTGTACTGTTTTGAGGATCTGGATATAAAAATAATGTTGCTATGAGAATCTTTTAAAAGGCTTTTGGTGTATCTGTTTCCAAAAAATGCTGTGTAAGAGTAGTCATATTATTTCTTAAATTTTTGAAAGAATTCACCAGATATTCCACCTGTGCAATTGTTTTGTGTGTAAGAAATGTGCTAAATATAGACATAGTTTCTGTAACAGATACAGACCTCATTCAGATTGTAAAAACTATTGCAATATGTAAAGTGAAATTCATTGCTTCTTGCAATTTTGTGCTTCTATCTAGGATTATTTCTCCTTCTTAGTAGTACTTTCACTAGTGTTTTTATAGTTCTAATCTTGTCAAACACTTACTGAAGAACTATTTGTCTGAAATATTTTACTATGCCTCAATTTTATTTATATTATCACTGACTATAGATTTTTATATTGGTATAAAAATATAAAACTTTTTTCCTCAGCATGTTCAATTGTCATTTAATTTTCTTTAGTTCCATAGTCTTTGTTAAATACTTTTTCTATTTTGCTTGCTTTACTTTCATTTTGTTTTGGTTCACCAGTTCAATTTGTGATCATTTTCTTTATATTGCTTAGATTTTATTTATATATTTTTTATTTATATTTTCTTGTATTGCTTAGATTTTGTTAAATTTCTTGAAAGTAAATTGATATCCTTTTATAAGTTTTACAAAGTGCTTGACCAATTGGTGTTTAAAGATTGCTTCTTTCCCCATTCTCTCTTACCCATTTTTTTTGATCTCCAACTACAAGTATGTTATATGTTTTAACTACATGTCATTTTTTTTTTTTTTTGGGATTGAACTCAGGGGTACTCGACCACTGAGCCACATCCCCAGCCCTATTTTGTGTTTTATGTAGAGACAGGGTCTCACCGAGTTGCTTAGTGCCTCACCGTTGCTGAGGCTGTCTTTGAACTTGCAATTCTCCTGTCTCAGCCTCCCTAAGTGCTGGGATTACAGGTGTGAGCCACTGCACCCGGCTTAACTGCATGTCTTTTATGCTGTGTTTCATTTCATCCAATCTTGTCAATTGGATTATTTGTGTAGATTATGTTAGGTTATTACTATAGATCTCTCTTCAGGTTAACTTTCCTTTATTTTGCAGTAGTTCTTCAATTCCTGTGCTTCTCAGTTTTAGGTTGTCCACATGATATTTTAGTAGAGATTCATTTGGTAAAATCATCATTATCTCATCTAGTTTGTCTACTTTTAATTTATTATGATGTTAGCAATAATTATTCTCAATTTTTGTTAGTTAAATTCAGAACTACATTATCTGAGAATCTGTACTTACTCTCTCTATGAGTGTTGTTCTGTTTATTAATAGAAACCTTTCTACTTCACATGCCTAGATTTTTTTGTTTGTTTCATGCTGGACATTGTATATAAAATATTAATAAACTTTTCAAATGATGTTAGGTTCCACAGAATGTGCTCCCAATTTCCTGTGATTATGCAGATAGGATTAGTAGAAAGCCATATAAATACAATTAGATATCAGAAAATTCAGGATCGGGCTCTAATTTGAGCAAGACTGTGTCATCTTTGGTGCATTCTTATTTCTCAAGTATGCTCCTCCTGAGCTTTCTGATTGAGAACTGGTATATGTATTTCTTCTTAGTCTTGAAATTCTGTTGGATATTAAATTCTAATTTCAGGGATATTGAGATTTGCCCTTTAGCATCTCACTCCAAGCAGGTTCAAAATCTTGGCAATGTTGTAGGTGAGGTGAGAGGCTGGCCATGCATTTAAAGCAGGCTTAGTTCCTTTCAATGCTTTTATCTCACTCACTGCAATATTCTGAAAGATTTCATTATATGCATGTATGTGTGTATGAATATATTGCAGTGATACTGGTAATGAGAATCAAGGCTGAGTCCCATTTCCCCGATGTGAAGATTGAACAATTGAGAAACACTGAGGCAAGTGTAGACAACAAGTTTTATTAAAAGGATAGAATAGAGAGATTTCTTTGAAGAGAAGGGGCCACAGAGCTGGATGTCCAAAGAAGTGAGAGTGTCCTCCCTCTTCTATAGGTTTTAGATTTTCTTTGTTCTCATGCCCTTCTTCTCCCCTTATCTTGTCCATATGACTAGTGACCAAAAGGTTAGCCAAAAGGTAGAGTGATCCCTGGGCAGGAAGGAAGCTGCCCAAGGGTACAGAGCAAGAATGGAGAGGCCCAGGGGCCATTATTTAAAAACTCAGCAACTCCTTGTAAGGAAGAAGAATCCCCTGGAGGCAAGTAACCTTGGCAACAGGTTGGAGAAGGAGGGGGAAGGCCTCTGGAAGTATTAACATTTATTTCCTTTCCTTCAGAACTAGCTCCCATCTTCTCGATCCTACCAGATCTTTTATTACCTACACACTGACTATCCTTTGCCACCTTAACCCTCCTCAGCAGTACTGTGTGCTCTACAACTGAGCTACACCTCCACCTTGTTTACTTTTGAGTCAGAGTCTCACTAAGTTGCCAAAGTTGGCCTTATATTCGTGTTCCTCCCTCAATCTCCTTAGTAACAGGACTACAGCTCTGTACCGGGCTCATTCTGTCATCTGGAATCTTCTGGAAAAGTCCTTTAGACTTGCTTTTAGCACAAGAATTCAACAAATATGTCAAAGGGATAATACTCTATTATGCCACTGCTTATTTTATCCTAAGATATGTCTGGGCTAGGCTTAATCCTTAGCCATCACCTACAATCATAAAAGACCCTCAGAGAAGTAGATATTGGCAACACTTAACAAACATCATAGTTGTAATAAATGCAAGTTCTTATTTGTCCCAGCTCTCTATCTCTAAAAATTATAATTTTGTAATATATTGATGTTGAAGCAATTCTGCTGGCCTATTCTAACCTACACAACTTTTTACTTTATATTTATTTTCTTAACTAAAAGTTAGTATTTTGTTTTTAATATGTAGTCTTCCTTAATATTTTTCCCCAATGTATCTTATTATTTATAAAATTAGGTATCTCATATAATTTTTGAAGAACTACTCCAAGAATATGTGCAGAATACAGATTTATTATCTTTGTTTGTGCACTCATATTGGAAAAAAAAATCTGCTATCCAGGGTTTCTTCTTAAATTCAAAGCATACCTAGACATGGTACAAGGATTTAAGGTGGCTATTCTAGAGATTTTGTTAATGGGTCTGAATTCTTAATATAGACAAAGACAGGAATTTCTTGTCAATGTAATGGCCATTCTGGGAGATTTATTGAGATACACTCTTGAGAATCTATCATACAGGCAGATAGCAATACCTCTAGAAAAAGGAGAGGCAATAGATTTTAACCAACATATACTGAGATAGCAGCTTAGAATATTTCTGTTAATTTGACCTAAGGCAAATCAAATATGGGATACATAGGCTTTAGAGGCTTCCTCAAAGAGAAATGTGTAATGACATAGGTGTCATAGTGATACTGTCAGGAACACTGCGATGGACCACTCTCTGTAAGTGGTGCTGAGAGAGTAATTTACTTTGGATTGTAGGGCTTTGGATAATGGAGGAAAAAACACCAAAGAAACCCTGAGAATCATATTGGAGTGAATGACAGACAGGTGTATTACCATCTTTTATCAAACTCTGAGAGAAAAGAGGGAAATTTGAGTGACTCAATATCAGGTAGGTTTGAAAGAAAGTAAATATTAGAGGAGAGAAAGATTGATCTCAAGAACAGTAGAGAAGCCATTAGAGGGAACATGGGTGAATAAAGACTTCAGAACTTTAGCATCTGTCTTCTGTCATAGAGGGAAATTTTATGGGAGACTCAAATTAGCCCAATCATTTTCTGGTCTGGTGGATATTATTGAATAAAATGATTTGCAGTGTTAGATGGGCATATTTGTATTTTTCTTTCTTTAAATATACAAAAATAGGTTGGGCATGGTGGCACACTCCTGTAATCCCAGTGACTTAAGAGGCTAAAGCAGGAGGATCAGAAGTTAAAAGCCAGCCTCAGCAACTTAGCAAGACCTTGTCTCAAAATAAAATATAAAAAGGGTTGAAGATTGGCTCAGTGGTTAAAGCACTTTGGCTTCAATTCCATTACCAAAAAAAAAAAAAAGTTTTATTTTTATATAACTAATTTATTTCTCTTAAAATTTTAGGCAATATGGAAAAACTTCTGTGCTCTGTGATTCAATAACAACTTTACACATTTCCATTTAAATGTCTATCATAGTGTTGTAGTTGTTTTTAAATTAGTGATTATCTAATATTTTATCCTGTCTCAGTACTAAGTATGTGTTCTTAGTTTATCCTACTGAGAAATATCTGTTTTTCTAAACCTTTTTCTTGTGTGTGCATGTGTAATTGTGCCCTGCTCATTCAATAATATCAGTCTTTAATTTGTTGAACACTGAGCACAATTACACATAATTCTGGCTCTTGAACCCTACGTAGGAGAACCCTATTTAGTTCTATTAGATAATTTAAATAACAAAAAGAATCTGGTGAATTTTATTTAAAAAATCTTTTTTTTTTTACTTCATATTACTTCCTTTAATACTATATAAGCTACTGTTTTAATCTTAAACATTAGATAGTAGAATCCTTTGATACATGTAACAAAGGCAGCAGGAAAGCTAATACTTAGGTGCAAACTGGCTTCTCTTTGATGCCACTCTCTTTCCTTTCTCATTCATGGTTTGGTGGCTTATCAATTGATAGCTATTCACTTAGGCTTTCCTAGGAACTTGCAATTTCCCCTTCCTTCAATTATAATTATTTCACAATCAACATTGTTATCCCTTCTGGGTGGTTGATCCACCTAAGCATTACAGAAAAAGCATGACCAGCTGATTAAGCCACCTGACTTAAGGGTGTGTGGAAAGATTTGTCCCTCCCAAACTGCACTCATTATAAAGGGAAGAGACTATCAGTTCAGGACCATCTAGGGATGCATCATCATCAGCTCCTCTTCTACACTGTTCATCACAGCCCACACATGAACACACACACACTTGCTAATGTGTCCACACATGTAACACACACACACACCCACGAATCTCTCCTTTCCATTTCCTTTGTTATACCCACTGATTTAAAGCTATAACATCCCTGGCATGATTTTCCTCCCATTTCTCTTTACTTACACCCATTTTGAGAGTTAGATCATGTCTTATAGACTTATTCTGAAAAGGGATAGATAGTAAATATTTTTTACTTTGCAGGTCACACTATCTCCTTTGAAGCCACAGATAATACCTGCTATATGAGCATGACTGTGTTCCAGCAAAACTTTATTTAAAAATGAATAAGTTGCAGACTGGATTTGGCCCATAGACAGTAGTTTGGTGGGCCTGGATTAGATAAATCCTCCAGATTGTAGCTTTTTCTCATGTCCTTTACTTACTTAAAATGATAATTTCATTCATTTCTTTATTAAACGTTAATAATTTGTCATATGTACAAGACATCAATTTAACTGTCCTATGATTGCTCTTTAGAATGAGATGCTCATATTAGCTGACAATTGAGAGGCATTATTTTCCCATTAATCTTTTTCATATACTTGCAGTCCAGTGAAACTAAATCATTCACTTCTTTGTGTATATTTCTGATGAAAGTTTTGCTCCATTTCTCAAGCTGACCACTCATTATACATCAACAACCTTTTTACCCAAATTTTAACTCACATACACATTTCTTCAACCTCACTGATTGGATGAATTTCTCCATTCTCTAAACATTCATATTATGCTTCTTCACAGTATATCATCTTGAATACATGACTATTTTGAGGCTCATCTTTGAGTGTTTGATATGTATTACATAATATCTTACCACCACAGATGCTTAGAAAGCAATGGTGAAATTAATGCTTGAATAATAAAACTCTACTAATGATTTTACAATTAACTTGAACTCAATATGTTGTAGTCATCCCTTTCTCATCTTCCCTTCCTCTTCCTCTCTCTGTGCCCTCCCTCTGTTATTTGTAAGTCCTGTAAGTCTCGCACTCATATTTCATGCCATATACTGATTTTACCTTAATTCAGACCTTTCATATCTCTGTGTTGGAGAAATAAAATAGTCTCCTAATTCATTTCTATCATTTATTTTGTCTCTAAACCATCTTCATTGGTTATCTATTTTGGTTGTGCAACATATTACCCTGATTTGCCATTTTAAAATAATATACAATTGGGTAGGAGCAGAGGCCAAGGCCCAGGATCATTTCCAGGGACCTCTGTGGGAGCCCAGTCAAGGTCAAGCCCAAAAATGCTACCTACTGATCCGCTGACCCATGGGGAACCCAGACCCAGGTACAGGACTGCCTCCAGGGACCCCTGCAGGAGCCCATACCTAAATAAGGCCCAGGACCACCCCCACTTCCATACCAGAGCTCCTACTGATCTGCAGGAGCACAGGCCAAGACCCAGGATTACTTCCAGGGACCTCCATGGGAGCCCAGCCAAGGTCAGGCCCAATACTGCTACCTGCCAATCTGCCAACCCATGAGGCACCCAGACCCAGGTGCAGGACTGCCTCCAAGGACTCGTGCAGGAGCCCAAGCCTAAGTCAGTCTCAAAACAGTTAACGCAGTTCTAAGCCAGAGCCTCTGCCAATCTGCAGGAGCCCAGGCCAAGATCAGGCCTAGGACCACCCTCACAGGCCTGTATGAGAGCTGAGGCCCAGGACTGCCTCTGCATGGGGTGGAGATCCACCTTGTTGTTCCCTTCCCGTATCCATCTTGGGACTCTGCAGCCATCTCCATAGCTCTTCCCATGTAGTAGCCTCCACTTGGGACAACAGACAGGGCCTGAAGGCAGCGGCCCACCACAGCTCAGCATGCCACAGTGCTGCATCTCGAATCAATCAGCCCAAAGCCACTGTAAGTCCCACCCTTTTAGCACCATCTCTGAAAGTGCATCATCTTGGGCCACCCCAGCTGCCATCTTGAGTTACCTCCACTACCGCCACTACCATCTTTAGTGGCAGAAGTGTCAATCTGGCGACACCTGCTAGGGACTGGAAGTGAACTCCAAGGTGAGATACAGGTAATCTATAGGGTCACTACAAGATTATAGGATAGAAACTGCAAAACCTCAGATTGGCATTCCAAGAAAGGAAGATACATAATCGACATGAAAAAACAAGAGAAGAAAGTAGAATCCATTGACAGCACAGTTGTTGAAATGTCAGAGAAAGAATTCAGAATATATGTAATTAAAATAATCTGTAAATTAAAGAATGACTTAAGAGAGCAAATACAGGCAAAAATTGATCACTCTAACAAAGAGGTAAGAGAGTAAATAAAGACAACCATTGATCACTCCAACAAAGAGATAAGAGAGCAAATACAGGCAACCACCAATCACACCAATGAAGAGAAAGAGGGAGAAAGTACAAGGAGCAAAAGATTATTTTAAGAAGAAGCTACAGATTGTAAAAGAAAACTAATAAAAAATTCTTGAAATGAAGGAAACAATAAACCAAATAAAAAACTTGATAGAAAGCATCACCAGCAGAATAGATCCCTTGGAAGACAGAACCTCAGATAATAAAGATAAAATATATGGTCTTGAAAATAAAGTTGTCCACAGAGTAAAGATGGTAAGAAACCATGAACAGAACATAGGAGAATTATAGTATAGAATCAAAATACCAAACCTAAGGTTTATCAGGATAGAAGAAGGCATAGAGTTTCAAACCAAAGGAATGCACAATGGCTTCAATGAAATAATATCAGAAAATTTCCCAAACACGAAGAATGAATTGGAAAATCAAATACAGGACACCAAATGTAAAATATTACAACAGATCTACACCAAGTCACATTATAATGAAAATTCCTAGCATACAGAATAAGGATAGAATTCTAAAGGAATCAGATTACATATAAGGGGACACCAATTCAGATCTCAGCAGATTTTTCAATCCAGACCCTCAAAGCCAGGAGGTCCTGTAACAACATATACCAAGCTCTGAAAGAAAATAGATGCCAACCAAGAATCTTATATACAGCAAAATTAAGCTTCAAGATTTGATGATGAAATAAAAATCTTCCACGATAAACAAAAGTTAAAAGAATTTACAGTGAGCCGGGCGCGGTGGCTCAAGCCTGTAATCCCAGCACTTAGGGAGGCTGAGACAGGAGAATCGCGAGTTTAAAGCCAGCCTCAGCAATGGCGAGGTGCTAAGCAACTCAGTGAGACCCTGTCTCTACATAAAACACAAAATAGGGCTGGGGATGTGGCTCAGTGGTCAAGTGCCCCTGAGTTCAATCTCCAGTACCAAAAAAAAAAAAAAAAAAAAAAAAAAAAAAAGAATTTACAGTGAGAAAGCCTGCAATACAGAGTATTCTCAGCAAAATATTCCATAAGGAGGAAATGATAAACAACAATGAAAATCAGCAAAGAGAGGAATTACACTAAAGAAAAGGCCAATCAAAGGAGAAACAATACAAGATAAAAACCAAAAATGAATCAAAATGACCAGGATTACAAATCATATTTCAATAATAACCCTGAATGTGAATGGCCTAAACTCATCAATAAAAGATATAGACTGACAGACTGTATTAAAAAAAAAGAAGACCCAACAATATGCTGCCTTCAAGAGACTCATCTCACAGGAAAAGACATCCACTGACTGAAAGTGAAAGGGGGGAAATAATGTATCACTCACATAGACCATGTAAACAAGTAAGGGTTTCCATCCTCATATCTGATAAAGTGGACTTCAAGCCAAAGTTAGTGAAAAGGGTTAAAGAAGGACATTTTATACTGCTTAAGGGAATCATACATCAACAAGACATAATAATCATAAATATCTATGCCCCAAACAATGGGGCATCTATGTATATCAAACAAACACTTCTCAACTACAAGAATCGAATAGACCATAACACAATAATATTTGGTGACTTTAACACACCTAAATCACCACTGGATAGATCTTCTAAACAAAAACTAAACAGAGAAACAAAAGACCTCAATAAAATAATCGATAATTTAGACTTAACAGACATATATAGAATATTCCATCCATCAATGAGCAAATACACTTTTTACATAGCAGCACATAGACGCTTTTCCAAAATAGATCATATATTATGCCAATAAGCAAGTCTTAACAAATACAAAAAAATAGAGATATTTTCCTGTATCCTATCTGACCATAATGGAATAAAATTAGAATAAATGACAATTCAAAATATAGAAACTACTCCAATACCTGGAAGAGTAAATAATACACTACTGAATGATGCATAGATAATAGAAGACATCAGGGAGGAGATAAAAAAAATTCTTAGAGCTAAATGAGAACTCTGATACAACATATCAAAATCTCTGGGACACTATGAAGGCAGTGATAAGAGGAAAGTTCTGTGCATTAAGCTCATTTATTAAAAGAAGAAAAAGTCAACAAACAAAAGACTTAAAACTACATCTCAAAGCCATAGAAAAAGAGAACAAACCAATACCAAAAGAAGTAGAAGACAAAAATAATTAAAATCAGGGATGAAATCAATGAAATGCAAAAAAAAAAAAAAAAGATTCAAAAAATTGACAAAACAAAAAGCTGGTTCTTTGAAAAAAAATAAAATTGACAAATCTAAAGAAAAGAAGGAGCAAGAAAACCCAAATTACTAAAATTCATGATGAAAAAGGAAATATCAAGACAGACACTAATGAAATACAGAGGATAATCAGAAACCATTTTGAAAATTTATACATCTGTAAAATAGAAAATCCTAAAGACATTGGCAAATTTCTAGAAGCATCTGACCTCCCCAACTGAACCAGGAGTACATACACAACTTAAACAGATCAATTTCAAGCAAGGAATTAGAGGACACCATAAAAAACTTACCAACCAAGAAAGCCCGGGATCAGAAAGTTTCTCACCCAAATTCTACAAGACCTTCAAAGAAGAATTAATACCAATTAATACCAATTAATACTCCTCAAACTATTCCACAAAAGATAAAAGGAGAGAACCCTTCTAACCTCATTCTATGAGGTGAGTAACACCCTGACACCAAAACCCGACAGAGACACATCAAAGAAAAACATTTCAAGCCAATATGCCTGATGAACATAGATGCAAAAATTCTCAATACAATTTTGGCAAATAACATACAAAAATATTTTTTTAAAAAGTGCACCATGATCAACTGGAGTTCATTTCAGGAATGCAAGGTTAGTTCAACATACGGAAATCAATTAACAAAATTCATCACCTCAATAGACTAATCAATTGATGCAGAGAAAGCATTTGACAAAATACAGCACCTTTTGATGTTCAAAACACTACAAAAACTAGGGATAGTAGGGACATACCTCAACTTTGTAAAAGCTATCTATGCTAAACCCAAAGCCAACATCATCCTAAATGGAGAGAAATTGGAATCACTCCCTCTAAAAACAAGAACAAGACAGGGATGCCCTCTTTCACCACTGCTATTCAACATAGTCCTTGAAATACTAGCCAGAGCAATCAGACAGATGAAAGAAATTAAAGGAATATGAATAGGAATAGAAGAACTTAAACTATCATTATTTGCTGACATGATTCTATATTTAGAGGACCCAAAAAATTCCACCAGAAAACTTCTAGAATTAATAAATGAATTCAGCAAAGTAGCAGGATATTAAATCAACATCCATAAATCAATTGCATTTCTATACATCAGTGATGAACCCTCTGTAAGAGAAATTAGGAAAACTACCCCATTCACAATAGCCTCAGAAAAAATACTTGGGAATCAATTTAACAAAGAGGTGAAAGACCTGTACAATGAAAAGTACAGGACACTAAAGAAAGAAATTGAATAAGACTTTAGAAGATGGAAAAATCTCCCATGCTCTTGGATAGGCAGAATCAATATTGTCAAAATGGCCATACAACCCAAAATGCTATATAGATTCAATGTGCTTCCAACTAAAATCCCAATGCCATTCCTTATAGAAATAGAAAAGGCAATCATGAAATTCATTTGGAAGAATAAGAGACCCAGAATAACCAAAGCAATCCTTAGCAAGAAGAGTGAAGCAGGAGGCATCACAATACCTGACCTCAGATTATACTACAAAGCTCTAGTAACAAAAATTGCATGGTACTGGCACCAAAATAGACATGTAGGCCAATGGTATAAAATAGAAGACACAGAAAGGAACCCACATAAATACAGTTATCTTATACTAGACAAAGTTGCAAACACATACATTGGAGAAAAGATAGCCTCTTCAACAAATGGTGCTGGGAAAACTGGAAATCCATATGCAGAAAATGAAACTAAACTCCTATCTCTCAGCATGCACAAAATTCAACTCAAAGTGGATCAAGGACCTAGGAATTAGATCAGAGACCCTGCACCAAACAAGAATAAGTACGCCCTAATCTTGATCATGTCGGCTTAGGACTTTACTTCCTTAATAAGACTCCTATAGTGCAAGAAGTAAAAGCAAGAATCAATAATTGGGATAGATTCAAACTAAAAAACCTTTTTCTCAGCAAAAGAAACAATCAATGAAGTGAATAGATAGCTTACATTCTGGGAGCAAATTTTTGCCACACGCACATCAGATAGAGCACTAATCTCCAGGATATGTAAAGAACTCAAAAAGCTTACACAAAAACAACAACAAGAAAAACCCCAATCAATAAATGGGCTTCACTTCTTAGAAGGCATACAATCAATCAACAAACATATGAAAAAATGTTCAACATCTCTAGCAATTAAAGAAATGCAAATCAAAACTATTTTCAGATTTCCTCTCATGCCAGTCAGAATGGCAATTATCGAGAATACAAACAACAATAAGTATTGGCAAGGTTGTAGGAGAAAAGGCACACTCATATGTTGCTGATGGGACTGCAAATTGGTACAACCAATCTGGTAAGCAGTATGGAGATTCCTTAGGAAACTTGGAATGGAACCACCATTTGACCCAGCTATCCCACTCCTTGGTCTATACCCAAAGGACTTAAAAACAGCATACTATAGTGATACAGCCACTTCAATGTTTATAGCAGTTCAATTTACAATAGCTAAACTGTGGAACCAACCTAGATGCCCCTCAATACATGAATGAATAAAGAAACTGTGATATATATATATATATACAATGGAATATTACTCAGCAATAAAAGAGAATAAAATTATGGCATTTGCAGGTAAGTGGATGGAGTTGGAGAATACCATGCTAGGTGAAGTAAGCCAATCCCCCAAAACCAAATGCTGAATGTTCTCTCTGATAAGTGAATGCTGATCCATAATAGAGGAGAGGACACGGGAAGAATGGAGGCAATTTGGTCAAAGGGGAGGAAAGGAGGAGGGGTCATGGGGCAGGAAAGATGGTGGAATGAGATGGACATCATAGCCCTAGCTTCATGTACGACTGCATATATGGTGTGATCTACATCATGTACAACCAGATAAATGAAAAGTTGTGCTTCATTTGTGTACAATGAATCAAAATGCATTCTGCTATCATGTATACCTAAGTAGAATAAATAAATTAAAAAATAATAACATACATTCATTTTGTGATAGTTTGTGCTGGCTGAGAATCCATGTATTAATTGGCTGTGTCCTCTGACCCTTAGTTGTCCTATAAGGCTGCAACCATTGCAAGGCTCAAGCAGGAAGGTTTTGTTTTTAAGCTTATTACATGGTTGTTGACAAGATTGTTTCTCATAAGTTGTTGGAATGAGGTCTCTTGATTCCTTGTCATATGAGAATCCCTATAAATCATGCCAAAACATGGCAGCTATATTAGTCCATTTTCTGTTGCTTATAATTGAATACCACAAACTAGGTAACTTTATAAGGAAAAGAGGTCTAATGTGGTTCACAGCTGTGGACTGTGATCAGGGGGCTGCACCTGATAATAACCTTCTTGTTGGCATAGTCTAAAGCAGCAGCACAGGGTACCACATAGCAAGAAAGAGGGAGTACTTACATCTGTCTCTTATGGTCTTTCTTCATCTTATTATAAAACCAAAAATATTCAATCATTAGGGCTCCACCTTAATGACCTAATCTAATCCCAATCAAACTCCAAAGGCCTCACCTCTAAGTGCCTTTAGTAAGATTCAATTTCCAACCTTTTAATATCTCACAGTGGGGATTTAATGGAACACATGAAGGCTTGGAGGATACTTAAACCATACACTCCATAGCAGCAGTCTCTTATCCCAGCAAGACAGAAAGAGGTCCATAGCAAATGACAGCAAGGGCTAGCAAGATGCAAGTTGCAATTTCATCACCTAATCATGGACCTTTTGAATTAATTTTTAAGGATTACCACTTTTACATACATATTTAAAAACAAATATATAAATTTTAATCTTCTCTTATTTATAAGAAAAGTATAAAGTTTCATAAATTTTGTCACTAAAACTTCATGACCTTTATATATTCAGTTTTGTCCTCTTGTTTACAGTCTGACTGAGCGGTAAAGGTGTAACCATTCACCAATCAAAATGAACACTCAAAGGTCAGTGTATTACAGATTGTAGCTGCTTTCCAAATAAATGCATCAAACATTCAAATTCTGGCACATTTTTGCAAGTCCAAACTTGTACAATAAATCCATGGTGACATAAATGAGATCCTGGTTCCTGATAAGACTTGTAATAAAGATGAGAAGAAAGTTCAACTCCCTGTCTTCATTTTCATTTTCATAGTTTAAAAAATCAGCTTCAAAATCCTAGTAAACTAGATATAGGAAGTGCTCCTGTTACAGAGGTCATAAAACACAATAATCTTGGAAATATTTTCCAAGCTGCAAATTTCAAATTAAGAAAATATCATCATATTTACATATTTGTACATGCACATATTTTAGAAACATTTGTTAAGTGTTAAATAATTTCTATTATGATATCTATCCATTTCACTCATCAATTATTTGCAAATGAATAAACAGAATTTAAAATAAAGCATTTAGGCCTCATAAATTGTCTCAATGTGTGATCAAAATGAGAGCAGTTTTGAAGGATAAATAATTCTTTTCTGCATAAACAACCTAAGCAAAACATAATTATTTTGTTTTGTTATTACTTGGCTTTATTTTTATTCTTTAATTTTTGATTAACATGCTATAATTGAACCAATTATGGTGCATGTGTGATATTTTAACACATGCGTACAGCATGAACTAATCAAATCAGGGTACTTAGCATTTCCATGTCCTTATCATTTCTTCACACTTGGACTTTTAGCTTCTCCCTTCTAGTTCTTTGTAAGCTATATGGCAGCTTATTGTGTACTACTGTCACCCTACCATGCTAAAGAGCACTGGAACTTAATCCTTTTATCTGCATGTGGTTCCTATTGTCTAATTTTCCTCAATACACTCTCACCTCATCCTTCCCAATCTCTACTAATAATTCTACATTCAGACTGACTTTTTTTTCAGCTTCCACATATGAGGGAGAACATATGGTGTTAGTCTTTCCAATCTGGCTTGTTTCACATAGCATAGTATTTTCTAGTCCCATCCATTTTGCTGAAAATGTCATAAATTTTATTTTCTTTATGACTGACTAATATTCCATAGTGCACATAGTTCAATGTATATATTTGGCATCTTTGTCAAGAACCTATTTCCTGTGGATGTATGGGTTTAATTCTGGAATCTCTATTCTTAACAACGTGTGTTTTTAAGCAAGTACCATGCTGTTGAGGTTATTGCAGCTCTGCAGTATGTCTTGAAATCAGTATCATAATGCTTCCAGATTTATTCTTTTTGTTCAAGATTTCTTTGATTATTTGTGGTATTTTGTCCTTCTATACAAGTTTTAGGATTAATTTTTCTAGTTCTGTGAAGAATGTCATTGGTATTTGGATGGAGATCACATTGAATCTATCAGCTACTTTGGGTAGTATGGACGTTTTGACAAACTTAATTCTTTCAGTCTAGGAATGTGAGAGATATTTCCATTTGTGTGTTGTTCATGTGTATGTCCTAATATTCCATATTCATAAATTTTTGGTGATTTTCATTTTCAAGGCCTTTCATTTCCTTGATTAAATTTACTCCTAGGTTGTTTGTTGGTTTTAGTTATTTACTTGTTTTGCAGCTATTGTGCACAGGAATCATTTCATTATTTCTCAGTTTATTTTTGGTGTATAAAAACGATACCGATTTTCATATGTTGATTTATTTTTCTTTTGCAACTTTATTGAATTTATCAATTTAGTCTTGTGGTGAAGGTTTTTCTATATAAAAGATCATCTCATCTACAAATAGGAATAGTTAAATTTCCTATTTATTTGTATGGCTTTCTATTCCTTCCTCTTGACTAACTGCTCTGGCCTCCAGTACTATGGACTAAGAGTGGTGAGGGTGGAAATCCTTGTAGTGTTCCAGATGCTAGAGGAAATGTGTTTAGTTTTTCCCCATTCTACATAGTCTTTTGATTTGTCATATATAGTCTCCATTAAGAATATATAGTTTCTAAATACTTTGCATTTACAATATATAAAAGAAGAATAAAGAAAGAATTGTGTATTTTATTATTTTTCTTGTTGCCAATACACTTTAATCATTCTAAAGAGAGGTGGGGATACAAGGTTCATCCTCTAATGGAATAAAATTAAATTAATAAAAATACAAAAAAAATGAAACTTAACTTTTGATTAAGGGAAGACCAGGAGCAAAGTCTATTGATAACATGAAAGATACCAAATCATATCAGGAGCAATGAATGCTGTTTTTGGTTCTGATGGAAGGTGAGTTCATAATGAGAAAGCTGACTGTATGACCTTATTTAGAGAAGTAGTTTTGAGAAGTTGGAGAAACTATAAGAAAAAAACAAATATGATGGTTTGGGAATAAGCCATATACAGAAGGTATTTTCTAAGGTGTTAGGATAAGCACCTAATTAAGTGCCAGCAGGCTGCAGGGAGCGGAGGCAGATTTGGATCTCTGTTTTCACACCTCTGATTCTGAGAAGAGCTGAAGGCACAGTCTCCTCAGACATTTTGTGCTCCCAGGCCTCTAAAAGGCCAAAAAGTCAGGGGCTGCTCAAAGCAAAAAGGCCAGCAGATCAAGAAACAGCGCTGTTGTTAAAACATAAAATATCACCATGAGCCCAAAGTACACTGCCAGCCACCCTGCGGACAAAGGGCACCTTAAAATGCCTACGCTTTATAGCCTCAAATACAATGTTCTTTTAAAACTACTATACAAAGGTGAGTAATTAGTGCTTAGTCTGCACTTGTGAAACTATTTTAATAGTTACACTTTTGTAGATCATATGATACTAGGAATATTGCTGCTGTCACTGGAATAATGTCACAGAGTTTCTAGGTGTATGATTAACTGCACACTTTAAACAAAGACTAGCAGAGTTTATTTCTTTGGCCTTGATCTGATTACTAAACAAGGTAACTGGATGAAAATATCTTTGCCTTAATTTCAATTTTAAACTTTAAACTACATTATAATTTTTTGAACAAATTGGGCACTTTCATCACATTCCAGAAATCCATTGAGAAAAGATTTGGCTATCGTCCCATTGAAAAGCAGCCATAAATGTCTTATGAATGGAATTCAAGGAGGTCAAGCAGCCAGAAGATGCTATATCATTTTTGGAATTCAGAGGGTGGATAGGTTTGTCAAGATGGTTCAGATGGAAAGAACAGACCCACAGTTCTAGGACACATACTGCTTGAATTGAGGCAAATTTCAAGCATAAAATCCTGATGTATGATTAGAACTGTGAAGCGGAACAGAAATGAAGAAGATTGAAGCTATTACCTATGGGAACAGCTATACAGGTCAGTTTTTCATGTGCTTCACCTCATCCCTTCTCTCAGCCACATCCTTTGCCCACAGGGTAAAGCCTCAGAAATACTTCTGGGAATGGCTTTGTCCAGGACAGGCATGGTGAAACAGCTGAATGAGACCTCAACCTGATAGTCAACTTAGCAACCATTTTTGTACTTCTCAAAAGGCAGAAGAGAGTAGTGTATCACTGTAAATGACAATGATGAGAGATGTAGGTTCAAAGAAGAGTTCTCACCTGGGCTCCCACAAACATGTTTGCCCTCCATATGATGAAACTCATTGGCTGAGGAGCAACCCTCGAGGAAAATGTTGAGTGAGATCATCAAAGCCACAGCAACAAAGTAGAACAAAGAACAGAAATGTTTTCAATGATAGTGAAAAGTATTATGGTCTATATTTTTAAAAATAAATACTACTACTTTTACATGGAATTATACATATATGCATTAGAAATGGAGAGGTTGGGGCATTTCTATCCTCTCTTACATAACAAGAGATTGAAAGCACATTCAATAAAGCAGCTGCTCAGTTTTTTAGAAAAAGATTATTGTTGTGATTAAAAAGGGTTTTTGGGCTTGGGTTGAAGCTTAGTGATGGACTGATTGCCTTGTATGCATAAGACCCTGGATTTGATTCTCAGAACTAGGGGTTGAGGGGGTTTGCTTGTGGGTAGGAAATAGTTAATTTTACCTGATAATTTCTATATAAATTGAAAAGTTGAATGTTAAAAATTTATTCAAATACATGTTTGTAAAATCTGGTTTAAGGCAAAGGCACTGTTAATATGCACCCAAAGCGGAAAGCTGTAAAGTTCATAGATCAACTAGATACAATTTCAAATATTTATTTTCCAATTACAAAGTTTTCTTGTTTAGTAAAATAACTTACAATTTAATTTTAACAACATTACAAGTATGTCTATACAAACACAAATATAAACATGGTTATTTATTTATGGGGAAGAATATGATATTATCATTTAAAATAGTATTAGAACAACATTAACTCCTATCTTTATACAGAAAAGTGACACCAAGACCCCAAGTTCAAAAATACTCATTAAAAAGAAAGGCACTGCAGCAAAAGAAGAGAAGCAGTGCATTTGTCATGAAGTGTAACTTTTATGAAGCGTGTACTTCATGTTACTTTAGAGGGGTTGCAACCTATAAATTAGTGGGTGGATAATGAGTTGCTGCAACTTTCTATCATTAGCAACTATTTTATTAATGCTACTTTCAACACTTGCATTTATTGTCTGAGTGATCAACATTTCTATGATCTAAGTTATCTGCAAACTGTCTCTGATATACAGATTTACAACTCCCACTGGCATCTGCTATTAACCTATCTCATTCAAATACAGACTCTGTGTTTCTCTTGTATTCATTCTTTGTATTGAGAGCTCTTATGCTTGGACGAATGTGGAGGTCAATCCTAGCCAATATATTTATTTTAGAACTTATGAATTGAATGAAATAAAATAAAACTACAAGAATACTTATATGAAATTCAAATTCAAAGAAGGATTTGTTTTTTCTTTGTAAAGTTGTGGGAGAATTAGTTTATAGTATCATGAAACTACCACTGCTATTTTGGATATATATAGGCAAAAAGAAGGGTTTGGGTCTCAACCTGCTTTAAGTTATACAGTGGATAAAAAATATTTAAAATTGTGTCTTCCATCATAAAAGAACAGAATGAGAGAGATGGGTACTAGTCCAATTTGTGAATAATCTAATGATTCTTTAAAAATCCTTATGTATAGATTCCTGGAACCAGCAAGATGAGAAAGTATGCTCACCTCAGTCTCCTGCTGGTTGAAATTCAAGTCTGGACATAAAAAGAAACTAGTGAGTATTCTTATAAATGAAAATAGCAGATAGATTGAAAGTAAGGTCTAAATATGAAAATGACCCATAATAAGGATGAGTTTAATGGATCTTTCTTTTTTCTCCCAGCTTTGAAACTCAAGGTGGACAAATTTCTGAAACCTTTTGACCAAGAGAACTAGGAAATGTGGCCTCTGTAAAGAGGAACACAGGCAGAGGAATAATCTTGTGTCTTTCTTTTTCCCACCCAGCCTTGCCCCCAAAGCCTGCTCTAGTTGTACTCTAGTGGTGAAAGTATTAGTATACTGTCAACAATGGACAGGCACAGACACTTTGAGACCCAGAAATTAAAAGAAAAGATAGATAAAAACAAACCAGTATCCCTCAAGAATGTACATAAAATTTTTCAAAAAATATTAATAAATAAAATCTGGAAATACTAAAGAAAATAAAATGATAGTACTTCATAGTCAAAGACTTATATCAGAAATGCAAAGCTGATTAAACATTTAAAGTTCAATGAATATAACTCACATATTAACAGAAAAAGAAGGAAAAACATCATGTCATCATTTCAGTAAAGCATCAAAGTACTTAACAACGTTTAATATGCAGTCTACATAAAACTCTCTGCGATTTGAGAATAGAAAAGACTTGATTAACCTGTAATGGATAAGAACAAAAAAGTAACAACAAAAATACCACTAAATTACACTTAATGGTGAATGTCTGGTTGATTTTCTTTAAGACAGAGCACAAGGCCAAGAAGTCTATCCTTTCCACTTATATTCAATTTCATACTGAAAGTCCTAGTCAGATCAATAATACAGATTAAGAAATCAATGATTTCCACAACTGAAAGAAATAAAACTTTTTATTTTCTGACTACACAATAGTCTACATAAAATTATCCTAAATAATCTATTTAAAAGCTCCTCAATATACTATGTGAGTTTACCAAGAGTACAGTACACAAAGTCAATATACAAAATCATATTTCTACATATTAACTATGAACATTTGGAAATTAAAATGGAAAAATATACCACTTAAAATAACATAAAGTACTTATGAATAAAATTACCAAGATGTCTGCAGAAATAGTATTTTAACAGATGAAAAAAAACAAAGAACTTAATAAACAGAGAGTGATAGGATTTTCCTGGATTAGAAAAGACAATGTTTTTGAGATTTCAATCCTTTCCAAATATACTTATAGATTCAATTAAATATCAATAAAAATTCTAGCAGGCTTGTATTTTAGTAATTAGCAACAAATTTATTTCAAAATATATAGGAAAACTTAAAGTATTCAAAGATATTTTTGAAATAATTTCAAGTTGGAGGAATCATACATAATTTGTGATTTTATGTTGATACATAAAAATGTGGTACTAAAAAAAAAGACAGGTGGAAATATCAATAAAAAGTCCAGAAATAGAATCACATAAAAAATATGATGAACTGATTGTTTTTTTTTGTTTGTTTGTGTCTGCAATGTTGGCGATTAAACCCAGGGCCCTGTATATGCTAGGCAAGTGCTCTACCATTGAGCTTTATCCCCAGCTCTGGTTAACACTTTTTCTTTTTTTCAGACAAGTGAAACTTCACCAAACTAAAAGCTCCCACACAGCAAAGTGAAAAATGAACAGTATAAAGATTCAACCAATGGAATTAGAGAAGTTACTTGCAAACCACCAGAGAATGGGATAATATTCAAAATCCATAAATAATGCCTAGAATTCTCCTTTGAGAAAGGTGTATTTGTGATTCAACAATGACACCCTTTTTGACAAACAGTGCTATAACTACTGGCATACATATGCCAAGAAATGAATCTCAGCTTATAATTTACATATCACTTAAATACTTTAAAAAGAACTCTAAACATTAAGAAACACAGAGGAAAAAGACCTTTGTAATTTTGAGGTTATTCAAATATTTTTAGATGCAAACCAGAAATCAATTCATAGAAGAAGATAAACTGATACAATGGACTTCATTATGATTAAAAGTTTTGTTCTGTGAAAGGTGCCCCTTAGAGAATGACCAGATGAGCCACAGACTAAGGAAAATGTTTGCAACTCACATATCTGATAAAAGAATTGTATTGTGAATATATAACAGTCTCAAAATTCAATAACCCAATACCATTGAGCATAAGACTAAATAAATATTTTAATCAACAATAAATATTGATGACAAGCACACAGCATGAGGTTGGACATATCAGTCATTAGAGAATGCAAATTAAACTGCAACAAGATACCACTAAGGAAATACAATCACAATATCAAGTGCAGGTGCGAATGTAGAACAGCTGGACTCTCATCAATAGTGGAAATTATGGAAAATCATACAGTCACGTTGAAAATACTAAGGCAGTCTATTCATAATGTTTAACATACTCTATTCATATGATTCAACAAGCCCTCAGATTTTTCTTGCTACATAAAAAGTTATGTTTTAATGACTTGCCTACAAATATTATGGAAGTTTCATCAACAGTCAATAAGTCTAGTATATCAATTTACAATGACTACCTTAACAAAGTACCACAGACTAAGGGTTTTAAACAAAAGGATGGTATTTTCTCCCAGTTCAGGAGGCTAGAAAGCAAAGCTCACAGCATTAGCAGAGTTGTTTTAGTCTGAGGTCTCTCTCATGCATGGTTTTGCTTCAATGCATGTCTGTGTCCCAGTCTTCTCTTATAAGGACACTGGGCATATTAGAGAAGGGCATATTCCTATAGTTTCTTTTCTCTGTCTAATAGCTCTGGCTAGAGTTTCAAGGACTGTGTTGAATAGCAGTGGTGAAAGAGGGCATCCCTGTCTTGTTCCAGGTTTTAGAGGGAATGCTTCCAATTATTCTCCATTTTGGATAGTGTTGGCCTTGGGTTTAGCATAGATAGCTTTTACAAAGTTGCGGTATGTTCCTACTATCCCTAGTTTTTCTAGTGTTTTGAACATGAAAGGGTGCTGTATTTTGTCAAATGCTTTCTCTGTGTCAATTATATAATCATATGATTCTTATCTTTAAGTTTATTGATGTGATGAATTATGTTTATTGATTTCCGTATGTTGAACAAAACTTGCACCCCTGGAATAAACCCACTTGATTATTGTGCACTACTTTTTAAAATGTTTTTATATGCAATTTACCAAAATTTTATTGAGAATTTTTGCATCTATGTTCATCAGGGATATTTGTCTGAAATAGTCTTTCTTTCATGAGCCTCTGTCTGATTTTGGTATCAGGGTGATGCTAGCTCATAGAATGAGTTTGGAAGGGTTCCATCCTTTTCTACTTAATGGAATAATTTGTGGAGTATTATTATTAATTCTTCTTTGTAGGTCTTGTAGAATTCAGCTGAGAATCTGTCTGGTTCCAGGATTTTCTTGGTTGTTAGCCTTTTGATGGTGTCTTCTATTTCCTTGCTCGAAATTGATCTGTTTAAGTTGTGTATGTCTTCCTGGTTCAGTCTGGGGAGGTCATATGCCTCTAGAAATTTGTCAGTGTCTTATGGGTTCTCTATTTTACTGGAGTATAGATTTTCAAAATAGTTTCTAATTATCTTCTGTATTCCAATCGTGTCTGTAGTGATATTTCCTTTTTCATAATGAATTTTAGTAATTTGGGTTTTCTCTCTCCTTTTCATTGAGGTGGCTAAGGGTTTGTCAATTTTATTTTTTTTCAAAGAATCAGCTTTTTTTTGTCAATTTTTTGAATTGTTTCTTTTGTTTCAATTTCATCAATTTCAGCCTGGATTTTAATTATTTCCTGCCTTCTACTTCTTTTAGTGTTTGTTCTTTTTCTAGGGCTTTGAAATGTAGTGTCAGGTCATTTATTTGTTGACTTTTTCTTCTTTTAATGCATGAACTTAATGCAATAAACTTTCCTCTTAGAACTGCCTTCATAGTGTCCCAGAGATTTTGATTTATTGTATCGGAGTTCTCATTTACCTCTAAAATTTTTTTTTATCTCCTCCTTGATGTCTTCTGTTATCCAGGCATCATTCAAAAGTCTATTATTTAGTCTCATTGTTGGAGTAGTTTCTATTTTTTATTTTATCATTGACTTGTAGTTTCATTCAATTATAGTCAGATAGAATGCAGGATCTTATCTATTTTTTTGTATTTGCTAAGACTTGCTTTATGGCATAACATATGGATCTTATCTTTATTTTTTTGTATTTGCTAAGAATTGCTTTATGGCATAACATATGTCTATTTTAGAGAAGGATCCATGTGCTGCTGAGAAAAATGTGTATCCGCTCATTGATGGATGGAATATTCTATATATGTGTGTTAAGTCAATTGTTTTATTGAGGTCTATTCTTTCTTTGTTTAGTTTTTGTTTGAAAGATCTATCCAGTAGTGAGAGAGGTGTGTTAAAGTCACCCAGTATTATGGTGTTGTGGTCTATTTGATTCCTATAGTTGAGAAGTGTTTGTTTAATATACATAGATGCTCCATTTTTTGGCATAGATATTTAAGATTGTTATGTCTTGCTGATGTATGATTCCCTTAAGCAGTATGAAATGTCCTTCTTTATCCCTTTTCACTAACTTTGGTTTGAAGTCCACTTTATCTGGTATGAGGATGGAAACCCCTGCTTGTTGATGCGGTCCATGTGAGTGATATGTTTTTTCCCCACCCTTTTAATTTTAGCCTATGAATGTCTATTCCTGCCAGATGAATCTTGAAGGCAGCATATTGTTGAGTCTTTTTTAAAATCCAATTTGTCAGTCTATCATTTGATGAGTTTAGACCATTCACATTCAGGGTTATTATTGAAATATGAGTTGTAATCCTGGTCATTTTGATTTATTTTTGGTTTTTAGATTGACTTGTTTCTCCTTTGATTGGCCTTTCCTTTAGTATAGTTCCTCTCTTTGCTGATTTTCATTGTTGGTTATCATTTCCTTCTTATGGAATATTTTTCTGAGAATACTCTGTATTGCTTTCTTACTGTAAATTCTTTTAACTTTTGTTTATCATGAAAGGTTTTTATTTCATCATCAAATCTGAAGCTTAATTTTGCTGGATATAAGTTCTTGGTTAGCACCCATTTTCTTTCAGAGCTTGGTATATGTTATTCTAGGACCTCCTGGCTTTGTAGGTCTAGGTTAAAAAATCTGCTGAGATATGAATTGGTCTCCCCCTATATGTAATCTGACTCCTCTCTCTTGTGGCCTTTAAAATTCTATCCTTATTCTGTATGCTTGGATTTTCATTATAATGCGACTTGGTGTAGACCTGTTGTAATTTTATACATTTGGTATCCTGTAAGCCTCTTGTATTTGATTTTCCAATTCATTCTTCATATTTGGGAAATTTTCTGATATTATTTCATTAAAGATATTTTGCATTCCTTTGGTTTGAAACTCTGCCTTCTATCCCAATAAACCTTAGAGTTGGTCTTTTGATGATATCCCATAATTCTTGTTCATGTTTTCTTACCATCTTCACTGTGTGGTCAACTTTATTTTCAAGCTTGTATAATTTGTCTTCATTTTCTGAGGTTCTGTCTTCCAAGTGATCTAGTCTATTGGTGATGCTTTCTACTGAGTTTTTTATTTGGTTTATTGTTTCCTTCATTTCAAGACTTTCTAATTATTTTTTTCCACAATCTCTAACTCTCCCTTGAAGTAGTCTTTTGGTACCTGTATTTGCTCCCTTATCTCTTTCTTGGTGTGATAAATGGTTGCCTTTATTTGCTCTCTTATCTCTTTGTTGAACTAATCAATTTTTGCCTGCATTGGTTCACCCAAGTTATTCTTTAATTCACAGATCATTTTAATCATGTACATTCTGAACTCTTTCTCTGACATTTCATCAATTGCAGATTCTATTTTTGTAGTATCTTGGTTTGTTTGGGGCACTTTCTTCTCTTATTATTTCATGTTGATTATGTGTCTTCCTTTTTTTCAGTGTGGATCTGAGTTATTGCAATTTCTTCCCTATAATCTTGTAGTGATCCTGCAGATTAACTGTAACTCATCTTGATGTTCAATTCTAGTACCTGGCAGGTGTTCCCAGATAGACACTACTGCAATTAACGATAGTGGTGGGAATAGTGGAGATAAATCAAGTTAGTAGTAGGGGTGGCCCAAGATGGATGCAAACACTTCCAGAGATGGGGTTCAAAGAGTGGGACTTACAATGGCTTTGGGCTGACCATTTGGACATGCAGCACTATAGTGTGCTGTGGTATGGTGGGCAGCTGTCTCAAGGCCCTGTCTGTTGTCCCAAGGGAAAGGGTACTGCATAGGTAGGGCTATGGCAATGGCTGCAGTATTCCAAGATGAATTCAGGAAGGAGCAACAGTGAGGATCTCCACTCTACACAGGGGTAATCCTGGGCCAGGGCTCTCACACAGATCTGAGGGGGTGGTCCTGGGCCTTACCAAGGCTAGGGCTCCTGCATGGGTTCCTGGAGGTGGTCCTGGGTCTGGGCTTGGGCTTCTGTGGGTCGGTAGGGGTGGTTCTGAGCCTGACCTAGGCCTGGGTTCCCCCAAATAAGCTTCTTCTAATAGGCTTTATTAAAATATTTAGTTATAAATGTACCTTTATTCTGAAAATAAGAATAAAATTGACCCTCATCAAACACTGTGGAAAAGTATAGTTTGTGTGTATGTGTGTGTGTGTGTGTGTGTGTGTGTGTGTGTGTGTGTGTATATATATATATATATATATATATATGGTATATATAAATACATTTTAGCAAGTAATAGAAGTAAATTTGAAAACATTTATTTCATGAAGACTGGGCTTTATTTATTTATTTATTTATCATTATTTGTAGATCAAAAAGTATATGTATGTATATATATATACACATGTATATATGCACATATATATGTGTATATATGCATATATATATACACATATATATATACACATATATATACATACACATATATTATTTTTTTCATTTTGAAAATTGCTCCTTATTGCTGGGATCTGTACACAACCATACCTCCTTTATTATTCAGGAAGAAAGAGAACAATAGATCCAGAAACCCAAGCTGAAAATTTATCTACCTACACTCAGGAGAGTATCTATACAACCATAATGTGTGTAGGTTCCCATGGAGAACTAATTTTTATTGATTCACATAATCTCTGTTTCTGAAAACTGGGAGTACACCTCTGTGTGGCAGAATGTATAAAGACCAGGCATTGGGATCCAGAAGGGGAGAGGATTTTAACTGTCCTGCAATAACTTATCAGTTCTCTCTTATCAAAAAAATGCATTATTCACAATATTCCAGGGTTTTTACCCTTTGGTCTTCTAATTAGTCTAGAAACAACTTATTTGCTGTCATTTTTCTTACTTCTATAACATTCACCTGTCCTAGAGAAACACTAGTCAGGCATAAACAAATAAAGCCATCCCCTGAAGTAGGGCTTTGTGTTTGTGCATGTTTGTGTGTGTGTGCGTGTATGTGTGTATGTGTGTGTCTGTACTCATACATGTGCTGATGCATTGGGCCTGAGGACTCTCAGGTGGGAGTGGACATGAGACTCTGCCATGGAGAATTCCTCAGTATTGTTATGTATATGTCAAAGCAAAAGCAAGAGTAGGTAAGAATGCTTCATTTCTACACTCACTCATTTTAAAAATTTTTAATTAGTGCATTGTGATTATACATAATAGTGAGATTCATTATGCTATATTCTTACATGCACGAACATAGGTTGATCAATCTCAGACCCCAGTACCTTCACGTTCTCTCCCCTCTTATCTCCCCCATCTCCTTGATCTAATCTACTAATTTCCCTCCTATTAGTGTTATTGCTATTTTAATTAGTGCATTTTAATTATATATATATGTGATTCATTGTAGTATATTCATACATATGCATAGCATAATTTAGTAGATTTCATTCTCCATGGCAATTCATTTCTGAAGTAGGAAGTAATTATTAAATCTTACTATTATTTGCAACCATTTGTTTTTCAGGTAAACTGCTACTTGAGGAAAAGGAGGAAATGGATGATATCTGTGGAAACAAACAAAAGAACCCCAAAATACCACAAAATAGCCCAGAGAAATGGGTGCATGGCTTTTTCTTGTGATCCAATATAACCATAAACAATAACACCACAGCCAAATAGCAAATGTTATGAAGGAAGAGCCGTTCATATAACCTTTACTTTTTATTCACTGGTTAAAAAGAAAAGTGAAACATTTTATTCCAAGTGCTCTCTCAAAGAGAACCCCTAATTTGCTCTTTTGACCACTCCATGCTTATTTGGGAAAGCATTTTTCCTAATACTTTCTTATAGTGACTACTTTTTAAAAATATTTTATTGCATTGATCTACTCAAGACCAAACTCTATTTCCTGACCAAAAGTAGTAATGAAAATAATTAAAAGTCCAAGAGTTGTATTTTAGAGGTTTAATGCCATTTCAAAGATTTAATTTATTATTTCTTGTATATGGCATTTCTAGACAGCTTCTTAACATACCATTTTTATTTCACACTGAAATAATTGGGTTCAAAAGTATAAGCAAGAACTTTTATGTATGTTCTCAACTCTGTGCTTAACCCTATTGCTCTGTATTAAATTGTTTATGTTGTAAAGACAAACATCTAGTTTAACGTAAGGAAGTAAGTCACACTAATTAACAAAGGAAAGTCATGTATGAAATAAGCTTAGTGATGAATAGACTCTACCTTTAGTGCTACTTACAAAAATGTTTAGTATAAAATAGCCAGGTGTTCTTTAGATAACATTATTTTAACAGTTATATAGAATATGAATATTTATTTTCCCTTTTAATGCAAATTCAAAACAGAGATGAGAGTTGTTAGGCACTTGTCAATAGATGTTTTATCCAGTAAGTTTTGTTTACATGAAATGATGGTCACAGACCCAACAGTTTGTTTAGGGCAGGCAGTTGATATGATCAAATTAATAATCAGTACAAATATAGCTGTGCAACACCTATCAAGGAAACAGGCACGAATGCTTTTCTGTAAAAACACTCTCCTCAACCTTACCAACTATCTGATTTATAGAAACCATGTAAGTAAATGAAATCACCATTTTCCAAGTATCATAAAGACAGGTGAAGGATGACAGAGTGGAAAGAAAGGTGGTGCTGTTTCAATTTGATACCAGGAAGCCACTGTATGGAACTGAATTGCCAGCCCTGACCTTTTACTTAGCAATGCCACCACAGCTGGGTTTCTGTCACAAGTCAGAGTCAAACATGGTTCTGAATGAAACATCTTGCAGGTTGGAAAGGAAGCCTCTGAAGGCAGGCATTGTATTCTACATTCCAATATATAGTATATGTGAGGATTTGACTGGAAAATCATCACTAAGATGATTCTGTAGGAAAGATCTCTCTCCTAAAATTAGGACATTGAGGAAAAATGTTTAAATCTGAATGTAAATAGGTATATTATAACAAAAAGTTAAGCATAGCCACAGAAACTTCTATTTCCTTATTTGGGTAAAATAAATTTATAAATATGAGGAGAGAATGATACATTATTGGTTAGAATATTGAGGTAGACCTACGATTTTCTTATCCTTCAATTATCCCTTTAGCTTGAGAAAACTAACAAGACATTGCAATTGCTTAATTCCATAACACTGCTAACTTGTTTCTTGTCATTTAATTCACAAACTATTAAATGGCAAGCACTAATTTTTCTCTTTAAATTCTGACTAAAAGATATCTGTTGGTCTTGTTCTTGTTGTTAAAGCAAATTTCACTTATTCATTTCTAGTGAGTAGGAAATTGCTGTCCATCTGTCAATGACTGAATACCTTGAAATACACTATGATAGACAGAATAATTCAAGGAAGCTAAAAAAGAATCACTTTAGATTTTTAGCAAAACATGATCAGTCTAATTTTTGTGTAGACTTTTTCTGTCAAGTAGTTAATAAGGTCTTGCATTCAAATTCAAATAGTATTGACACTGGTAAACAGAACTGCTCAAGTTAAAATGAATAAAAATTCCCCTCTATCATCTGCTGTTTAGTCTGTCTCTATTTGCATATGTTTTGGGATAGTGATAATTTATGTGCATAATACATAAGATGAAATCAAGCCTGTGATTTTCTCTTTTCTTCAGATATCATATCTGAAACTATCAAAAGCTGCCAATCTGTGGTTTTGCCAATGCATATAACTGGACTAGTATCTTTTTGGCTGATTATCTTTTATCTGGATTCTACCTCCTAAATAAAATTTTCAATTACCTATATACCCTTTAATTTTTCCAGTGGATAGACTATGTTACATTGATTATTTGTTTTCTTATTCTGCATTTGTCACTATTTCTGTAAGTTTCCTAGGTATGTGAAATTTGTCTAATCAATTGAATGTGTATTCATAAAGTATGACATAGTATAACATATACTTTCTATAAATACTAAATGGACAAATCAATGAAAAAATTAGAGTATCACAGAAATCATTTAAAGTGTTGTTCTTATTATCAACCATCAAAGTTAATGAGCATTTAATGTAATAATAATTATTACCATTAACAGTTTTTTAGATTATCCTTAAGAGTCTTAAAGCATTCAGGAAGGGAGAAAACAGATCATATGTGACATGATCAAAATACAGCTGAATATTCTAACAAAAGTTTCCACTATTTCAGGGATCCTACTATTCTGTAACAGTAGCTTCCATAAATCTGATATTTCATTGAATTCAAATTAAGGAAAATTTGCTCTTCCAAAAAGAATGATTTTGGATGGTTAACAAAGCTTAGAGGAAAGAATCATCAATAAAAAGATTTTAAACAGAAGGGAATCTGAAGGAAAAAAAATCCATAGAATAAGGCCAAGCTGGAGATGAGATATTATGAAGATATGATGAGAAAAGTTTGTATGGGGATACAAATGGCTCTAGAAAGAAAATGGCAAGGAGGCAAGATCAAGAGGATTTGATGACTGTGATTATGAGGGTGTGTTAGAGAAAGGAGTAGAAAAAGTATGTGTAAATGATGAATGAGAAAACATCTTTCACATTTCATAGTGGAGATAGATGTATGGTAGAAGTAATCTGGGCAGATATGGCTATTGAACTTTGGACAATTAAAAATGAGCAGAGAGGCTTACATGCCTATAAAATAAGCAGTGTGGGAATAAAAACATAGATATAATGACATGGAAAGACAATAGAATCAAAATGATAACAGTAGAATGAGAGAAATAAGTTCTAGAGGTGAGAGGAAATCTTGAAGTTTTTAGGGCATGCAAATGAAAAGTATGTTTCTGCATATAGATTTGTATCCAATACAAAATATATATTTGTATCCAATACAGAATATATATTCTGCATATAGATAAGTATCCAATACAAAAGAAAAATCTGTCCAAAATAGGACTGGGAAGAACTGAGATGAGGATTATGACTACAGGTAAAGAAACAAACTTCAGTAAAATACTGGAAATTAAAATATTATTGTGGCACTATAAGGTTTATTTGATAGAACAAAGACAGTAAGTATAGAAAATGTTAAATTTCTGTTGCTTGGAAGGCAGAGAAAGAAACAGGAGCACACTTAGAAGCTAAAGAAAAATCATAGCACTGCAATGTCCCTGTATATGGGAGAGGGCCTGCTGATTTTGTTGAAAATATATTTCCACAATATCCAATGGACATTATATTATTGCTTCTTTGAAATAGTGTTTCATGATTAAATTATTGTTAATGCATAGAAAAACAAAGTATCTGTAAAATCAAAAATACTCAATTGGTATATTTCAATTATCATTGTTTTATTATTATTCATATAGCATATAGAAAATATAAATTGTAGTGTTACTGTTATGCATAATTATTATTGATGTTGATAGGGAGTTTTAGGATAGAAGAATTTCAAAAAAATATGTAAGCCTCTATAGAGCCTAAGAGGATAACTGTAGCAAAGAGATAGGTGAGTGATGGAGCAACATGGTTGGAATAAGCACTTCAGATGAAGAAAGTAGACCTGGAAAGAGGAAAGTACTATTTTTCTGAAATGGGAGGGAAGAAAATATTTAAAAAATTAATAAATTGAAACTTTCTTATAGAAAAAAGAAAAAGTAATTTGGAGGAATTAGTACTGGCTGAATTTAATCATTTCAAGGAATAAATCTTCTCATGCATAACATGGTGAGCCACAGGTGGTACTCATGTTGAGAAGGGAGAGGGTGGCCGAGAACAGCATACTGAGTAACCACAGAGAGATTGAGCAATGGAGGCAATTACGTCATTTGGTCACTATGTTTTGGTGTACTCTACATATTAACTTAGTCTGTAAGCTTCCATGCTCACTCACATGTTACACTCTAAGCTTTGTGATATATTTTTGGTTTTTTAATCTAAGAGAGAATTTAAAAAGAGAGTACCAGAAATATTTAAGAGAATGGTAAAAAATACATATTTTCCAGAATATTCTTTCTTCAATTTTTGGAAATTATAACTTCCAACTATACGATGGAAACTCAGGGACAGGCACATTAATTTTCAGGGTAAAAGCATTTAAAAATGTTATTTATGTTATTCTGGAAATAAGGCTATAGAGTTATTCAGAACTCTTTAAAGTGGACAAATTTGACATTTTAAAAATAGTATGAAACTAAGAGTATGTGAAAATATCATAGGAAAATACACATGAGCTCAGCAATATTTTTTCTCTATGGTATTCCTTGGTTATATTGCCAATTTGAGTGAAACAAAATCTCAGCTCTCTGTTTTGGTAGAAATAATAAAAAAGAGAGTTACGTCTTGCATTCAGCCATGTCTAGAAATGACCTCCCTGAAAGACAGTGATGCTATAATAGAGAGAATGTGATATGATGACAGATGAAAATGTCTAGAACTATTAAATATTGAAAAGGTATAAGTGCTTGCTCTGAAAGTTCACTTTCACATTGGAACAATGGTTGAACTAGAATACATAAAATAATCCTTAAAATACTCAGTAAACATGGAATGAAAGTGTTAAATACAAAGATTTTACTTCAACAGTTAATTTGTCATTATCCATTATTTTGCTTAATAAATAATATTTTGATAGAAATAAGCCGGTTTCTCCCTTCATATTATCTTTACCCAAGAGCAATTAAATAAATATCATTGATTACTTGCAAATTACAGATTGTGGATTCAGAGCTCAAAACTAAAGCTCTGAGGATATAATTCAATTAAAACAATCCATAATTGTGAATTCCCCTCACAAGTGGCCCTATGAGAAGGAACTTCTTTTTCATATCAAAGTGAATTATTTTAATGACTATGGCCTACACAGGAAAAATCTATTAAAAAGTTAGAAACATCCTAACCCTTTTGCAATTAAAGAATAAATAAAAAGAAAAAAACACAACTTCTTTCTGTTGCTTCTTTATACCTTAACTCTCATGTGTTCTTTAAAAATATGAACACAACTGTGTGGGTCAGATCAATGATGGTGCTAATCCAATATTTTCTGACAGGTCCATATATTAAATGGTGGTGGGGTTGTCAACTACAACATCACTGCAAAGGACTTGCTAAGGCTCCAAATACTCTGAATTTCACATAATCCATTTTATACTTGTCACCTCTAATTTTACCAAACCAGTTTGAATTAACACTTTCAGCAGGAACCTGTACAAGAGGTACAGAGATCCATCCAAGGTACTCCCTTCCTCTTACTCTGCAAGCACAATTTCAAACTTCCACCTTTGTCTTTCAGCACTTTACGTATCACTTTTAGCAGAAGAAAGTCTTGAACTAAGACTGTATCCTCTGCTCATGTCTGCCATAAAATAATAATTTCATCCACAATCTCTCAAGAGTCTCCCCTAATATATAGGGAAATGTATATGACCTACTCCCAGAGCATCTGTGAGAATATAATTTTAAAACATATGTAAGGTAATCTGATTTCCAGAATGGTAAAGACCTCTCCACATATACTTCTCTATAAATCAAAAACGACACTGGGAAAAACTCAAAATCAAAATTTTCAAAAATCTGAAAAATAATCAAAGAGGTACAATAGTTCAAGTAGTACTTCTTCAAGAAAAATACTGAAAATCAATAAGCTTTGTAACATTTTACCCTGCTCTATTCCCATCCCTTTCTCCCCAACTCTGTGATAAACTTAAAATTGGAGAGCTTTGTAATTATAGTGAAATCAACAATTTAGCAACCATTGAGAGGAATAAGTGGAAGGGGTAAAATGAGCTTGGAGTTCCTGAAAAGCAGTACCTAAGAATTTATCATTGTTTGATGGCAATGTTAATTGCATTGTCAATGCACATAGCCTTTTCTCCCAGGGTATTTGCCAAAAGTAATAAATGGCAATGCTTTAATATTTCAGCTCTCTAAAATGGTGATAGTAAATGGAACAAGTAAGAGATCAGCCACAAATCTTAAAAGGAATTCTAGAGAATGAGAAATGAGATATCCATATGGTACTATAAAAAGCCCCAATATATCCTTGGGAATCTACAAGAAACATTGCATGCACAGTGCTGTGTGCATTTCCAAGAAAACCACGGGAGGATATAATCTCTCATTGCTGGCTGACCATGAGGCACTGTGAAAGCAAGAAGTGAAGGCTAAGTCCCAATAAGAATGTTAAAAGTGTGGCCCCACAGAGAAAATAGTGGATGCATTATAGGCACAAGACATTTAGAGAAATCTAAATGTCTCAACCCAGACCCTCAAAGCCTGGAGATCCTAGAACAACATATACCAAGCTCTGAAAGAAAATGGGTTCCAGCCAAGAATCTTATATACAGAAAAATCAAGCTTCAGATTTGATGACAAAATAAAAACTTTCCATGATAAACAAAAGCTAAAAGAATTTACAACAAGAAAACCTGAGCTACAGAACATTCTTGGCAAAATATTCCATGGGGAAGAAATGAAAAACAACAATGAAAATCAGCAAAGGTAAGAACTACACTAAAGGAAAAGCCAATCAAAGGAGAAATCAAGTCAAGTTAAAAAGCAAAAATAAATCAAAATGACCTGAAATACAAACCATATTTCAATAATAATCCTGAATGTTAATGGCCTAAACTTATCAATTAAAAGACATAGACTGGCAGATTATATTTAAAAAAAACCCCAACAATATGCTGTTTTTAAGAGACTCATCTTACAGAAAAAGACATCCACAGACTGAAGATGAAAGGATGGGAAAAAGCATACCACTCAAATGGACCACATAAACAAGCAGGGGTTTCCATCCTCATTTCAGATAAAGTGAACTTCAAAACAAAGATAGAGAGATAAAGAATGTCATTTCATACTTAAGAGAACCATACATCAACAAGACATAACAATCATATCTGTGAACAATGGTGCACCCATGTATATCAAACAAACCCTTCTCAATTTTGAAAATCAGATCACAACACAAGAATACTGGGTATCTTTAACATAACTTTCTTATCACTGGACAGATCTTTCAAACAAAAACTAAACAAAGAAACCAAAGAACTCAATAATACAATCAATAATTTAGAATTAACAGATTTATACAGAATATTTCATCCATTGAACAAATGAATACATTTTTTTCTTGGCAGCACATGGATCCTTCTCTAAAATAGACATATGTTATGCCACAAAGCAAGTCTTAGCAAATACAAAAAAAATAGAGATACTTCCCTGCATTCTATCAGACCATATGGAATGAAATTAGAAATCAATGCTAAACTAAAAAACAGAAGCTACTCCATCACCTTGAGACTAAATAATATATTATTGAATGATGCATGGATAACATAAAACATCATGGAGGAGATAAAAAAATTCTTGGAGGTAAATTAGAACCCTGATACAACATATCAAAATCTCTGTGACACTATGAAAGCTGTGTTAAGAATAAAGTTCATTGCATTGAGCTCATTCATTAAAAGAAGAAAAAGTCAACAAATATACCACCTGACATTATATCTCAAAGCTCTAGAAAAAGAACAAATTAACACCAAAAGAAGTAGAAGACAGGAAGTAATTAAAACCAGGGCTGAAACCAATGAAACTGAAACAAAGGAAACAATTCAAAAAATTGAAAAAAAAAATCTGGTTCTTTGAAAATAAATAAAATTGATAAGCCCTTAGCCACCCTAATGAAAAGGAGAGAAAACTCAAATTACTAAAATTTGTGATGAAAAAAGAAATATCATGACAGACACTATTGAAATACCAAAGATAGTTAGAAACTATTTTGAAAATTTATACTCCAGTAAAATAGAAAATCCCAATGACACTGGCAAATTTCTACAGGTATATTATCTGCCCAAGCTGAACCAGGAGGACATATACAACTTAAACAGATCAGTTTCAAGCAAGGAAATAGAAGACGCCATAAAAATCTTACCAACCAAGAGAGCCCAGGACCAGAAAGATTCCCAGCCAAATTCTACAAGACCTTCAAAGAAGAAGTAATACCAATACTCCTGAAATTATTCCATGAAATAGAAATGGAAGGAATCCTTCCAAACTCATTGTATGAGGCTAGCATCACCCGGATTCCAAAACCCGACAAAGACATATCAAATAAAGAAAATTTCAGACCAATATCCCTGATAAACATTGATGCAAAAATTTTCAACAAAATTCTGGCAAATTGCATACAAAAATGTATTTAAAAGATATTGCACCAGTCAAGTGGGTTTCATCTCAGGCATGCAAGGTTGTTTCAATATATGAAAATCAATACACATAATTCATCACATCAATAGACTTAAAGATAAGAAGCACATGAGTATCTCCATAGATGCTAAAAAAGAAAGAAAGAAAGAAAGAAAGAAAGAAAGAAAGAAAGAAAGAAAGAAAGAAAGAAAGAAAAGAATAGAAAAGAAAAGAAATCATCGGGGCTGCTCCATCTCCAGATGTTGCTGCTTTCAGCCACCGCTGCACCACCTGCTGCTGATGCTTCCTCTCTATATGTGGCAGCCTCCATCTTGGGACACCAGCAGGGACCTGAAGACCAAGTATTGGGGTGCTTGGAGTTTTGCTTGTACCTCAGGTCTTTTTGTTGGGTATGCCAGTAGCTACCATCTTGCTGCTGAGGCAGGAGAGAGCTGGGTTCTCCCCACCTCCACAAGTCCTAGAGCATGGGGGACTGATGGGGTTGGCTACAGCGGGTCAAAAGGTAGGAAGAGGGTGTGAGGATATCTTGCTCTCAGTTTGCCCAGCCAGATGCTCCAGCAGCCCCTGGGGTCCTGGAGTGCACTTGGATGGGCATTCACTGGGCCCCAGAACCAGACTGGTATCCAAATCCTTCCCCATTCCAGCATCCACTTGTCCTCTGGTACTTCCAGGTCTGGCATCATTCCAGCACCCAACAGGGCCCTCCAGCTCCCCAGTCTCCAGTCTCTCAGCCCCTCCCTAGCCAAGAACCTGGCCCAGTGCTCATAGCAATGTGGCCAACCTGCAGCTCTTAGCACTTGGTCCTGGTCTGCCTGATACAGAGCAACTCTCCACAACAGGTGCAGGGGTCCTTGCGTTCAGCCCTCAGGATTGCCTGAGGAGAAGTACATGACTTCTTAATAGGAGATATTTGATTTAAGGTTGTATACTGTTTGCATTGGGTGCTGTTAATATTGATCTCCCCCTTAAATGTGAAGTATTGAAAACCTTCAGGGAAACTATAAGTCTGCAGGGTAAAAACTGTTTTGCCTCAGATCCACACTGTTAGATGGGCAGACATATGAACAACATGAAAAAAATCACTGGAACAAAGCACCCCAAAGATACTCCAATGACAGAGTCCATTGACAACACAGTAGAAGAGATGTCAGAGAAGGAGTTCAGAATGTACATAGTTAAACTGATCTCTGATATAAAAGATGATGTAAGGAGTGAAATGAGAAATAAATTTCAGGAGGCGAAAGATCAGTTCAATAAAGAGATAGAGATTATGAAAGGAAATTAAGCAGAAATCCTTGAAATTAAGGAATCAATAAGCCAAATTAAAAATTCAATGGAAAGCACAACCAACAGACTAGATAAACTAGAAGACGGAACCTCAAGTAACAAAGACAAAATATATAATCTTGAAAATAAAGTTGACCACACAGAGAAGAGGGTAAGAAACCATGAAAAGAACATCCAAGAATTAAGGGATAACATGAAAAGACCAAATTTAAGATTTATTGGGATAGAGGCAGGCACAGAGATTCAAGCCAAAGAATATACAATCTTTAAAATGAAATAATATTTTCCCAAACCTGAAGAATGAAATGAAAATCAAATACAAGAGGCGTACAGGACCCTAAGTGCACAAAATTACAACAAGCTCATTGTAATGAAAACACCTAGAATACACAATGACAGAATTTTAAAGATCACAAGAGAAAAGTAGCAGGTTACATATGGGCGAAACCAATTCACATCTCAGCTGATTTCTCAACCCAGACCCTCAAAGCTAGGAATTCTCAAAGCTAGGAATTCCTGGAACAACACATACCAGACTCAAAGAAAATGGATTCCAACCAAGAAATTATATCAGCAAAATTAAGCTTCAGATTTAAAGATGAAATACAAACTTCCATGATAAAAATTAAAAGAATTTACAACTAGGAAGCCTGCATTACACAACATTCTCAGCAAAATATTCCAAGAGTAGGAAATTTTAAAAAGAAAAGTGAAAACCAGCAAGAGGAGGAACTATACTAAAGGAAAAGACAATCCAAGGAGAAACTAAATAAAATTAAAAACCTGAAATAAACCAAAATGAACAAGAATATAAATTATATCTCAATAATAGCCCTGAATGTTAATAACCTAAACTCATTAATCAAAAGACATAGACTGGCAGATTGGATTAAGACCAACAATATGCTATCTCCAAGATACTCATCTTAAAGGCAAAGATATCTACAGTCTGAAGGTAAAAGGATGGGAAAAAAAGTATCACTAACATGTACTGCATAAAAAGAAGGGATTCCTATTCTCATATCAGATAATGTGGACTTCAAGTCAGTGTTAGAAGGGACAAAGAAGGACACTTCATATTAATTAAGGGAATTATACATCAACAAGACATAACAGCCATAAATATTTATGCCGCAATTGAGCATCCACATACATCAAACAAACCCTTCTCTACTTCAAGAATCAAATAGACTAAAACACCATACTGCTGGGTGACTTTAACACACCTCTCTCACTGGTGACAGATCTTCCAAACAAAAACAAAGAAAATATATAACTAAATAATACAATCAATAATTTTGACTTAAGAGACATATATAGAATATTTTACCCATCAATGATAGAATATACTTTCTGTCAGTACCACATGAATTCTTCTACAAAAATAGACCACATCTTATACTAAAAAGCAACTCTTAGGAAATACAAAGAAATATAGATACTACCCTGCATTCTATCAGATCTAATGGAATGAAAATAGAAATCAATGACAGAATAAAAAGTAGAAGCTACAGTAATACCTGGAGACTAAATAATACATTACTGAGTGACAAATGGATAGTAGAAAAAATCAAGGAGGAAATAAAGAAAACTTAGAGGTAAATGAAAATAGTGATATATCAAAATCTCTGGGACACTATAAAGGCAGTGCTAAGAGCAAAGTTCATTGCACTGAGCTCATTCATTAAAAGTATAGAAAGTCAATGGCTAAATGATCTCCCATTACATCTAAAAGCCCTAGAAAAAGAAAAACAAAGCAACACCAAAAGCAGTAGTAGACAAGAAATAATTAAAATCAGAGTTGAAATCAATGAAATTGAGACAAAAGAAACAATTGAAAAAATTGATAAAACAGCAAGCTGCTTCTTTGAAAAAATAAAAAAAAAGATAAATCCTTAGCTACCTTAATGAAGAGAAAGAGAGAGAAAGCTCAAATTACTAAAATTCATGATGGAAAAGGAAATATCACAACAGACATTACTGAAATACTGAAGATAATTAGGAACTATTCTAAAAATTTATACTCCAATAAACTAGAAAATCTCAAAGACATCAACAAATTTCTAGATTATTATGACCAACCCAAACTGATTCAGGAGAACATATACAATTTAAACACATCAATTTCAAGCAATGAAATAGACAATGTCATCAAAAGCCTACCAATAGAGAAAAGCCCAGGACCAAATGGATTCTCAACTGAGTTCTACAAGTCCTTCTAAGAAGAATTAACACCAATACTCCTCAAATTATTCCATGAAATAGAAAAGGAGGGAACCCTTCCAAACTCATTCTATAAGACTAGGATCACTCTGACACCAAAACCAGACAAAGACCTATTAAGGAAAGAAAATTTTAGACCAATATCCTTGATGAACATGATGCAAAAATTCTCAATAAAATTCTGGCAAATTGCATACAAAAACATATTTAAAAGATAGTGCACCATGATCAAGTGATGTTCATTCCAGTGATACAAGGTTGGTACAACATACGGTAATCAATAAACATGATTCATCACATCAATAGACTTAAAGAGAAGAATCATATGATCATCTCAATAGCTGCACAAAAAGCATTTGCCAAAATACAGTACCCTTTCATGTTCAAAACACGAGTAAAACTAGGGATAGTAGGAATATACCTCAACATTGTAAAAGCTATCTATGCTAAACCCAAGTACAACATTATTATACATGGAGAAAAATTAAAATCATTCCATATAAAAACTGGAACAAGACAA
>CM053404.1:126734163-126783846 GCA_028644305.1 Xerus rutilus | reverse complement strand
AGAAAGCATACTTCCAAGGTAAAGTTTAAGCCTGACATTTAGTATTTCAATCCATATTTTTAATGCTTATTTAATTTTCTGGTTAAAGATGGTTATGGGGATAAAAGTTAAAATATATATTTTATGTTTTTCTATCATATAAAATTTAAATTAAAAAATTTCATTACTACATGTGGTAAAGGTAGATCTGAAGCATTGACCAAGGAATATTTAGAAAAAAATGTTACTATTAAATATCACCTCATTTAAAAACACACAAATATGAACAAAATACTATTCTATGTGGTCAAAGGGGCAGTGATCTCTTGAAAATAACAGGGCAAAAACAAACAGTGAGGCTTATAAAAATACAATAGATAAGAAAGTATTGCATTCTGTGAGATCAAATAATATGTGAACATAAAATAAAAAATTCATAAAACTGGAAGAATAAGGAATTGAAGCCAAAGGTGAGCCATTAGAGTTCAAAAAATATAATGTAAATAGCTACAGAATATGCCCTGATTCCTAATGAAGCAATGTGTGTGTGCAGCTGACAGAATGGAAACGCGTGCTACTGGGGATGAGGAGACCACCAAGGCATTATTAAGTCAGGAGGTTGAATGTAGTTTTCACAATAGCACTAAAATTATACAGAGTGATGGCAGGGGGGAAAATCCTGAGGGCTTGTAGCCAGAGTTTTCCATAAAAAACAGATGTACCTTTCTAGAAAGCAGGAAATTTTAGAAACTGGAAGAGTTCGGGTCCTCATGGCATGACTCTAACAGAGGTGCTGAAGTACTGACTTGAAACAGCCATGCTGTTAGGGGAAAGCCAGCTACATCTGGCATGTGTACGTGAAACTTAATTTAGATGATTCTTCCAATGTCCTTCCCTTAAAGAAGGTGACACAGTGTCAATTCCTGAGGGACTATTCACCTTTTATATTCCACGTGTTGGAATGCAATAACCCATTCATATAAAAACCCTGCTGGGTATCAGTTGTTTTTGTCCATTATTTAAAGGGTCTCCTCTTCCACTCATGGTTCACAAGGATTAAAATGTTTTAAACAGTGTGAGCCATACAAATACATTTTTTATAAATTGGAATTTTCAGAAAAATTCATAATATTCGTACTGTATTTTCTTTGCTTTAATGCCATATACTTGTTTCTCCTATAGTATCCCTGTTTTGAAAAACCACAGAATTTAGGCTTTACTGAATCAGTCTTTCCCTCTCCCTCTCCATTTAGTTAGATGATGGTGTGTCTGTGTGTGTATGTGTATGTGTGTTCTTTTGAAGCCAATGTAAATATATTGACTTGAATTAAGGTCTGAGTATCCATGTCTCCTTAAAATTCATATTGAAACTTAATCCCCAGTGTGATAGTAACAAGAAGTAGGACTTTGGGGAGATGATTAGGTAACCTCCTAAATTAGTGCCCTTATAAAAGAGGACTTAAAAAGCTTCATGACCCCTCCCTTCATGTGAGGACCTCTAAAAGGTATCATCTCTGAAGCAGGAAGTGAGCTTTCTCCAGACACCAGATCTGCCAGTGTCTTAATATTGGACTCCCACTCTCTATAACCATGCACAATAAATTTCTGTTGTGTGTAAACAGCCCATCTAAAGTACTGTGCTAAAGCAGTGTGAGTAGATTAAGAAAACAGCAATACAAGATATCATAACTATGACTTAATAAAAGAAACCTATATTGTAAAATGACATTTATTTGCTAGAAAGATATGTCATGTCCTGTGAAACATGTTACATAAATTACATTAGTTAATCCTGACAACAACCTGAAGGTAGTTACTGTTCCTTGCATTTATAGACAGGGACATGTGAGGCTTAGATGACATAAGTTACCCAGGGCATTTTTTACTGGTAACTGCAAAAATTGGGATTCAAACCCTAGTCAGTCTGACTCCCCTAACTCTGTTCTTAGCCACTGGTTATACTGTGAAGAAAACAACTTCAGAAACACATCCACAGACAAATACCAATTTAAAGCTGCAGCATAAACTCAAGTGACTCCCAGCAAGACCTACCCCACTCACATCTCGCCTCTAGCCAAGCCAGTTTGAACATTCTATGTCTTACCATCTTATTAGATTTATACAACTAAAAAGATGTGAATCACATGACATAGGACTGTGGTTTGAAAATAAGTTAAAAAGTGATTTAAAAATGCCTCAAGCTTCTAACCTCATTTTGCTAATATCCCAAGGAAATATATAATACAAAGTAAACATCTTTATATCCCTCATTTGTGTCTTTCCCTGTTTTATTGTCTCCTTCATTACTTTACATATTCTATTTAAGAGGAAATCTCCGCCAGACCATGATGCATTTTCCTTCTCAGTCTATCCCCCATTCCCCTCCAGGTTTTCTAGTCCTGATTTTCTCCTAACCATTGTACTGATATGGAAACACTGAAGAGCAAATCACCTGCCAGCCACCAGCGGTGTCAGGGAATAGCAACAGGGACAAGACTGAGCTGGCAAAGCCAGAGGCCCTATTTACAAGCAGAGAGAGGGAGCTCCTGGTAACCACATGCATTAATAATTTTTATCCCCCAAAGGGAAACTCTATAAAGTAAATTGTATTACACTTGTAGATAGCAATTCTTTAAATATAACTCCTGTTGAAGTATTCTAAGCATACCTAAGGTATACACCTAAAGGAATAAACTTAATGAATCAATTTATAAATTATGTTCACTTATTTCTTGCGGTTTTGGGCACTGATTTTAGAATGCCATGAAAAATAAATTCTCCTAACTATTTGATTTCATGATCTCAAGTTGACACATCTCTATATTGAATTTCAATAAGTCCACAAAAATTAAATATCTACTTTCAGTCAACTTTGATGTTCACTAGCTTAATTCCAATATTTAATGACAAAAAAATGTAACATATCTTGGCACAAGGATATGACATATAGTAAGTATCTTGAAGGTGTTTTATTGTTCTTCTTCTTTTAATGAAACAATGGCTCAATTATAAAATGTTTCAGGGGAAAATTTGACTCTTGTTTTTTAATTACCAATAGTTCAGGAAAGAATATCCTATCCTCTTCAGTTTTCATAGAGACACTGAAAATTACATGCAATTTATTTACTTTAGGGAAACTACATTTTACTAAGGATTTCTATTTTAAAAAAGAGTTTTATGAGACTTTAAAACAACTAGAAAATTTAAAGTGCCACCACACAAAGATGGAAATTTAATAAGGACCTCATCTGTAATAAACTATAGATGATAACTTATATATTTATAAAATTCTAGTTATTATAAATTTTAGCCTTGGTCAAATCAGACCATGAGAAGTCTACAAACTTGAGCTATTTGCTAGTCCCTAAAAGATTTTCTTCCTCTTAATTTTTGAGGACATGTCCTATTTTTATTTTGGCGGGCAGGGTACAGGTTATGGAACCAAGGGGGCACTCAGCCACTGAAAATCACAAAGCCAGAGGCCATATTTGCATGCAGAGAGAGGGAGATCCTGGTAACTACATGCATTAATAATTTTTATCCCCCAAAGCGAAACTCTATAAAATAAATTGTATTACACTTGTATATAGCAATTCTTTAAATATAACTTCATAATATAATAAGATGAACTCCAGTTTGTCTTTTAATACAAAAATATTGTTGAAGAGTATCTTCATTTAATGGCCCAATATCTAATGTCTCAGGAAAGGCATTTACACATAAGTGAGTACTGCATAAAATTTTCCCCCCCTTTGGGGGAAAGGTTCTCATTAAATAAGGGGAGAAATCCTCTAATAATGCTGTCTTCATTTTGACATGGTTACTAGGACACTAGCCTAAAATCATAATTACTACCTATGTTCTTTGGACTCTTTGGACTGAATACTTAAATTTCCCTTTACCTGGCCTTTGATTTTCTATTTTTTTATAACTGCTCTGGATGGATATGTGTACACACACACACACACACACACACATATATATATCCATATATATATATATCACCCACACAAACCTCAAAATACATATATATATTTGTACACATATATATATAATTTCATTTTATTTTTGTTTTACACCATATGCTTATGCTTTAGTATAAAAATTTTTGTAAAACAACATAGGAATTATATAATTGATGAAACAATTACATTTTGTCTATGCACAAAAAGTATAGTGATTAAAATAATTTAGTTGATAAACATATATGTGTGGGAATTCACTTTTCCTTCACATTTCCTAGGGCTTTACTAAATTACGGTTCATTTTTGTTTGGAATATAACCCCAAATGAATAACTTACATAAATTATCAATATTATATATTGGGACAAGAGAACATATTTAATTCTCGAAGTCCTTTCCTCCACTTGAGAATGTAGAATTATAGGAAGAAACAATAGAGAAAGCTCATCTCCATAGGACAGAAGTATAGAGACCTTAGAGTATACTCAGATTGGGATACTGTTTTTGGTAGAAATATCCCCAATTGGCTTTTTGGAATCTATTTATTTATCAATATCTGAGTTACTATGTCTAACACTTTGCTATGTGATGAAGAGCACAGTCCAAAGGATGAAATAAATTAAAAAAGAGTTATGATAGTTCTATGAAAAGAAAGAAAAGAGCAATCTAGAAGTACATTAAAATGAATGTAAATCACACTACTCCATAGTCAAGGGCAAAGAAGAAATTTTCTGCAAAGACAACATGTATATGAGGACTGCGGTGCCAGGGAGCATGGGCCAGGAGGCACTGCAGGAAGCTTGATGTGGTCAGAAGAATGTGTATAAAAGAGGTACCAGGTGGTGGATGAGCCTGGAGATGAAGTTAGGACTTACTTATATTTTATGCTACAAAGATGAGAGGTTAAATCCAAGACAGGAAACAACAAACAATTTTTATCAGGGAAGACTAAACAGGAATATATTTTAAGAGTGTCATAACATGAGAGAACTTAAATAAAAGTATCATCAGGGAGATCGATCGTAAGAATTAAAGTCCAATAACCACTGTTGCAAGGAGCATGGAAATCAGAGATTCTAATGGATGCAAAAATTGTCAGAATTTCAGTGAAATGATGCAGAAATAGTAGCAAGAGATAGCTCGTGGGATGATTCACTGAGATAAGGAATTCAAAAAGGGAGAATCTTTGGAGAGGTGGGCCTTTTCATTTCATGGCTTTTTGAGTTTGATCATTGGGTAATATATTCAGGTCAAAATTTTAGCAATTATATACATGGGTCTGGAGTTGAGTCAAGGGCTAAATGTATGTGCTTGGTTGCCATCGTGGGAATAAAATCATTCAAGGAGAGTGTGCAGTGGGAAGAGAATATAGTCCTAGAGCAGAACCTGTAGAGTACCAGGTACAGGTAGAGAAAATAACAAACAACGTGTAAATACATATCTGTGTGCGAGGTGGGAAGAACCTCTCCAGGGAGCCTGTATTATGAAAGCTAAGCTAAAAAGAACTTTTAAAAGAGGTTTGGCTAATTGTGGCAAATTCTTCGGGCAAATCAGGTAGAATAAATATAAAAATTTCTAATGTATTAAAATACACAGTGGTTATTAGTTTCCTAGTGAACACAGTTATAGAGAGGTTGTGGAAATGACAGATCACAGTAGGTAAATATAATACAATGAAGTGGACATAATAAGTAAAAATCCCTTCTTTGAGACAATTTGCTATAAAAAGGAGGTGAGATAACAGTGATGGAAAGATACAGTGTTAAGGGAAGCACTGCAGAATCTTTAGCTTGCTATTGTAATTATATAAAACAAGCTTATGAAAATATCTTACAGGTATAGAGGACAGTGGGGAAATGGATAGATTTCTTAAATAGATAAACTGATATCTTCCAAAGAATAGGTGACAGAAGCATTCTGGTGAGGCAGGAATGTAGATAAGTAAGGGATGTTGAAATATTTTTTGTTTAAGATTATTTCATATGAATATAAGAATAATTACTGCCATAAAAGTGTTAATGGTTAGAATTTACTAGTTAAATGTTATACAAGGAAGGGTCTAAGCTTGAAAAGGAATGAAGTAGAAAACAGCAAAATCTGGTTTCCTAAAAGGATTATATAAGTCAAGATTCCAAAGGTATAGATATGGATAAAACTTAGAAGCAGGTATTTTTGAAATAAGGAAATAAAGATTCTGGCATGATAAAGACTGCAATTAACCATCTCAGTGAACATTTACATCAAACAATGGTAGCACATATATTAGGACAAATACTGTGAACCACAGGTTAAAATACTCAATTATAAACAACTGTCAACAAGTAATAAAGTGACATGCTGGAAGTCAAGATTTGAGAAGTGAGAGAATGAATGGTGAGTGGGTATGGGACTCAAGAAGTAAAATCTTGAAGTAGAATGGATAGTTATTCAATCATAGCAATTAGGAAAGAGTGAGGGTAGGGAACTGGAAGACGTCTCCTTGGGGAACTGATGAATCAAACATTATGAACACGTTTTGAGTATTGACAAAGATGGTGAACCTGAAGGCCAAAACTTTAATGCATATCACTGTAAAGACCAATGAAGATAGGTGATGGTATAGCTGAATCATGTTGCCTTGAACATGAGACTGCAGTAGTGTAGGTTACAAAATGGAAGCATGGAAAAGGTGAATGATAAATCCATCTAACTTCAAGGTAGACTGAGTCTGAAGAATAATCTCATAGACTAGCAATGAGCAGGCTGAAAGGAGAGATAAAGCTTTTTGTGAAAGGAAGGTCTAGGAAACGGTATATAAATGAATGAAAATAAAAGAATATAAATGTTGGAATGAGAGTAGAAAGAATGATTAATAGTAAAGAAGGGAAATGTACCTTGAGGAAAAAAAGAGAAGAGAAGATGTAATTGATGATGAAAATAATAATTGTATCTAATTCTTAATTGGATTTAACATATGCTGGACAATGTTCTCAATATGGTACATATATTAACTATGATTCTGAGACTAACGCCATGAAATAAGCCTTACCATTTAATGGAAAATTTAAGAAACTTAACCAAGCTCACACAGATAATAAATACAGAATAAGCACCAAAGCAAAAAAAAATATGGCTCCTTGTCTGAAATATTAAGAGTCTAAATTAATTTTCTGGTGACAGAAATAAGAGTCATCATGGCATCAAATTGGTAAAATGTTCACAGCAGCACTCAGAATAAAGGTATTTTATTGCTTTCTGAGATTCAGTAAAATGGCTCGAAATGTCTTTGACTTGAATCTCTGCTAAAAGGAAACTGGATGAACTGCTAAAGACTATGGAATTAATTACTTGAAGACTGATATGTATATACATATATACATGAGAGAAATAGTAAATAACAATTAAGTGTTTATATTTTATGTGTATATACACACGTGATATATACAAAAGTGTGTTTAATTCAAAACATCTATCTTCTACTTCAGTCTATTATCTGTCTTCACCCTGCTACCTATCTATATCTACATCTGCATGTACGTGATATTCAGCACTATTTTGCATTTTTCTAACATCTGTGAGCTATTTCTCCTCAATTTTAAAACTTCTTCCTCTTGTGCTCTCACCTACACTTTTCTGGTTTCTTACTCTCAGAAAAATAATATGTATCTGTGCATCATACAATTTGTCAACTAATGTTGCAGTTGCTGCCAGAGCAGCACAGATAAAGAGGGAAGTAGCAATGCTGAAACTTGGCCTCTTTGTCTGATAACTGAAAATTTTCATCTACCACTCAGAAAAGGTTATTCTGGAGAGGTCCATTCTGGGATAATGCTACCATGAAGTAGAGTAAATCTCCAGTTGGTGGTGCCCCTGCATTCACTATTTTAAAGATCCCCCATTGAAGGAGGCTTATAAGCATTGTATAAAGCATAACTGCCAACTTAATTGGTACTAGACTGATGTCCTTTAACTTGCCACTCTTTACGTCTGTGTTATATTAACAATGGAAACTCAGTTTATTTGGTAGAACAAGTTACTGAAAAATAATGAGTTACCAATTTTATTTTTTCTCTCAAAGATCTTCAACAAGTGGCTTGTATATTCATATATTTAACAACTCAGATGTGAAATAAATTTAACACAAGTCAACAGAAGATCATATAGGGAAATTTAGGGCAATAGGAAACTATGAAAATTGTAATTTCCCTCTCTATGACACAGAAGATGCACATGATCTTATGCAGAAGTTGCACATGTAATGTTATTTTTAAAAGTAAGTGTTCTCATTTTAGAAAATTATAATCTTGAGAGAAAATATTGGCTGTTTTCCTTAAAGTACAATAAAAATAAACCCATGATAATTAGTCAGACTCACATAACATATATTATAAACCTTAATTCACTTTCTTGATCAACTTAAAGAATTTTACTGAAATGTCACATATGTGCAAATTAAGAATATGCCACATATAATTTGTACTGATTTTAAAATGCACTAAATCACTTAATTAAAGAAAATTAAAGGTTGCAGGCCTTTAATCTCATCAACAGAAGTAGTAATAAACTAGTGAAGTAAAGCTGCTCAAAGTGAAATCCTGTCCTAATTTAAAATGTTTCAATATATCATAATCTCATGTGTATTTAAAATTTAATAATGAAAATATCAAAAACATTCCATTGAAACATTTTAATTTAGAATTTGGCTTGAAGTGACTTGAAAGACACTTGAAATGTAATTATTGATTATATTAAATTTTTAGAATTTTGCCAAATGAATTTCCTACTTTGGTAACTTAATAAATATTTCTAATGGTCTTAGAGACTAAGAACTAGAGACACTTCCATTATAAAGCATCATGGACCTTCAAATGTGTTTGTATAGCCAATGTTAGGGCAGTTTTCTAGTTATCCTTTTGAGAAACTTTGTCGTTGCAAATAGAATAATCCTTAATACTACTGACAATATCTATAGTATGAAACTCTTGAGATGAGAATTTTCTTCTAAGGACAATTTGACTTTGCTTATTATTTATTTATTCATTTGTAGCCAGGAAGGGCTTAGCATGTGGTGGAATAGTTGAGTTAACATTAGTATCTGGTGATATCATTGAAGGTATCAGCAGGATGTATCAGGTGTATCTTCTTGTCATTGTGCAAAAAATTTCCCAAGAATACTGTAGATGTTAACAGTGGAAAATAAAAGAGGCGAATGCAAAGAAGTTTTATAGCCCAGCAGAATCATGAACTACATTAAAAACAAACAAGGAAGCAAACAAAAACAATGCAACACAGGCAAAATTTTAAAAATAAAAGGAAAATTAATTCTATACTATGCAGAAACTATTTGCCAATAATCTAATGTGAACAATACATTACTAGGAAAAAGTTGCCCCTTCCTGAGCATACTGGAAGAATGGGGGGAAAAAAAACAGAAGAAGTTAGGTGGTGCCTTGTAAGGGGTCACTTAGATTTGGGGCTCAGTTCCTGTCACCCTCTTCTGGTTCCCATAAACAAACTAGGTATCATCAATGAGTTTCTATTTTTACAAATATCACTGCCTTCTAAAAAAGTCCTAGGAAGGGCCATTTTAAAATGATATTCAGTAACCCATTAGAGCTAAGAACTGGGATTAAGATAAAACAATGAATTACATAATTCTGAAACAAACTATGACACAAATGTACCTATCCAGAGTCAATTTCATGACCTGCCAATGAAGAGATACAGCCAAAATGAAATGTTCAGTTCCTCCACTCCTATGCCCTTTGTGAATGTGCATGCATATTTCTACTTACAAGCTTTTGCTTATACTTCAAGAACAATTTACTTACATTTCTGCTGAATTATATGTTCTTCAAAGATCTTCTCAAATGGTTTCTCTGTTGTTTCTAAACAAGTATTATTTCTCATGTCTTGACTTTTTACCAATCCGTACCCCCATTCAAATATACAAAAAAAATATATGAAACTATATATGTTTCATATATGTTATATATATATGAAAGTTTTGTTGGTTTTTACTAACATTCTCAGCTCTTTTGTCCATTCTCTGCATAGTTTAACTTTTTGAAAGTCTTCTGCTTTTGCTGTCTATTCTGTTTACGGCAATTTAGCTTCTGCTCCCACTGTTCCCAAAACCTCTACACTCAGTGTCTCAACGTGTTACATCGTAGCCTTGAGTTGAACACATACCAGCTGTTCACGATGTTTGTGGTGAACTGAACCACCCTGAAGGAGATGAGGAAAGGAAGAGCAGGTGCACCAATAGAAAAGTCAGGATGGGAAGCATTTCTTGCTGTTGTGATCCCAGTAGTTTGATGTAAAAGTGTGGTAAGTTTATAGTCTCAATGAAACCAAAGTTGGCTGTTCAAAGATATTTTTAAAACCAACCAAATTTGGCTATACTGATTAAGAATAAAAAAGTGTCAAATTACTAAAATAAAGCATGAAACTTGGGCCATTGCTGCTGCCCTTGTAGAAACAAATGGAGAGAATACTACCAACCATTTTATGGAAGAATATCAGATAATCTAGATGAAATGGACAAATTCCTAGAAAGATATGAACGACCATAACTGACTCAAGACAAAGCAGAGAATTTGAAAAGATCTATAAAAAGTAACATGATTAAATTAGTACCCAAAATATTTCCCATAATATTAAGATCAGATTGCTTATGTTTATCCAGACTAATTTCAGTACTATCCCATTACTGAAGAACATTTTTAGATATAAATGACAGGCTCTTAAGAATGATCTATTTTCCTAAGAATGCTGTTTTTTAAAAAAAAAAAATTAAGTGGACAAATCTTTCTCTTCTCCATCTTTAAAGAGCAATAGAATCAATAGACTCATACAAAAAATATGGAAATAACTCATCAGACTTGTATTAACATTCATTGATGGTATTTTTTTTTTTTTTTTTTGGTACTGGGGATTGAATTCAGGGGCTCTCGACCACTGAGCCACATCCTCAGCCCTATTTTGTGTTTTATGTAGAGACAGGGTCTCCCTGAGTTGCATAGCGCCTCGCCCTTGCTGAGGCTGGCTTTGAACTCGCAATTCTCCTGTCTCAGCCTCCCAAAGTGTCATTGATGGTATTTTGATGTGTGTCCTTACATATGCTTTATAGTCTATGTATGTATGTGTAGTTATGAATGTACATACATGAGTGGGAGCATAACACACACATATGAGAGAGACACAGAAATATGTGACTAGATGGAGAAATTTTATTCTGCAATTATAATATTCATATATTTAAAATTGTTTATATTTAGACAACATATGGATTTTAACAAATAATAGTAATTAAAGTAGAAAGCAGGTTGTTAGGGCCAAGGAGGAAAAGGGAATGGGATGTGATTTTTTAATAGTTATAGTTTCAGTATTGCAAGAAGAAAAGCATTTTGGAAACTGATTACAGAATGATGTGAATAAATTTAATAATTCTGAATTGTACATTTAAAAATGGTTAAAATGGTAAATTTTATGTTATATCTATGTTACCACAATTAAATTAAAATTTTTAAAATAATTTTAAAAGCTTGAAGAAAATCCTAGAATTATTTGCATAATGCACATTTCTGAAATGCTATTTTCCTCTGTGTGTGTATGTGTGTGTGTGTGTGTGTGTGTGTATAAACATTAATTACAATCAATACATGTTGCTCAGACTTATTTCCTTTAGATTCTCTGTTGAAGTACCGACTGGCACTTGTTTGTGTATCACGTGGGAATTTAATATTTACTATGTCGGAATTCTTCTGTTCCTAAAACATACACTTTGGAAACACACAGTGTTTTCATACAACTGGAAGGATGCACACACACCAGAATTTAAGACTTACAATTAGTCTCCTGCTTGTATCCTTAAGCAATCCTTGTAAATACCACTTTTCTTATTAACACTGCCTTCTGTTCTCATTAAGTTAAAACAGGGTACTGTTAGGAATTTAAAGCATATTGTTCCCTAATTTAAATAGATAATATCTCACTCAAAAAAAGAAATCTGTGGACCTTAAAGTGAACTTGTGAAAATGGAACAAATAGTTTGAAATATTTTAAATAACAGAAGCTATAATTAAATTTTTTGCAATGTCTTAATAGGATGCCTAATGTAACAAAGATTTGGTTCTCTGATTTTCACCAATAATGGTTATATGTTATAGTCTTATTTTTTGTTTTTTACTATATTTGAATGACATACTTCATTTCATACATCCTTTACTTACTGATAGAACATTAATATTGCTAATGGAGGAAGCTTACCTAGTTCAATGTTTGTAAATGTCAACTAGCCAAAAGATATTTAGAAGCCTATGAATGTTCACCTTTCTAATATTTGCTTAAAGCCATCTGGAATTAATGTTCTCCACTACTCTCTCCTCTCACCTCAAAACCAAAAATCTATATACAGCAGCTGACACAAAATATATTAAATAAGGCTGGCATTCAACTCTCTTATATTCAAGCACAAGCACAAATTACATATGCATGTAAAAAATAAATTATCTTGATAGTATTCTGTGCATTTGTGTCAAGTTACTCTTTGATATATCTAAAAACTTCCAGTAAAACACATACTGTTTAGTTTGGATTAATCACATGCTCTTGCAGGTCTACCAGGATTCATTTGCTGGCTGAAACAACTAACACAATATGCCCTTCACACCAAGTCTTATGTTTTCATTTTATTTTCCTACCTTGACTGAAGAGTCTACATTTGTTAAAAATTTGTAAGGTGGTACAGAAAAATTACTTGTAGAGTTAGCTGCTTGTGGAAGATCAGCTGCTCTTTCTTCTGACCTCTGAAATATGAATTAGAAAAATGGAGTCCATAGAACTGATTTCTCTCACTCTGGAAAACCTTTATCTCCTCCAGATAAGCTGCTTATATATGACACAAAAAATCCAAAGAATGTCCTGGGCAAGTAGCATTTGTTTAGAGAGTCCTGGACTTTGCAGTGCTCCATTAATCCTTTGGAGGTTTATTCTATCAACACCTAATGTACCACAATCTGAGTAAATCATAAACTTGGTTTCCTAATTTCCCCATTTTCACTACTCTCTTCTTCCACCATGATACCCTCATTCCATAATCCAACATTTATTTAGTCAATGTTTACTGAATCCTTCTCTGTACAAAGCACTTTAAAGTCTATTATTAGACATGGAATGATTTGCATATGGCAGCCTTAAACCTTAAATGTCACAGAGCCAATTTTTCTATTTTCAAGACCTTTGAGTATTCTGTAAGTACGGATCTTAAACTATCCAGGTTTACCTAGTGAACACTTCCCCTTAAGCTTCTGCCTCCTTTTTTTCCCAGTTGCTATTTGTTCTACAAAAATCCTAAGAAAAATAAAAATTAATTTTCCAATAAAACAGATCTTTCACTTTATCCCCTATTGACAGCAATTTCAAATTTCTAAGTTCATACTTGTCTTAGTCCAACCTTGTCTTTTCAACTCTTTCACATCGTTAAAGAGTTACTATTGTCTCAAATGATCCATAGAGTTAGTCTCTCAAATTATTCACATTATAATGATAAATTGAATGAAACATTTCCAAAAACTTAAAAAGTAGCTAACCTATACAATCCCTCAAAAAAAAAAACCAGTTAATGAAATTTGTAATTTCTACAAATATTTTTGAATACCGATACATCACAAACCAAACTAATGGAAACCATAAAACAGATCAAAGATCTGATCAACTAATCCAACCTAAAATTTTAAAAATGTAAATTTAATCTTTTCCTAAGAAAAGAACTATGAAACAGTGGTCCACTAATAAAGGGTATTGTCAGAAAAGTAAAACTCATTCTGATTTTTTAGGAATGAACTCTTCTATCTAAACTAAAGCTAGAACATATAGAATGATAAGAAGAAATGAGGTTTTAGCTAAATAGCCATGGATATTGAGGCTATTATCTGTTGGTTTGGAGTTCTCATTTTTACACTAATATTCAGCTTCAGGAATTTAGGGACTCATTAACTTTGCTAAACATGGAATTTAGTTTTTTTTTAAACTAATTATTTCTTTACAATTTTATTTACCAATGCACTCTTCTAGTTACTCACAAAAGAACAAATTTTACCAAACCCCAACTCTAGCAGTCAAGGAAATAGTTTCATTTAAGCATCCCTTGAAAGCAATTATTTATGGTCTTCACAGAAATTTGAGTGAAGATTTTGTGGTCCATTTATTTGGCGAGAGATTAAAGACTATCTGTAAAATAATTTCAATACTTGAAAGTCTGACTTTGGCTAATGCATTTTTAAAAATAGAGCAAAAGCAAAGGAATGATCTCTACCTCCTATCAGAAATAACTTTGCCTAATTTAATTGACCTTTTGGGGGCTCTCAAAGTTATATTGATTTTTAATAAGACTGATTTGAGAAGGTCTTTTGGCATTATCAAACTTCTATAAACCAAAATTATTATCAACACAATAGTTTTATTAAAAATGATGCTGATGGCTGTTTTTGTAAATATTACTTGCATTGTTGTTTTCATGATCTCCAAATAGAAAATATTTTTTTTAATCCAAGCGAAACACATATTTAAAAAATCCTTCACTGGGAATCTTCCCTACCTGATGTGTCCTACCTTTGACTAATATGCATCAGTTACTTTGCCATAATTTCTGCAATTCAGTTGTCTCTGGGTCTCCCTTAAGATCTCCGTGCTTCTCATATTTCAAGTTTCTTTGGAGCAGCAATTCTCAACCATGGCTTCAGAGTCCTAATGTCCAGCCTGGACCCCAGATCAATTGCATCAGAAACTCTAGGGGTGAAACTCAGACATCAATAATTTCAAAAACTCCCAGGTGGTTCCAAAGTGCAGTCATGGTTGAAAAACGCCATTTCAAGTGAGAAATGACCTCAGGCTATCCTAAACTTTCCTATTAATAGCCTAACATATTATAAATGTCAAAATGGCATCAATGAACAATTAATGGTTGTAAAATAGATCTATTTGTTTGTTCCAGTACTGCTATTTTTGTAAAGCTACCATGTATATGCCTTGTAATTTGAAATTTGAGCCAATTGGTGATAAAAAATTATTGCTTTATTTAGTTCAAAGCTGGAACATGCTTATTTAAAAATGGCAGCTCTCAGTCAAATTTTGGCCATTTAAATATGCATCTAAAAAGCATACTTTGGACATAGTGTTACTCTTAAAGAAAATAAGGAAATTTTTAATAACTTTCAGGTAAATAATAAGCTGTAAATGTCATTTATTCAGATTAATTTGTTAATACATAGAATTCCTAAGAGTATCTGCTCCTCTAATTCATTTACATGAACTCTTTTGTACTGAACGCTTTTTGCTAACTTCTGTAGTAACTAAACTCCTTCGTATCATATCCTTAAGCATTTTAGCTTACAGACAAGGAAAGTCCTTGTTATGGCACATTCTAAGAGCTCCAAAGAGAATCATCTGTATGATTTTGATCTCACCTTTAAAGTTTAGCTCCAAGTTATTTAGCTACCTATTTATTTATATGAAATTTGCTTCAGAGTTAATTTTCAAAACTCTCTCCTAAGTTTGTTTTTAAGTAATTTCTTTCTTGGATCCACCGCAGGGTAGGAATAAATAAGGTGCCTTTTCTTCATGAATAATAAGCACATCTTTCCTCAGAAGATTTCTAATTTTCACTTACCATAGCATTTTAAATAGGCATAGAGTTCCTTCTAATATTTTTAATTCAGAAAACAACTTTGCCATTTTATTTAATGAGGCCTAACAAATTTTGAGATATTAAGTTTCTATTTTAAAAAATACTTTCATATTACAATGTAACTCACTAGAAAATAAAATTAGGATGTGATTATTAACAATGATGTTAACCAACCTGGTCTTGAAAACACAATAAATCTCATGACAATATGTTTTACCAGACTTCATTCCAACAAATTGATCTATGTATCTAACTAGAAAATTTAATTCAAGAAACGGTTGTTGATCCTAGGTTGTTGGGACCTGAATTACAATGTAGATTTGGTGTATTCATTTTAAGTGAACCATACTTTTCATGCCGATTCATGGACTGGTGATGTGGGACAGGAAGTAAATCATCTCCATTAGGTAGTCTTTCTGAACCTGCTTCCTAAGGAAAACTGAATAATCTCATCATTTCTCCTTCCAGCGCATGTTAATATTATAGAGCCCTGACCATCATATCTTTTCTTTCTCCCCATGCTGCTAGGGTAGTGATTTGATCTGATTCATTATCTGTATCTTAGCAACTAGGGGCTCACATTAGGTCCTCAATAAGTATTTAGTGGATGGATGACACAAAGGTTTAGAATATGTTAAAACTCATCAAATTGCATATTCGGTATTTGTATATTTCACTTCATGAAAATTGTACTTTAAAAAGAAAATGTTCTAATACCCCTTGGAACACGATTTCAGAACCAGATCACAAACTATTATAGAATATGAGACATTACCTTTCACAAAAAAATTAGCATCAAACTTGATAATCTACACTCTTCATTAGAATCAAAAATATATTTTACTATTTTACAAAACCAAATTCATCCTCAAATTTGCCACCAGTATGGATATTCAAATACTGTTCAGACATATGTGACAATTTCAAGGGAAATATTTTAAATACCAATACTTCCACTAGAATAAAATTGAAAATTTCTACAGTATGTATTTATATATTTCATGGGCTTATGCAAATTTGGTTGTTACTAAAAAATGACAAAATTTCCTTTGTGTTGTCTTTTGTATAAAGTAAACATAATGATTTATTTTTAGAAGATTTTTGAAAATATCAGAATGTTAGGTATTAAATATAAAAACATGGGTATAGAATAAAACAACATAAATGAACAGAGGAACATTATTTCTCAGCTAATAATATAAATTGGTTTTAGAAAGCATATCAATACCTTACCTACAAGTTAAAATCTTTCAATTTATAAATAGTTATTTAGTCAATCATTTTTAACAGTTATATAATAAACCATTTTAAAAAGACATACAAACTAAGTGCATGAATCCCCACCCAAAAAACAAAAGCAAAAAATTCACAGCTTTCTGTTTACTAATTATTTTAATAGTCTTCTCTCTTTGACATCATTACTTGATCTTTTACAGACAAGAAAATTTGCAAAGTCTAAATTTTTCTTATAAACTTGACATGAGAAGCTTGGTTTAACTGACATAAAAAAATTGAAAACATGTTAATTCAGAAGTGGAATAGTAAATTCTTACTATTCTAGAAAGATAGAATATTAGGGATAAAAATATATTAGAGTCTAGAGTTTTGCTTCTTAAGAAAACCTTTTTTATTTAAGAAAATATTATGCAACTTGTCATTATATGAAAATAAATAGAAAGTAATAGAAATGGATGAGTGCCCAAAACCTTAATTGCTGACTCATTCTTTCACTTTTTCAATGAATCCTATGAGACAGCTATAGGAAAATTAACTTTAGAAGATAAATAATGTTTTCATGTACACAGCAAGAATGTCCCATTTCCCAGGAGGGCATAATTGTTTCTTGGTCACAGAGTTAGTGTGTAGTAGAATATATTACATACTCATGATTAATTTGTTTTTGCCTTATGTTTATAGATTATATTAAAGGCATAATTCTTTACAGAAGTGGTCATTAACTTTAAAAACTTAATTTTACAAATTGACGCAGTTCCCATAAAACAGAAATAGCATTATTTGCACTGCAGTTTGAATTTCTTTCCTATCAGTGCATAAGATTGCTGCATATGTAAATGCACCATCTCTCTCAGCATTTCTTATGTGCTTTGCAAATGAAGGTGTCTAAAATAAATTCTATAACTCAATTTCTGGTTTTGTTGTAAACCACATAGTAGTTAATAGCTTAGCACACCTGATTTGACTTGACATTTTAAAAATTGATTTATTGCACTCCCTGCAAAACCGATTAGCTCTAATCTTGCAAATGCAATAGGTTCCTCTTGCCATGATTATTATTATGCGGCCTATAGGTATGTTATGTCTTCACCCAGTTTATATAATTGTGATTTATCATCCATTTTCAAGAGAAATCATATCCCCAAAGCAAAAGCTTCTGCCATTTTCTACTGACTACAGTGCTGCACATTACCTGAATAGCAAACTGGTTACAAAGAGGGACATACACAAATCACCCTATTTTAAATCCAGAATAAATTCTGGGGAGGAACCAGTATATCTTTTATAATTCAGAGTAGGTGTGGTCAATGTCTAAGAATTTAAACACAATTAATGTAAAGTTCATGGTTTGCTTCTATTGACTGTGAACAGTTGTGAAAAATGGGCTAGACATGATGGACTTCCTAAAGATTTTTAGAATGGACTAAATAATTAAGTAGAGTTGGTGATGATTTGGACTATATGGAGAAAATGACATATTTTTCTGCTTTTTTTAATAATTTCCATTTTCAAACTGTAATTCATTCTTTAAAACTGAAAATGGCAGTTTGACAGGCATTGTGTATAATTACACTTCCCATTTTATCTAATGTGCAACTTCTATTGATTCACAGTAAAAACATAGAACTGCCATCCTGAATAGCTACTCCACAGCTATATTAGCAAGTTACTTTTATGTTCAGGTTTTGTTTTCATGTTATTGTCTAGTAACAAAGGAAACTTTGAGCATTCTTCATCTTTTCTGTTATTGATGAGTACCTTAATTATGGCATGTTTAAAGAAGTTTTGGAATATTACCAACATACTGTTTCTCTGAGTTTTCTCTTAGATTATCAATAGCAAAAATGGTGAAGCAATGGGAAGTCAAGTTAAAGAAAATCATAATTGTGCCATACATGGGGACAAAGAAATGAAATGATTTTAGAGGCTGGGGCTATGGCTCAGCGGTTGAGCGCTTGCCTTGCATACGTGAGGCACTGGGTTCGATCCTCAGCACCACATAAAATAAATAAAGATATTGTGTTCACCTACAACTAAGACAAAATATTTAAAAAAAAAAAAAAGAAATGAAATGATTTTAGAAAAATAGAAATTATTTTAATATATATTGCAAATTTCAAAGAGAGAATACATACAGTTAACATAAAGGCATCAACTATAAAAACTACATTTCAATCAATAATTCATGTTTACATTTACATTAATTACATGAGTTTTTTAACTAACTGTTGCAAACTTTTTTGAAAAGGGCTTTGATCTTTATAAAAGGAAATGACAAAATTGGAAAATATGAATTATCCTTGAAAAATTGCATGAAAATCCTATTTATAATAAATACATTTATAATATTAAGATAAAAAAGAAATACAACATAAACATGAAAAACTTCTGTGTATAAAATGAACGATACATACTACCTCTACTTAAAAACATATTTATAGTTGTCTGCAAAAGGCAGTTCCACAGCTAAGGGAATGTATTTTATATATGTTCCAATGGTAAACAAATCCATAGATAGGAAGCTGTTATTGAAATGTTATTTATAATATAAATGGGTGCATTATAAAAAAAAATTCTTGGCTAAATAAATGATGGTACACCATTACAAAGAAGAACTAAATAGTCATAAATGATATTGTGTACTGACATGGAGTGATCTCCATAATATACAGTTCAGCGAATAAAGAAGCTTACATCCAAAAGCATATGTGGTTTATTTCCTTTTATATAAAATGCTAGAGTATATGCATCCAGAGATATGCTTATATATGTTTTTAACTTATAAATAACGGTTGCCTTTGGCAGCCAGATTTTTACTAATATATATTTACTCATTTTTAGTAAGAATGCTAAAAACACTAACCATCTTTGTACAACGGCTCTGAATGTTTTGGCTTACCCTCCATATGTACCCTATTGTTGAGACGTTGAGACTACCTGTGGTTTTCTCATTTGAGGCGCTGTAAGGTAATATGAATATAAATACATTCTAAACAGTTGTAGTCAAATAAGTAACCCTTTTGTGAATACTCCTTAAACCTTATACAGAAGTATAAGGGATTAAAAAGGGAAGGAAGTGTGGAATGAATTTTTCGAAAACACGCTATGTACTTGTTTAAATATACCACATTGAATCTTACTGTTTTGTATATCTGTAAATCACAAATAAAGAATAAATAAATATCCAGGTGCCTGTATTCCAAGCAACTTGGGAGGTTGAGATAAGGGAATTGCAAGTTCAAGGCCAGCCTCAGCCATTTAGTGTGTCCCTGAGAAACTTAGGGAGACCCTGTCTCGAAATTAAAAAAAAAAAAATTAAAAGGGGCCCAGTATGTAGTTCAGTGAGTAAGTGCCCCCTGGGTTCAATCCCCAGTACCAAAACCCAACCAAACAAAAACAGTAGAAATAAATAAACAAGTGAAAGGAAGACCAGTAAAGAGGATAGGGGGAGGAAGGACTGGAGAGAAAGCAGGCTGGGGACTGGGGACCGAAATGGAATAAAAAAAATACCAAGCATGCATAATTTTGTCAAAATGAACCCAATTATTAGGCCTAACTATAATGCACTATTAAAAGGAAAAGAAAAAAGAATGTAATGATAAAGAGGGGGAGATAGGTAGATTTTGGTTAAAGGGTATATGATTAAAGTTAAGAGAGAAAGTATTTTAAAAATATAGAATAGGTAAATACAGAAATACAGAGAGTATTTAAGTGACTGCCTGAGGCATAGAGCAGAGGGAGAGAGGACAGGTATTGGTGGGGGAGATAAACTGGGAATGACAACTAGTGTTTAGGGAGTTTTTTTTTGAGTGATGAAATGTTCTAAAATTGTGGTGACAGTTGCGTAAGTGCAAAGACTAATAACCTTTGGATTGTATGCTTTGGGTAAATTGATAATAGGTGAGTTATATCCCAATAAACCATTTTTTAAAAAATGGTTGTTGTTTAAAGCTATAAGATCTCTCTATTCATATTTCAAATTGGTCCAAGGTCACTATTGTCCTCCTAATAAAAATAAAATTCAAACTATCATACTATCATCCTGGATCTATACTATGTAAGCTTAAAGCTTTCACCAGACAATGATGAGATAGAAGTAGCCCTTGTGTCATTAGGAGATATTGTATCATATATATATTTCAAAAAAGATAAGAAAAAAATGAAATTTACCTCTGGATGCACCAAAAAAAAAACCCAAGAGGCATGGAGCTGATTCTTAGATTCAGTTTACTAAAGAAAGGGACCATTTGCTTATCCATTAGTAAGAATAAACTACCCCCCACCTTAGTGGCTTTAAACAACAACCATTTCATTTTATTCCTGATTATATATGAGGAGCTAGCTCTATGCTATGCCCTATGCCTAGCCATTGTGTGAAAATGGGAAAGGCACAAAGGAAGGAGGAACTATGTGATTGGATTACTTGTGGTTCCAACGTGCAGCTCATGGCCAGAATTCAGGGGCTTACGTGCCTTGCCACATGGACAGCTGTTGCCTACGTGCATTGTCTCTGATTGGCCAAATGGCCCTATAAGTTGAATGCTTGTTCCACAAATAAACGGGTGCCTGCTCTGACTGGACTCCCTAGCATGTCTGAAGGTCCTGTGGCTGCGGAGGGCTGGGAACGGACAGCTAGTCGGCTCCAACTCTTCCCAACTTCCACAGCTAGGTGAATATGGGAGTGCCCCTTCAACCCGCTGGCTCTGGACGGACTGCAACCCCCGCAATTATACAGGTTAGAAATTTGGGTAGGGCTCAGCTGGGCTGTATTCTGCTTTCACAGGGCAACAGATGTGGTCAGTTGGCTGAATGACTTTAGGAAGTCTCCACATTCTGTCACTACACATTGTCTCTCTCAGTGGGCTATCTTAGCTTCCTTTCTGCATGGAGGTCCCAAGATTGGATGTCCTCTATGTGGATTGTTTCTGAGACACAGTGGCCAAAGAAGGAGAAAGAGGAAGTCACAAATCTCTTGACCCCAAACTCACAGATATGCATCATTTTCATTTCATTCTATTTTGAAAAAGCCAGTCCCAGAGCCACCCAGATTCAAGAGAAGACGCAATAGATTTCACCTTTCAATGGGAAGAAGGGGAAAGAATTGGTGGTTAAATTTTAATCTCGGAATAAGGGATCTTAATACATTGTTTGACAAAAGATCAGTTTCCACTGTTAGGTAAATAAGGTTAATCCAATTAGCGACTCTTTTCTTAGATTTAAACTGATATTTTCCTCCTTATCTGGGTTGGGGAGAGGATATGTGTTAGGTCTGGTCAGGGTCCAGGATGTTCAATTAGGGAGACTGGTCAGTAGCTGCAGAATGGAGTGGCAAGCCAGATGCTTACACTACCAGTAGACACGCCTCCTATCAGTCAGCGGGTTTTCCTGACCTATCCAGGAAGAACTCTGGCCTTCTCTTCCTGCCCTCAAGCCCTCCCCTTCCTGACCGGGCTTTCTTGAAATTCTCTGTGCACAGAAGTTCCAGCGCCATTTCCCCCGGACGCTCCCTGATGGACGGGTGGATTCGGCCTGAGCGCGTGTATTCCAATGAAGCCTTGCCGAGTGGCTTAATTCATCTCCTTCCTGGTTGTCTAATCTTTACAATATGAATTTGCAAACATTGCCTTACAAAAGTAAGGTCATATATTGTTCTGCTTTAATCTTGAAAACTATGTAAATTTATGGAAATGAAACAGAAAGAAGCATACAAACAAAAACAGCTCAGAATGTATACATTGGATCCAATTTGTGTGGCACTATATCACAATACTTTCCCTCTTCTTTAAAAAGCAGTAAGATACAGAAAAAAATGGTGTTGAAGAAAATATTAATTCTCATATTTAGTGCACAGTATTTCCTTCTAAGCTTGTAAATTAATATTTATATCACATACAATAAAAAACAATGCTGTTATAGCAAAAAGAATAATTCTTCCCCTTTCCCAAAGATGTCCACATCCTAATCACCAGAGTCTGTTTGTACCTTGCTTTACACAGCAAAAAGGACTTTGCAGATGTGATTAGATTAAGGACTTTGAGATGTGAAGATTAACCCAGATTATCTGGGTGTACTCAATATAATCCAAGGATCTTTTTTAGGTAAAAGAGAAAGACAGGAGTATGAAAGTCAGAAAAAGTTGTGAGGAAAGTATAGGAGGAGGTCAGAAGCCAATGAATGCAGGAAGCTACTAGAAGTTAGATAAGGCAAAGATGAGATTCCTTCTGGAGCTACCAAAAGAAATACAACTTAACTTTAGCCCCATGAGACCCACTTCAGATTTCTGACCTGCAGGACTGTAAGGTAACGCATTAAGCCACTAAATTTGCAGTAACTGGATATAGGAGAAATATGAAATTAATAAATTATTAAGTATTTTGAAAATGAGCTTATAATTACCTTAAATGATAGCTAACATAAATAAATCATCTAGAAAAATTTTTTTTCTAATTGTATGACAGAAGAGCAGCTACAGCTATTTAAACTAATGCATGGGATTCAAAAACACTGTGATTTTTAAATAAGAGAGTTGATTGAAGGCATGCAAAATATGCTTTGAAGAGGCATCATAGATATATAAATCCTTTCTGAAGCATATTTTATAATCCATATTAAAATTTTTGAAATAAAAATACTCAATGATAAGTTATTTATTGTTTTATTTTAACCTATACAAAAATTTGTATATTTAGGGCTATTTCACATATGAAATACAACAGTAAAAAATATTACAAATCTTATGAATATTTATGAATATTTATACATATTTGTGTGTATACATGTACACCTAATCTCTGTTCTCCTAAATAACTCAATTGAACAAGGAAAACTATGTAAAGAGCAGAAAGAAATAAGAATTTCACTTCAAAACTATTTAATATGATAGGAAAGCAAGTACAAAACATTGCTTTACATATTAAAATATTTAAATTTTTGATTCTCAAGTACTTTTCTCTGATTTTAGAGAAAATTCAGTAATCCAGAATATTTTGTTAGCAAACAAAACAAAACATAATTCATGTGATTCTGTCCACTTATATTAGTCTGGAGACAAAGTTTACATCTTGAATTTTGTTGGTAATTTTTAAATTATAATTTACTAGTTTAAAAAAATTATGAGTGGAAATCCTTTAATAATCAATTACCACATCCAATTAGTCCATAATCATTGAAATATACAATTGGGATTCGAGCTCATTTCAAATCTCCAAATACAAAGTCACTTAATTCACAACTCCATCTGTGCCTTGGTCTCTAGAGTCTGACAAACAGTCTCCAAATTGTTTTCTGAGTTTTCATCAAAACAAGACACTAGTTTGGAGTCTATTTTAACATTACTTGCATTATATAGGGACTCACATGGCATCTGGTTTGACTTTTCTCTAATCAAAGTTGCTAGCTGTTCTGTGTCAGGAAGGATGTAAGTATTCCCTAGAAACAGTGCTGTTATTTAGAACACAACAATAGCAGAATTGAAGCCCAGATCTTATATTTCCTATTCATAAAATTGTAATTGGCCTTTTTATGCCTGTGTTACTCTTGAGACAGAATTAACTTTATGTACATATATGGAATACCCATAATACTCAGAATAGTTCAGATTTTCATTTGCCAAAAAGAATTACTAATAAAATCAAAGTATACTTTTCTTTAGTCTTGGGGGCTATGTGTAGTTTAATATTACCTCTTGAGATGATGTTAAATTTCATTTATTGGAAATAACTGGCAAAGAAAGAACTATAGTATAATCTTTGTAATAGCATTGTAAATAGAGAAAAACCCTCCAAACATTTATATTTCATTTTTCATTTCATATTTCATTTCATTTCATATTTCATTTGTAGAACAAAGTGGACTCCTTGAAAATATCAAACATTTATATTCTACTTTTCCGTATTGCTGTGTGTGCAGGTCTTGTTGGGCAGTTCACTGGATTCAAGGTCTGTTTTACTAGGCTTGACTTGGACTCACTGACATCCAGTGAGCCTGCTTTTACTTACATGCATTGTGTTTAAAAATGCCTGCATCAAGCATCAACACAAATTATGTATATAAAATGTTTGGCACAATTTCCTGATTCACAATAAACAATCAACAAATGGTTGCTAATATTGAGAATGATTAAACAGAATGGACATTATCTCAACTCATGTAGATACAAGCTTCCAGAGACAGGAAGTTTCTTTGAAAAAGCTAAGAAAAGCAAGAATATAATTTTGCCAAAACACTAAAACTATGCCTTGGCCCTTTGTCTCTATTTATTTTTTATGTGTGTACTTAATAAGCGAAGTTAAGATTTTTTCAGCACTTGAATGAGAGCTTACATATATGCAAACACACTCTCAAAGTAATTTATTATTTTTAAGATATCCCTTATGTTGTCTCCATTACTCCTATGAGTGAAATCTAATATTTTAAAAATTCCATAAAGTGATGAACAATTATGAAATAAATATACAACTATTGATGGTAGAGACTAATGTATTGCAATGTGTTTTATACATATTTCCAGATATGTATATGTTGAGATTATTTTTTTCAAATAAGGTTACAGTGATCTGATGTAACATATCAAAAACCAAATAAGAGAAAGAAAGAGAACAATCAAAGAATCAACACAGAATTTAAAAAGAGAAAAAAAGAAATAAATCTTGGTCACAAAAGTAAATTCTTTGAGTTGAAATTCTTACATTTTATGTAAAAATGGGCCCTCTCTCTCTTTACTCAGTAAGTGGGCATGATTATTTGTGTCCAAGGTTCCCTATTGATCAGAAGGTACAAATTGGAGGTGAGAAGCAGAGATAGTGGCCACAGCGAGAGGTGACCAATTACCCTGGTTGAGAATAGATCTGTACTAATTCTCTGTGACCAGAGTGTTGAACATGCCTTACTCCCAACATAAACAAAATATAGCTTAATTCCATCTTCCATCATCCCCAAGTAGAAATCCACTCAGCAGTACTCATGTCCAAATGTTCCTGAATGGATTCTTCAGATGACCATGACTTTTCTGCTTATTATTAGGTAAGAGAGAATTTTATATCATATTAAGCATCAGTTTAAATTTAAGTGTAAGTTAAATTTAGATCGAGAATCTAGTGCTACAAGTCAAGATTTGAAAAAAAAAGAAACAAATAAAACAATTTACAGTTCACCTTACATTACCCTACATGACCTGCTGTTAGCTAGAAACCTGGAGGAGGACCATAGTGTGGAGGGCTAATATTTCACTATACTTAGTACACTTGAGGGTTTCTGCCTGGACCTTTCCTTCAGTCCCTTGACTCAGGAGAGCCACCTTTGCTCATTTGGGTAGTCCTTTGCATTGTCTTCCTCACTTCTGAGGACATAAAACCTGGCTCCTTCTGTGGATGTCTCTTTGTTCTATGATTATGGCAACGTAAGTAATGTCTGGTTTTTTCTTCAATAAGTTACATAACAGATCTGTGGGAAATGCTCATCTACCTCTAATGCCAAAAGATTACAGAAGTATAGGTTAATTTTAATAGGATGTCACTTAAGCATAAATCAGACCTAGTTTACATTCTGTTTTAGGATTTCCAAGAATGAGTCTGGTATAAGTACTCAGTGTTCCTCAACCTCAGGTAATGTATCTCAACATTAATCATTTCTATTTTAACTTCTGCTACTAGGTTTGGGTCTCTAAGGACATTTCTCCACTTCTGTTTTTCAAAGGGCTAGGACTGATCTATCAGCTCTCTTGAAAGAGCCCTGTCACTAATCTCTTTCCACATCTTTCACCTTTTCTGGTCTACAAAGTGACCTAGGAATTACGGAACTGTCTTCTTTCCTTGATCTTTTTGTTAGTTTGTTGATGAGAAGGCCTTTTTCTTCTGTCTTATCTTTACTTTGTTCTTCTTATGCTAGCCAAGGCTGAAGTAGAGGGATTTCTACTCAATGATCTATTTCACATCATGAGAAAAGCAGTTGAAGCCACTGTGTAAAAGCACATATCTGTTCATATGTCAGTAATTTCTGTAGCACTGCAGAGCCACAATGCTACAGGGCTGTTCTGCTCATAGCATCAGTCCAGGCTACAGCCTGGCCATCCCCTGAGACCTTGTTTGAAGTGGAGTATCTCATGCACACCTCTGATAAATACTGAATCAGAATCTATATTTCAGTAAGTTCCCTAGGAAATTGATATAATATTAAAGTTTGAGAAACATTTAAATAGGAGAATATTAACAATGAGGGTTTCAAAATAATTTTCCAAAGTGTGCTCCTTATAAAATTTATGTTCCAGCGTATGTTCCCCAAGAAATAGTTTTTGTAATCAAATGTGTTTTAAAATTGGTAGGTTAAGCATATTTACTTTCTGTGGGATTTCTTACAGTCCAATTTAAGCACTGTTGTATTCTAAGAGTAAAAATGGCATGTGTGATATTTCTCCAAGCGATTTGACCTTGAAGAAATGTTTTGTTGGGGTTGTATATTAATATCCCTTGGAATACTGAAGTTTGTAAAAAACAGTTGGAAAATGGTACCTGAAATTATGAAGAACTCATCACATTCTATCATACAAACTCTACTTAAAACATCAGAAAAGCTGAGTGTGTATGGTGGCGCATGCTTGTAATCCCAGCCACTGGGAAGGCTGAGGTAGGAGGATCACAAGTTCAAAGCTGGGCTCAGCTATTTAGCAAGGTCCTAAGCAACTTAGCAAGACACTATCTCAAAATAAAAAATAAAAAGTTTGGAAATGTGGATCAGTGATAAAGCACCAGTAGGTACAATCCCCAATAACAAAAAAACAAAAAAACCAAAAAAATCCAAATCAGAAAAAAGTCCCTGTTTCGGGCTTAAAATTACATATTGTAAAAGCTGTTTATGTGAAATATTTTATTTTCTTAACATTAAATTTTAAAATAGATGATGTTTGCTCCCATCTTCCTACTGCTGTCTCTAGGCACATTACTCTCATTCTGTCTGTTGGTGTCAGGGACTTAGCATATACCTGAATCTCAACATCCATTGGTATATTCAGACTCAAGGTGTCCCTCTTCTTTTGCCCCTTATCAAAAAAGAGTCATTATTACTTTCTTACTAAAAGAGATAACCACCATAAACTCTCTGTTCAAGCCATTCTCTGATAAGTAATACCTAAATTTGCCTGGATGTGTTGTTTGTTTTTTAAATAGAGGAGACCTAAGAATGAAAATCTCTTATTCAGAGAAAAAAGAAATGTTGTTAACAATTCAAATATGTTGTATCTAAAAACAATCTCTGTGAATATCTTTAACATGAACACTGTTAGATATTTGGAAATTAAGAGTACTATACTAAGAAATCATTAAATATGAAAAAAATTAGTACACTCTCATTTCATTTTATGAATATGTTCTCACTGAGTGTTTCTTTCTCAGTTGAGAAAAGAAACTTGAACGGCTTTTGTATTTTTATATCATTATATAGGGTCTAGGAAGACAAGTTTTACAATCATGAAGTTTCATTGCCAGCTTTTTCTCTTTTCCTTAGAGCTTATACGGACAATTTGCATCAAAAGTATAAGTTACCTGTGAATGTGTTTTCAAATTTTTCCATCCATATTATTTTCCAGCTAAAAATATATATTATTTTCAGTCTCATTCATTTTTCTCTTTACCATCATTCATTTTCTCTTTACCATAGAGTTTGGTTTCTCGTCTTATAATTACTTGCATCATAATAGAAGTTAGTTATAATTTCAGTCTAATTTCATCTGACACCCCAAATTGTTATTATTTCACATATTCGATCACCACAGAGATAATCAGTGTTTAAAACATTATAAAATATGAATTTATATATTACCAATTGTCAGACTCATTTTGAACCATCTTCTCTACCTGGCATTTCATAAAGGAATTATTAAACATCATTATGGATAAATTAAGAAACCAACTAAGCAGAATTAAGAAAATGCATAGAAGCTCAATGATATACAAACACCTATAATTCTGGCTTCCTTTGAGGCTTTTTATTTGGAGCTCAGATTTGAAATCAACACTTGCTTACTTTACTTCCATATTTATTTATTCAAAAGATATTCATCCAATGCATATTAAATATCCTGCTGTTTCCAACTTAGAGGATTTAAGAAAAGTTTATAAAATAAATACATAATATCAGGTAGTGATATATACTAAGAGGAAATGAAATCATTTAAACAAACAGAAAATGAGTTGAGTAGGGTAGCAAGAGATCACTAATTTAGACATAATCAATCAGCTATATTTTAGGTATGTATATTTTGATAATATTATCCCAGTTATACCCTGTCAACTCAGGTTAAAATCCACACTCAGTTTTAGTTGCTCTAAATATGATTAACTATTGATGAGATATCTCCCCATGAATTTTCTGTGGTCCATATTTTTTAGACCATACCAAAAGGTATCTTCAAATTACTCAAATCTTATAGCTTTTTATATTTGACATGATGGTGTAGAGAAACTTCATCTTAATCTTATAGAAATAAATCAAATCCAAATGGACTGTTCTAAGTGGAAATTGTAGTTATGTTAACAATTGTAATTATATGTTTTTTTAAGGAAATATTTAAGGAAACAAAAATATGTGAGTATTATTGTGTGTTTTTTCCACATTATGATTAAAATTTTGGTCAATGTAACAATGAAATTGAGAACCTTATTATTAAGAGCTACTTGATTTCATGTAGTGTCATAGTTTGGATATGAAGTGTCCCTCCAAAGCTCCTGCATTAATGTAGGAATATTCAGAAGTGAAGTGACTGGATTTTGAGAGCTCTAACTTAATCAACCCAACATAGTTTTAATGGACTGACTGGGTGGTAAGTGGTGGCATGGCTGAAGAAGGTGGGTCACCAAAGGCATGCCATGGAAGTGATCACCTTTTCTGTGGCCCCTTTTTCTTTCTCTCTCTTTCCTTCCTGGCTGCCATGAGATGGGCTACTTTCCTCCAATATGCCCTTGTGCTAAAATGTTCTGCCTCATCTTGAGCTCAGAGAAATACAGCTGGTTAGCCATGGACTGGATCTCTGAAACCATGAACCCAAATAACTTTTTCCTCCTAAAAGTTGTTCTTGTTAGGTACTTTGGTCTTAGAGACAAAAGGATGAATAATACAAACAGACAAATAGGGTAAAATCGAATAAACTTAATCACTTTTCAGGGAATATGTTAATATTGTAAAATTCAATTTTTAAAAAGTTACTCCTGGAAAGGTCATAAAAGATTATTTTAATAATTAGAAAAATCAGTTCATCAAACAGAAATTCTGTCAACTAAAAATGAACACCATCTGTTTTCAAATTTACACAAAATAAGTTAGAAATTGATGCTTTTGGCCTTCTGGGCAGATGCTCATTTGAGCAGAATTTGAGCATGCAAGAAACTTCTTCACCCTCCTGTTTGCCTTTTTATAGTCTCACACTAAAACTCTGCCCTCCAATCTGCTTGTGCTTTTTAATTCATCTTCAGTGTTTGGTAAAATCCATCAAGAGATTGTTGTAAATATCTAATATTTTTATCATAATCTCAATTTTAAACACAAGGTTAATATATCTTATCTATAACATAACAACTCATATAATCATATAAACTATATTGTTACATGATATAACAATAGTATATATGACTATACATAATAATAGTAGAATAGTATTGTTTTAGTCAGCTTTTCACTGTTGTGATTAAAGAACTCAACCAGAACAACTGTAGAGGAGGAAAGGTTTATTCCAAGGCTCATGGTTTCAGAGGTCTCAATCCATAGTCAGTAAGCTCCATTCCACAGAGATCAAATGAGGCAGGAAATCATGGTGGAAGAGTGTGGCCAAAGGAAACAGCTCACATGATGATCAGAAAGCTCAGAGGGAGGTCTCCACTTGCCAGATACAAATATATATCCCAAAACCATGCCCTCAATTCCCACCTCCTCCAGCCATACCCCACCACTTCAGTTGTCACTCAGTTAATCCCTATCAGGGTATTAATTCACTGATTGGGTTAAGACTCTCCCAACCCAATCATTTCTCCTCTGAACTTTCTTGCATTGTATCACATGTGAGCTTTTGGGGGACATCGCATATCTAAACCATAACAAGTATTATTTATCTTACATAAAATTAAAAAACAAGAATACTCTGATAAGTTTTACTATTTCAACAAACATGCAAAGAAAATAAGACTGAACTAGATCATTTGCCTCCATGTCTTCACTTTTGTAGTATTGTTATCAACTATTTAATGTTATCTATAACAACTATTTATGTTATCTATACATCTATGCTACTAGGATATATGTTGAATTATTACCTTTTAAGCAATAAGTCATAATATACCACTATACTATTATTCCTATGAAAAATGAAATAAGAAGAAAAGAGTGGTAACATTTTTAGAAATTTATTTTTATGTCCTCTAGAAATGAGCTAGGACATTTGTCATAAGGCTGGGTCTCCACTCTGCTTTCTGACAATCATTGTTTTTTTGACCTTTGTCATATCCTTCAGCTTCTCTATATTTCAGTTTCTTGATTTCTCTCTCTGACTCCCCAAGATAACTTAGATTAGTAAATTCTTTACAGATTTAAAATTGTTACTTCAACACTTACTTGAGCTCTTGTTACATCTTACTAGAACACTGTGGTAGACATTAAGAAAAACGGTTTTTAAAAGTTGATATGTTAAGGTGCAATTCCAAAAATCTCAAACAAAACTCAAAGTCTTTTTGAAGTAAAGACAACAGATTTATTCTGTTCAGGGTCAACGGAGAAGAAAGCAGACAGTTCTTCAGCCCAATATAAAGAGTGTAGGTGGACAGTAAGCTTTAAAAACCAAAAAAAGCCACAAAGCAGGGGACAGGAGAGGCAAGTACAATTATAAGGCACATTTCATAAAGTGTCACCAAGTTCTCAGAATTGGTATCTCCCGTACCTACTCAGGAAGTAAGATAGCACCAGCTTTATATTTTAGAGACATTGTGGTCAGGGTGCAAGTGGGTGGGGGTATCAGGTTCTATGCAAATGGGCTTTTACAGTAAGGTGGCCAATTTTGTGCAGGGTGAGATGTCTGAGAAGAATTACATTCAACCCATAACAGATATAATATCTTATTCCTTAAAGTACACTGAATAAATATTAACTAGAGACTAAAGATCATAGGTAAAATATGGGTAGAGTATTTATTAAAATAAAAAAAACTACTCAAAGCAATACCTATATGTGCAACACAAGCCCTTCATTGAACTCCTGGCTTCATAAAGTTTAGGAGTAATTATAGAATTAATAATGCCAGAATATCATGTGCCAGAATATGTGCAGGATCCAAGTCTCACTAGATTATGGAAGCAGATAGGCAGGGAAATATAAAGACAAGGTAGAAGTCAAGAGGAATGTTCTCATGATCTGATAGAGGAAGACATGGTCAGTGTTGCAGGTGCACTTTGGTTATTGGAACTCACGTTCCTGGTATTGGTTTATGTTTTCATGCTATTTTGCTGAGGATTCAGGTCTGAGATGATCTAATTTATGCTATTTGTGTAATCTGTTTTTCTACAAAAGAAAGGTGATCAGGGACCACTTGATTTTGCTAGAATTGTGTAGCTATTAGCAAGGGTTCGTTTGCTTTTCCTTCACTCTGGGCTCATATTAAACCAGGTTCCCTGAATGGAAAAAAGAAAATGTAAGGCTAGCTCTGTGGTATCATTGTGTGTTCTTACTTGAAAATTGAATTCACTTTGTACCAGTGAAGTAAAATAAAATAAACTCTGAGAAATCACTTAACTCATTGCATTTAATGAAATAAAAATAGACTTCACATGTGCTTTAGAATATTACTTCTCATTGTTTTATAAAAATGTCAGTGATTTAAAAATGTTAAATGAGTAGCATGAGCGTTTAAGAAAATCCAGGCAAAAATAAGCCTAGACTTATAAAGACAAGAGACCTCTTCCTATTATTTGCTGCTTAAAATAAGATAAAAGTGGTTTTTTTCTCTTTGTTCCCAATAATGAAAAATTCTATCTCAATTCACTCCTTGGCTTATTTACAAATACCTTAGTAGCAGAACATCTTTACATTTGTTGGATTTTCTAACAAGATGCAGAACTGTGTGACTAATTAGCAGAATAAATCAGAGAGACTATTTATTAAGGTAAGAAGATAAAAGTTTTTAGAGACAGAGTGAAAGAAAATAAAAGTAAATTTTCTTCATGGGAATCAGTATTCACTTGAAGAAGACTGGGCTAGAAATGAGAACATTTGTTTTCCTTTGGTTGAATAATCTCAGCTTTATCCTCAAGATAGCTCAGAATTATAAAACACCATATAGCATCCAATTGAAACTCCTAACATGCTTCTTAATTCTCAAAAGAAAACTCAATGAAGAAAATAAGTATTCAATATAAGGGCTTTAGAGGTAGGTTTTACTTGAAGTATAAAAACAGGGTGGCTTGTTCATTTGAAACAAAAATTATTTCTTGAACTTGTAGTAGAATGATGAAATATATTTGGAAAAATACAATCTCATAAAGACTAGATTCTAAGAGACTTTAAAAATAATTAATCATCTAGTGAGAAGTAGGTAATTAAGAATTACATCTTCTAAAAGATCAAACTCATTTTTTTTGAGTTGATAAAATTATAAACTGGTCAGAACCTCTGATGTGAGGCAAATCATGACTTTTCTTCCTCCTCATATCTGCATAAGGATTATACTCTGAGTTTCCACACCAGTATTTCTGCCAAGACCCTACCTCCCTACCTCCCTGAGCCTCCTTTAATTAACTCCATTGCCACAGCTCTGGTGTGTCACTCAGCCCACACATACTTCCTGGAACTCTACTCTTCCCAACAATATATATTCTCTAATGACAATTATAAATCCTCCTTAGGTTTTCACTCTCAAAATCATCTGGATTTTAAGTGGCATAGAAGCAATCTGCATAGTGGATAGTTCTGCAAGTGTTTGAAGTAATATTAGTGGTTCTTGGCAGTGGTCAGGATCATGACCCTGGTGGCGGTGATGATAACCATGGGAGAAATCATCTTCTCCGTCTATAAATTTCCTGGCAAGCCCAGAAAATGTCTCAGGAAAAGTTAAAGGAAGAAGTTAGCTCTGCTCTTTATACTTGTTCCTTGCTTTGGTAGAAGTGATCTGATTGGTGAGATCATGAGACTGACATCTCTTTGCTTAGGTTCTTCAATGGCATGGGTTCAAAGTATTCAGTGACAGTGGCTCTATCAAGGACTTTTTTCCTACAAGTTCTATAGATGGGGAAAAAAGTAAGAGAAAGGCCTTGTTCAAAATCAAAGATATTTTTCTAGCCCAACTTTGCACCTATGAAAAACAGATGACTTCTTACTCTGTGATTGTTACACATTTCCATACAGGTTTGGAATTAGGAGGGAATAGGTTTATTGAACAAATAAATACAATTATGATGGTAGTCGTGATATAAATTACTCTCACTAGCCTTTTCACTCAGAAAGCCCAAGTTTTACTTTTCTGCCAGAAGCAAATATCTTCAAATAAGATTTTCTATTTAAAATTTTCTTAGGAAGATACTAGGAATTAACATATTGAATTTTGGGCTGATTATGTATATAAAGTCTTTGGCATCATCACATTTTGTTAGTGCATTTAATGATGTTACTCTATTTCAAGTTAAATTAAAGGCCAACATCATATATCTGGTAGAACATAGTCCAAAATTCAAAATTCACCTAATACCTTTCTAGCATGTATGGGCTGGACAGAAATAAAAAAAAAAAAAAGAAAGAAACCCTACAATTTCCAGAATCCCTTGCTGCTAAGGTTTCAGATACACATTATATTTTGCCAATCTGATATCATATGGAAGACCTCTATAGAGAACTGGGACTTGGAACAAAGGTATCCATTTGCTTTGAGACAGCTGCCCAGCATCCAGATTAAATAGCTCTCTGACTAGTTTTTACCTATCATGGCAGCTTCTGATTTCATAGCTTACTGGTCATGTGGAGGTAGCTGCTCTTGAACCACCAGAGTTCATCTCTGTCCAGTGGGAGGTTGCTCTCAGAAGGCCTTGTTTTGTAACCAATTTAATTAATCCATGAGATAGTTTTGCACCTTATAACAGATCTATCGTGAGGCAGAATGAGATCTATTCTGTTGTTTGTGTAAAAATACCTTGGTTAATAAACTCAGTAAAATAATTCAGGACTGAAACAAGAATACAGTGAGGGGCTAGGGCTATGGCTCAGCGGTTGAGCGCTTGCCTCGCATGCGTGGGGCACTGGGTTCGATCCTCAGCACCACATAAAATAAATAAAGATATTGTGTTCACCTACAACTAAAACAAAATATTAAAAAAAAAGAATACAGTGAAAGAATAGACTATAAAATATAGATTTAACTGGCCTGGGAAATATACAGAGTAGAACTAAGAAAAATATACCCAGATTCATGGAGAAATTATGAGGCCAAAGGATATTGAACTAAATATAATTGCCAACTCTCCATGGTCAAGTCAAAAGGGTCACATTATTATACACACTGACAATTATAATTGCAGTTGAAGGAATCTAATGTTAAGCACACAGTCCACAGAAAAAGGGAACATTAGACTTCTGGTTCCTGGTTCACTCCTGCTCAATCCATCAAAATTCAGACTTAACTGTGGCAAGTTTTGTATGCATACATATGACTTTTTGGTTCTGTCTTTTTATTTTCTCCTTCTGGTATTATTATGCAAATGTTGGTATACTTAGTAGTCTCTCACATTTTTTTCTAAACTCTTCAGTTTTCATCATATTTTTTCTTTGTGTTCTTCAGATTATATAATCTCCATAGATTTATATAATCTCCATAGATTATTTCCAAGTACACTGAACCTTTCTTCTGTTTGCTAAAATCTGTGGGAATGCCCTTCTAAAATGTTCATATTGGTTTATTACACTTTGGTACCTTCAAAATTTCTACTTGGTTCTTTTTCATGATTTTCATTTTTTATGGATATTCTGTATTTGATAAGACACTGCCATCACACATTCCTTTACTTCTTTGAGCATTATTCTTTTAGTACTTTGAACATATTTTGAATATATCCAGAATTGCTGGCTTAAAGTCTTTGCTAAGTCCAACCATATTGGGCCCCTTCAATGGAAGCTCCTTTCTTTTTATTAATTTTTTTTCTCTTTTTGTTTGTTTGTTTTGCTTTTCTTTTGTGTGGATGTCACTTGCGTAAAATTTCCCTGTTTTCACATGTCTCATAAATTGTTGCTTTGTAAAGTAGATTTTTTTTTGTTTTCATTAGTGCATTATAGTTATACATAATATTGTGGTTCATTTTGACATAGTGACACATTATTAATTCACTCTAGTACACTTAACACTTCTCTCACCAGTTTCTCCTTCGCCACTTATTTGTTTAATGATGAAGCAAGATAAATTCTGTAAAGTTTCTTTTTCCCATTGTGTGTGGCCTCTCGTGTGTTTCCCCACATGTAATCCTCCCCTTATTTGTGTCTTTTAGCCTGGCTACTTAGCAGTCACCACTCCTGAGTTACCATAACTCGCTTACTGGTGACAGGTTCTGCATAAGTCCCATTGGCAAGTTGGATTTTTGCCCTTTATTTTTTTATTTATATCTTGGCAGCTACTTTCACAGTTCAGAGCATTTACATTTTTTTGCCCAGTATTCAGAAGTGCCTAATAGCAGCATCAATAATCCCTTTTTGATAGCAAAGAGTAAAGCTCCTGACCAAAAATCTATGTGTGATTTTTGAGATCCAAGGATAGGGCTGGGCATGGTGGCACACTCCTGCAATCCCATTGGGTTGCTGAGGCAGGAAGATCACAAGTTCAAAGCCAGCCTCAGCAACTTAATGAGACCCAAAGCAGCTCAGTGAGGCCCTAAGAAACTCAGTAAGACCCTGTCTCAAAATAAAACATAAAAAAAGGCTGGTGATGTGGCTTAGTGGTTAGATGCCCCTGGGTTCAATCTCTGGTACAAAAATAAAAAGATCTACCTGGAAGGCCACATGGGAGAAGCTGCCCTTCCAATGCAGGTATGATGCACAGTGCTTTGCAGTCTTTAGGAGGAGCTGAGGTCAAGAATTCAGCACCCCTGGTCAGCCTTGCCTTTGTGCCTATACACATTATTAGTTCAGGCACCTTTCTCATAGTGCCCTTTATTGGATGTTCTTTCCCAGGACTCTCTACAGATATCCCCTAATTACGGTATAGAGGGAAGTCTTTGAAGACACTTCTCTCCACTCTGACCCAGTAATCTATACTTTTCCACTATTAGCCATTTGTCCTTTCCCTGCTCTGTGACCCTCAGAATCATAGAAGGGCAGCATTTTTTTCCACATGAGGCTCCCTGATAGTAAGTTGATTTCACCTATTGGTGCTAGAACAATGCGGGAGCTGGCACCTTCTTTCTGGCTTCTTGCTTACTATTGCAATGAATGAATAAAGTCTTAATCATTATTTTCATTTAAACCCACTGTCATAATTTCTTTGACACATAGCAGATCAACTCGTGACAATCACTTTTGAGTAGACATACTCTAGGCATGCATGTAGTTTTCTCAACTGCCAGGGGTGAGCTTAACTTTATTTTTAAGCCTTGTTTCCTAGCAGTCACCTCTGGGTCAGAGTTGCTTATTATTCAGTCGGTATTTTGTCAGTTGTTTTTAACTTTTGGGTGTCAGTGACACTTTTGCTCTATATTGATGTGTCTGTATGGGGTTGGGGAATACTTTACAGTTAACGGCATACCTGTACTGATCACTCTCGAGTTGATGGAGACTAGTGAATGCTCACATCCTTCTAAACTCCCAGGGTTATTTGTGATACCAATGGGATTTTTTGGTTTTTCTACTATTTTGTTTGTACTTTGAAGCTGAGGCTCATCTTAATTGCTTGCCACCAACAACTTTGTTATTTCTGAGAACATCTTTATATAAAGGAACTCTGCATGCTATAGCCCAAATAAAGTTACTCCCCTCAGCAGAGCCATGAAAAGGGGTAAGGCAGAAAAAAACTCTGTTGGTGCCTGAATTAGAAGTCCTAACCCCAAGGACCTCAAAATGTGACTGTATTTGGAGATAGGGCCTATGTTAGCCAGATATGCATTGCTGTGACCAAAATACCTGAAAAGAACAACTTAGAGAAAGAAAAGTTTATTTTGGCTCATAGTTTCAGGAGTCTTAGTCCATGGCCAGGTGACTCCATTGCTCTGGGCCTAACGTGGCACAGAATATTATGGGGGAAGGGCATGGTAGAGGAAAGCTGTTCACCTCATAAGATCTAGGAAGCAGAGAGAGAACAAGTTTCCAAGGGCAAAATATAAATCCCAAAAGCATGTCCCCTATGACCTACCTCCCACACCATGTGCCCCACCTGCTTATGGATACCAACCAGTTAGTCCATTCAAATTATTAATCCATCAAATGGATCAAACCACTGATTAGTTTATAGCTCTCACAATCTGATTTTTCTCATCTCTGAAGACTCCTGATCCAAACATAACAGATCCTTTAAATAGGCAATTATGGTAATATTAGATAAAATTAAGTCAAAATAGGCAATTATGGTAATATTAGGTAAAATTAAGTCGTAGGAATCAAATAGACAGATGTCCTTATGAGAAGAAAAAAATGGAACATAGACATGTGCTCACACAGGAAAGATGATGTGAGGACACCATGAGAAAATAGCTATTATAAGCTAAGGAGATAGGCTGCACAAGAAATCAAAACTGTCTATACCTTGATTTTGAAATTTCAGCATCCAGAACTATGAGAAAATGAAATCTGTTATTGAAATCACCAAGCCTGTGATATTTTATAGGGAAGTTGTAGTTGACCAATATAGCTATGAGTCTTGCTGATATTATTAAAATTTAGTAGAATTTATATTTACTTGAATTTATATTTCTTTACTTGTTTATACCATTAGAACAATTTATAGATACTTTAAATAATTGTTGGATTTTTCTTTTTATTTATAACTTTCAACAGCTATACTGCATTCTGAAAGGGCTTACTGAAAGTTCTTCTGCATTCTCGGTTCTCTCTTCCATTATAATTTTCTAATCTCTACTGATAATTTCCACTGGCACACAAATATGCTTCCTTTTAAAACTCCTCTATTCCATTTCTTCCAATTCCTGCTCCTGTTTTTGGCAAAAATCTTCAGACAGATTGACTGGACTCAGAGTCTCCAATTCCCCTCTTTTCTTTCTCTCCTAGATCCATTCCAATCTGGCTTTACTCCCACCACACTTCCTACACTGATCTGACTGATCAAGTCACCAATTATCTCCTTGTTGCTAAATTAAATAGGAAATTTCAGACATCTCCTTATGTGACTTTCTAGCAAGATTTCACATATCTGAACACTCCTTCCTCTGATACTCTTTCTTTATTTGACTTCAATGAGAACACACTCACTTGGTTTTCCTGACACCTCAGTAGTTGTTTCTTCTCAGTTTAATGTACTTGCATCTTCATGTTTCAACTACTTGTTAGTAGTAGAATTCACCAACGTCCCATCTCGGTTCTTGTCACTTCTCTCTTTTTTGAGATATTAAATAACACATAAGTTCCAAAGACATGTCAAACTTTCATATCCAATCTAGACCATGCTTGGGTCTCATGTACCATTGGCTTACCCAGCAGATACCCAATAAACACTTTAGTTTTATTATATGCCAATCTTTGTCAACTTAACATTTATTCCACCACAGTATCATCCATTTTGGTGCCAACTCCATCATTCCTTTTATTCAAATGAAAAATTTGAAGTGCTCCTTAATTCCCATTTTTCTCATATCCCATGCCCAATCCAATGGAAATTTCTGTTGGTACCATCTCTTGATCATATCTCATCATCTCTACTTATATCACTGCCACCTGCCATCACCTTTTACCTCACTGTCATCAATAATCTCTCAAGTAGGTCTCTCTACCTCTGCCCTTACCATTTCCACCATTAAGCTATCATTTACTTTTGTGGTGCTAGGAACTGAACCACAACCTTTCATAAACTGGGAAAGGACTCCACTTATGAGCTATATTCCCAGCTCCAATTAGGTTATTCTTCAAAATGACCAAAGGGATCATCTTAAAATCCAAGGAAGACCATATTATGCTTTAAAATCTGCTCAAAATCTTCCAGTGGTGGACTATTTCACCCAGAGTAAAATTCAACATCTTTCAAAGGTCCAAAATGTCATACTAAATGTGTTTCCTCTATTATCAACTCCACCTTTGATATCTCTCTGATTTCCTCATTTAGTTTGTATCAATCACACTGCGTCCTTATACTTCCTTCAACATTCACAATACCTCCCAGCCTTTGCCACTTTTACTCTAGCTATCCCTTCTGCCTGGGGTTCTCTTCCTCAAGCATCGGCATGGCCAACTTTATTCTTTTACACACTACTCAATCCTCAGCTTCTCAGTTAAGACTCCTCTGATCACCCTATTTAACATTGCACTTGCTGCAATGTCCACCCTTGACACTCTCATTAGCCTCTTTCTTTCCTCCATATTTAAAAATCTACAGTCCTTGTCATCTAAAATATAGTTTATGTATTTGTTGTGTTCACTGTTTCATGAAAGTAGAATGTGATCTTCATGAGCAGAGACTTCTTTTTTCTGTTCACTGATAAACCCCAAGTCCCTAGAACATACTTAATTTAAAGCAGGTGCTCAATAAATACTTGTTGAATAAATGAAAAAAACAAGGAGTAAATTTTAAAATATAAAACTGGGAAGATGAAAAATAATAATAATGCTAAGCACAGTGGTACAAGACTGTGTTTTGAGCTGTTCAAGAGGCTGAGACATGAGGATCACTTGAACTTAGGAGCCTGGAGATAACAAAGCAAGTTAACTGAATTGAATTGATGAATGAATGAATAAGCAAACAAAACTGAAAAGCTGGGAATAAATGAGAAGAACTTAAGTTCAATTTCTCATTGGAAAACATTATGCCTTAACAGAAAGTTAGGCACCACTGATTGCCTACATTATGATGTATCATTTAATTTGATTCTCTGCCTTGTTATTTCACCAAGCATGTGTAAGATTAGAAGTGGTTCATTTTACATAACAAAATAGAATTTTATGGGACAAAATGTGTTTAGATAGCATTTAATCTCATTTTATGGATTAAAGTATAGGAGGTCCAAAACAAAGATCACCTATGTTACACTAAGCAAAACAACATAACAGTAAGTCTTGATTTCAAAGATAAGTCATCTGCACATTCCTAGTTAGGCCAATACAAAGCTCAGAGACATGAATAATTTTACATTGAACTTATCTTCAAATACTTTTGCAATTTTTCCCTTATCAGGAAAATGTTAAAGTAAATATTAATATTTTTGTTTTGCATCACATAAGGTTCTGATTTATGTAGTTACGGTAAATACATATCAATAATGAGTAATGGGTTACACTATGCAGCTATTAATGCTTTTATAAGCATAGATATATTTAAAATACTACCTACTTAGGGAAATTTAAAGACCTCAAGTGCCCTCTCAACTTAATAAACAACTATAAAAAATTATGTATTATATGTCTCAAAGAGTTAGAAGAAAAGGTTTTGAATTCTTCCCCATAAAGACATGATAAAGGTTTGAGGAGATATGTGTGATTAACCTAATTTAAACATTATACAATGAACATTGAAATATCATATGTTACCCTATTAATATGTACAATTTGTATGCTTTTACATATCAGTTAAAATTGATTTGATTACTAAAAACAAGAAATCTTTTCTTATGTAGAGTTTGTTTATGTTTTCGGTTTTAAAGCAGTGACTGGCAATAAATGTGCATTCCATATAAGAAAAAAATGTCATTATGTGTAAAATAATTCTATTTCTACTTTTGTAACAGCTTTTTATTAAAGATTTAGTATAAACTGTCACTCAGGGAGTTCAAACTTTATGCAGTGGAAAGCCCGGGGTTGACAATAAAAATATTTAGATTAATTTTGAGTTTTGAGTTAATCTAGACTTCAGAGAAATGATGAGATAACTGCAGTTTATTCAGAAAACCTTTGTCAAGAACAGTTACTGCTTGACAAAACCCTAAACTCTGTGGACAGTTTTATGAGTAATGCATACTTTCCCTCTAGAATCTCATCAGGAAAAATAGAAAGAATGATATACAAATGGAAAAATCACAATAAAATTCAGTAACTTCTTATTTTTAGGTCTATCTTCACATACACAGAAACATAATCTAGAAAAAAGATTTGAGGGCCACATTGTTGAATTTTATGTTGCTCAAGAAGCCAACTCCCAGGTGAAGATTAGCATGCAGAGGGCTTCTTAGGTCATGGTCTGGGATTTTCACCTAGAAAGGCAGTTGAGGAAGTAGCAGGAGAAGTTGAGCAGCAATGTATTCTCAACAGAGGTCTCAACTGACAAATTGGAGTTCCAAAGCTGAAATGGCCATTTAGAAGTGTTTTGAGTTGGGTCAGGGAGCTGGTCCCCACCAAATTGAAATCAGTCATTGCATCGAAGTCACTCAGGGAAGGGATCCTTACCAAGGCAGTTATCACCAGTCAAGGCAAGCCCTATCTTTCCTAGTTAGCTACAAGCAAAGTAACAAAGTCATGAGATACTGTGCCTGGTGGTCATTAGGATAAGAATACCAAGAAAAGGGGAATGGCTATGTCATACCTAACAAGGCATCTCAGATAATGTGCATACAACTGAACTGCACAAAACATGACTGCATTAGTTTTCAAGGGCCGTCACCACACAATGCCCCAAACTTGGTGGCATTAACAGCAGAGAAATGGGAGTAAAAGTCCAGGATCAAGCTACCAACGTGGTTAGTTTGTTATAGCCTCTCTTCCTGGATTACAAATGGCTGGCTTCTTCCTGTATCCACACATGGCAGAGAAAGACAGTATTATGGTACTTCTTTCTCTTCTTATGAGGACATTAACTCTCTGGGATTACAGCCCTCTGACCTTTATCAGTTTCTCACACGTCCTATGTCTATAGTCATATTGGGATTTATTGCTTTAGTACTTTATTTCTGGGTAGGACACAATTTAGTCCATGGCAATGGCCTACTTCATATTTCCACCACATCATATCCTTTGGATTAACTAAATTTAACATGACCTAGAGAAAAGCAATTAATTGGGCAACACAAAGGAGGAACAAGCAGAGATGAAGACATGACTTAGGTTATTGACTAGTGGTGCTTCTCTTGGGTGATTACAGTTGAATTTTCTGGAACAGGATAGAAGGAGGGAAAAGAAGGTCTGAACAGATGCTGTGTAGACATGCATAAATTTAAGACAATCAGCTTCCAGATCCTCAATTTCCTCATATGTATGCTTTCCAAAAACTTATTTGGCTAAGAATATATCTGTGTTTTCATATTTCTTCTTTTTCAACTGTTCTTCTAAAATCTTTTTTTCTTCTTCTTTACAATTGAAAAGCAAACTCCTCACCATTTTCTGTAATTCATGGCCTGCTATGTGAAAAACTGGAAAGCAAAACCAAGAGGGACGAAACATCATGAAAATATTTATGACACATCTAGAAAGGTTTATGAACTACAAACCTTAGACTTAAACTCAGAATATCTGGCTGTTAACTAAGGGGGTTATTTTAAAGTATTTATTTGAAAAAAAATTCTTATATAACATCATTTAATTTCCTGATGAGTTTGACACTGAGGATGGGCTTTCCCCTGATATTATTTATACATTAAAAGGGATAAACTGAAGATCTAATGTTTTCATATAAATTATGTATACAGTAAAAAATATCCAGAAAATACATTACTTGCACATATTTACATTTGTAATAAATTTTGAGATGTCAATTTCAAGTGACAATGGAGGGTATATAACTTTTCAAAAATTCTTTTAGGGGTTTGCATAAGCACTTTTTGAATACACTGTGTGTCAGTGAGCTATCTTTCAGTCTTTTCTAAAGAATGCTCATATGGCATCTCATTCTTAGCTCTTTTCTATGAGCCATAAACACTTGTCATTGTACCTAAGATCTTCTCTGTATATGAAAGTGGACAATATGAATACGGATGTGTATTTGGGCCTATAGTGATACCAGAAAATAAAAATTCAATTTGATCACAAGCATAGCCTTGCCAATAGTCCACATTAATCACAGAATTTTGGGCAAGACTTCCTGCTTCCTGGACAGTTCTCAGGATACATTTATTCTCCTCACATCAATTAATTCCTTGTTATTTGACTTTCTCCAAATGTGTCTCTTCCTTACTCTTATCAGTGTTGAATTCTATATTAAGAACAGTTCTACATTAAGCCACCACTTTTTATACTACATGTAATCTACATGGATGATTCTATCTAATCTCAATCTAATCTCTAGTAATTGCCAATTATGTATTTGGAAAATATACATTGAACTAAATGTCAGATGTTAGACATCTTAAAATGAACTTATAACCTTCCTAATTTTTTTCTTCTTGGTTCTATGCTCATTCTTGTTCAACAGACAACTGCATCTTGTGGAGCAGCTCCAGCTGCATTCTGAAGTTGGTGACGGTTGGAGTAAATGGATTTAAGCATAATGGGCTCCTGTCACCAGGGTAGCTTTAAACACCAACAAAGTAGATGTTTTTGCTATCAATAACTCCTTCATTGATGGGAACTATATGATCTACATGTTCCAGTATGAGTTCAAGGACACAGTTAAGGCTGAGAATGGGAAGCTTATGATCAATGGAAAACCCATCTCCATGTTCCATGTTTCCCCAAAACATCCATGAGACTGGTGCTGAGTATGCTGAAGAGTCCACTAGTGTTTTCACCCTCATGGGTAAGGCTGAACTCACCTGAAACACAGAGTGTTATCATCTATGCTCCTTCTGCTGATTATTAGCAGAAAATTATTAGCACAATTATTACCAATGTCTCTTGTACCACCAACTGTTTAGCCCCTCTGGCCAAGGTCTTCCATTGCAACTATTTTAGTCAGCTTTTTGCCACCATGACCAAAAGACCTGACGGGAACAACTTGGAGGAGGAAAAGATTATTTTGGCTCATGGTGTCAAAGGTTCAGTTGATAGATGGTTGACACCATAGCTTTTGGCCTAATGTGAGGCAGAACATCATGGCTGAAGGGTGTGGCAGAGCAAGGCTTCTCAGTTCATAAGAGTCAGGAAGCAGTAAAATAGCTCTTCTCATGGGGACAAAATATAAACCTCAAAGTATGTCCCAATGATATACTACCACACCCCATCTGCCTATAGTAATACCCCATTAATTGCATCAGTGAATCAACTCACTGATTAGGTCATAGTTCTCTTAATCTAATCATTTGACCTCTGAACATTTCTTGTTTCACACATGAGCTTCTGGAGGAGAGTTCATATCTAAACCATAACAACATTGGCTTTGTGGAGCAAGTTATGATCACAATCCACACCATTAACAGAAAAACACGGGGTGGCCTCTGTGCAAAACTGTGGTGTGATTGGCCATAGGACTGCCCAGAATATTATCCCAAAGGTGCAGCCAAACTGTGGGCAAGGTTCTCTCTGAGATAAAAGGGAAGTTCACCAGCATAGCCTGCATGTGCCCACCTCCAACATGTTGGCTATAGATCTGATCTGCTTTCTGGATAAAGTTGTCAAATATGACTTCAATAAGGTGGTAAACAGACTTGAAAGGGAGGGACTCTAATGTATCCTGGGATACACTGAGGACCAGGTTATCTACTGTGACTTTAACAGTGATGTATACTCTTTCACCTTTGATAATGGGTCTGGCATTGCCCTCTGTGATCACGTTTTCAAGCTTGTTTTCTGATATGGCAATGAATTTTGTTATAGCAACAGGGTGTTGGGTCTTATCATCTACCAGCCTCCAAAGGATAAAAATTTACTGGATCACCGACCCCAGCAAGAATACAAAAGAATGAAAGAGGCTCTCAGTTTCTAGGGAGTCCCTGTCCCAACTCAGGCCTCCAACACACTGAGAATCTCCCCTTCTCACAAATTCCATCCCAGACCCTTTAGGAATACACACACACATACACACACACACACACACACAAAAACCATGTGCTAAACAACTCTACTGTACTTTCTATCTTCATTTCAGAGTGTATCTTTCTACTTACAAAAACATTTTACTTAGAAACAGTACACTGTTCCTCCAGTAGCAGCCTGATCCATCTCATGTGTACCTCTCTGGATTACATCACAAGGCCATGTTTGGTGACTGACCTAGATCATGTAAATTTGTGAGTGCACATTGTGATGATCCTACAAAGACAAAACCACCTAACCATGCATTTATCAAAGTGTGTCCCACTGTTAAGTGAGGCATGCCTGTATAAAATAGAACCAAAGCCAGAGATTAAAAGTAATAATATCAAAATAAATATCAACAATAACTCCAGTATTTCTTTTCCATACTTTATTAGATGAGTGAAAGACCTCTTGCTGTTCACATCTCCCATTTAAAACACTTTGGACTGAGAGGATTAAGACTAAGCTTTGTCTTTAGCATGATATGTAGGACTGTCCACAATCTGTTCTCCAGTGCATTTTTAATTACATTGAATTTATTGAAATTACCTACTTCTGTGGCGGTTATTTTTGCTAGACAATGATTTCATTTGTAAAAGCTGTATCTAATCTATCACTGTGTCTCCAGAGACTAAAACATAGCAGATTAAAGACATGTTTGTTGGATGAATGTCAAATGTTTTGCCCATATGTCTCTTCCTTTTTAATTACATTATTGAACAATCCAACAATTCATTAGATTACCAGTTGGTGAAAAGATTTATAGTTACATTGCTTTAACTCTCTGAACACCATTATTTCATTAAAATGATAATGGAAATAAACAAATATTAGTTGTAGAAATATATTCATCTGATTCTGCTTAAGAACATAAAGATGGTAGCTAGAAAGTAAATTAAAAATTTCAGCACTAAATAGTGAAAGATAATGTGATTGTGGTTCTTGAACTCCTCTGGGTAAATTATCTGGATAATTGTTTTGGATACAGGAGAGGTAGGTAGAGCAGTTAACATTATGGATTCTGGAGTTAAAATGCATATATTTAGTCTGTGTTTTATCACTTTACTGTGTACAGAAAAATTACATAATATAGCTATGGCATCATTTCTCATACAAAAACATAGTGATGAACATAGTACGTACCTGACAGAAAGAACTTTTATGAGAATTAAATGATATTATTCAGGTAAGATATTTTCTAATTTGACATATAAATACTTATAGAATATTCATAATAGTGCTAGAAAAAGGTTAAAACTTCAATATGTATCAGCTATTAATCTACTGACAACTGACAAGGAACAAGAAAAGTTGAATTTAAAATCAATTTCACTCCTGATAAACAAAATTCAAAACTACATAAACTTAGGGTGGAGGAACTCAGGTTATAATCACTAGTATATTAGCAAATGAGAGTTTTTAAACTTTTCTCATCAAAGTTTCCTGTGGCATTATGATTAATGCTGTTGGTTTTTTAATAGTTGGTCAATAGGTTACAGAAATTTACATAATCATTTATTGACCACAGAGAGAACATGTTAAGAAACCATGAGCAGAACTTTAAAAAATTATGAGATAACATGAAAAGACCAAATTTAAGATTTTTTAGGATACAAGAAGGCATGGAGAGGGGCTGGGATTGTGGCTCAGTGGTAAAGCGCTTGCCTTGCATGCGTGAGGCACTGGGTTCGATCCTCAGCACCACATAAAAATAAATAAATAAAGATATTGTGTCCATCTACAACTAAAAAAATTAAAAAAAAAAAAAAAGAAGGCATGGAGATACAAACCAAAGGAACAAAATGTTTTTAATGAAATAATATCATAAAATTTCTCAAATCCAAAGAATGAAATGGAAAATCAAATACAAGAGGCTTACAAGACCCTAAACGTGCAAAATTACAGCAGACTCACATAAAGGCAGATTATAATATAAAATGCCCAGCATACAGAATAAGGTTAAAAATTTAAAGACCATGATAGAAAAATATCAGATTACATATAGGGGGAAACCAATCTGGATCTCAGCTGATTTCTCAGCCCAGATCATCAAACATAGGAGGTCCTAGAATAACATATACCAAGCTCTGAAAGAAAATGGATGCCAACCAAGAATCCTATATCCAGCAAAATTAAGCTTCAGATTTGAAGATGAAATAAAAACCTTCCATAATAAGCAAAAATTAAAAGAATTCACAACCAGAAAGCCTGCACTTCAGAATATTCTTAACAGAATATTTCATGAAGATGAAATGAAAAAAAAGAATAAGTGAAAACCATTGAATGCACCTTTATTAAAGAATCTCCATGTATTCAGGCACTGTTCTAGGCCTTAGCAATCCATTAAAAAATCTAAGTCCCATGTCTCATAAATTTTATACTCCAGTGAAGAAGATATATAGATCATTTTGACTACTCCCTGAGAAATGGAATAGAAAGTAGTCTTAGGAGACCACTTTGTTCCAGGAGAGGGTCAGTCAGTGAAGAATGTATTAACCTGAATGGAAAGACTTGGAGATTGTTAAATGGTGGATAGACACTGCAGGTACCCGTTGAAGAACTAATAAAAAGAGGAAAGTCTAATATATCTTCGTGTAACAAATATTTGGTTTGATCAACTATGTCAATTCTCATGGAATATATACAGAGGTCTAGGATTAGAATAGGAGCAGATACAGAGGGAAAATCAAGAGTTGTGATTAGGCTTTTGAGTTACTACCTTGACATCCAAGTCAAGAGAAAAACTCAGCAGAAAGGGTCTAAATATTATATATGGAGAGTGGAATGAAGTTAGGAAAAAAATCTATTTAATAGCAAGCTTACATTAATTTTCTTCCCATGCCTTGATTCAAACAGCACAATTCAATATTCATTTTTTTTATAATAAGTGGTTGTTAACAATGGACATAGAAGAGGAACCAAGAAGACTTTTTAAACATTGTTAATTTTATAATATTTCCTTAAAAATTGTTAATTTTATAATGTTTCCTGTAACTTGATCAAGAACATGCTGTTTGTTTTGGTCAATAACTAGACATCAAAGCACCTTTCGTACATAGTTTTTTTTTTAACACTTTCCTATAAAATGAGATCTTTGCTCCACTGTTTCATTTATTTTGTACCAAATCATACAAGGAACATAAAAAAAATAAATAGCAATGCTATAAAACCATTAATATGTCAAATCCATAGCAGAAGAGTGTTTGATGTATAAGCAGTCAGACATGAGAAGGCCCTGCTTGATCAAAAACTTCCTGTTAATCAAGACTAATAGAGGATAGAGCAATAAATAATCTCTGACATAGCAAAAGCAGCCACATTTAACTGGAAGATACATTTTTACATATGGTTGATGTGATAGAACTATCAAGCTAACAACCACCCTTGGGGCCAGTTTGAATATTCATTAATCTGCCCTACTTTGGATTTAACTTTAGAATGTAACTGTCAATGAACAAACGAGCTTTTGTAGAAAAGGTGATAAACAAAATCCAATGAATTGGCAAATTGGAAAGTCTTGAAAGAGAATAAATGCTGTAAGATTAAAAACTGAATGGAGGACTTTAGCTCAGATCTCTGCAGGAAAGACAAAAGCTTCTTACCAAATCAGGTAGCTTCAGAGATTGTTTTTAATATTTCCTTAGAAAGAAACATCTACTGTAATAAGGGTACATTTAAGGCAATTTTGAAGAAAAATTAAACTTTTTAAGACTCTGATATTCTACTGTACTTTGAAAAGACAGACTCCAAATAGACGTATTATTTTTCAGTTCAAAAATTACTAATCTTATTTCCCAGATGA
>CM053404.1:126666564-126733663 GCA_028644305.1 Xerus rutilus | reverse complement strand
CAGCTGGATCTGGTCTATCTATATTAAATAATTTCCTTTTAACAAGTCTATGATTGATAGTAGTGCTACTGATTTAATGAGTCATAAGAAATTCATTTTTTCCCCCCTGAGGGAGATGACTCTCTCCAATATAAGCAGGTATAAACTATTTTTATGATGTTAATCATCATATAGTGTTTGGTTTTGAAACATGGCTTATAATGGAAAATCAGATAAGCATCTCTAGTTATCATTATGAACCTGCCAGCAGTATGTAGATTTCCCCTCCACATTGACATCTATCATTACTGACTTTTATTGGTTTTTTAACTAACATCTGTATTTCAAAAGCAGTATTTAGAATTAGTCTGATTCCTCTTTTACTTGTTTTAATTTGATGAAAGTTATTTTGTATATGAGTGTATTAGGTAAGAGGGTTAAGGAATATTGGTATTTTAGGTAGGTAAGTAGGAAGAATAGAAGGAAGGAAGAAAAGAAGGAAGGAAAGAAGGAAGTCTTTTCTCTGAACCAGTGACTTTGTTATATCAGTGTCAGACAACCCCTCCTCTCTGGTTATCTCAGGGACATCCATCCATTGCTCTTTTTCATCCATTAGCTGTTAAGTGAGTGGGTGAGTTCAGTGCCAGTGTCATCAGAAACCATGGAAATTCCTTCGATGAGAGTGCTGGTAGTTATGGAACATGTTTAAAGATGAAATAAATAACATGTATTGAGATTCAGCACTTTAGACTGCTGGGTGACTATAATAATCCCCACCCCAGCATTGTAGGCACATTTGGAGGATGGAATTAGATAGAATGGAAAACCATTTGAGATATTTCTCTGCCTGTTTCAAACTGTATGGTGTGTGGTGTTAATATACTGTGACCAATTCCTGAAAGAGTTTCATACAGTTTACCTTTTACTTTTAAAATGGCACGTGCAGAACTAAACCTAGCAAACATGTTTCTCTTTTATTTGTCACTTTATATCACTTTTATTTCACTTTTCTCCTAAAAGGAAATTCTGTACTTATCAATATTGGAGATAAAACACCAGATATGGCTCAATCATTTCATATGAATCCTTTGTGATTTAACAAAGACCTGTTCCACACTGTGTAGAGTGGCATACACTGATAGTTCAAGCAAATACTTAAAAATTTGAACTCTTACAAAAGTCTGTCAAAATTACTACACATCCTTGAATCAAAACAAACCACTTAACAGGTATCTGAACATTGGTCACATTTTAGAAATATGTTAAAAAAAGAAATCTTTGCTACAGATACAGAGATAGTTTTACTGTAAGCTCTAAAAATACAGTAATTCATAAGTCTAGCAATCACTATCATTTCTGCTACTTACATCAGTTTTTAGCAAAAATAAATTTTTAAAAGCAAAATGTTTTAAAACAATATATTCCCATTAGGTATTAAATTTGGCTATATAGGCATTTTTATGGAAAATTATAAAATTATATAAAAAAGTAAAAAATATTATACGAGGTAGTGGGACTGTGCTATATGCATGACTCTAGAGTCACTCTATAACATAAATTAGGTTTTTTTTTCTTTTTTTATTTTAAAAAAATAAGGATTCAGAATTCTTTAAGACAGAAAGATAGGTGCATCTGGAAAACGGTTTCAGTTCTTTGGACCCCTTGCCTTTCTTACAAGCAACAAGTTTTGTTATAATTACAGCTCAGAAGTTCTGTGAAAATACTGTTTATGTGTGAAATCATTCAAATCTGTCCATGAATAAGGATTTCATTTCAGCAGTCTTCTTAAAATATTTTTGGCACCAGTTTTGATTCGAACCAACCTGAGACCAAGAAATTCATGAAAACTGACTTTGGTACAGTATCTTTTCAAGTTGCATGTGTAATTATGTGCATCTCACCTTGTAAAATGCCTTAGATAATTTTAAAGAATGGTTTAGGTATGCACTGCCTCATATTTCAAGTACCACAAGTAACTGGGTTTGTATATAAAGTGGTAATTATCTATAATAATAAATAAAACCAAGAATGATGATGAGTATCCACATAGGGCACAAAGGAAGATGGCAGTGTCCCATGGGCATCGACAATACAAGACCCCTCTCCCTGCACTCACACTAGGCATAAGCCAACACAATTGGTTTAATATTTTCAAATCCTGACTTCCTGTTTCCAAAGTTCATGGTTAGTTCCCTCTATGACCTGAAGTTAGCCAGCCCTAGAGTCAGCTCTTAGATCATTTCTGACTTGAATTCTACAACAATGCTGTCCTGTGTCCCATCTTGTACTTACAGGTTGATTAGACTTTCTCTATCAGGTAAGCATGAAGGAGTGAAGAGAAGAAAACAAGTCAAAATATATTTAGGTGGTTCCTTTCCTTCTTTAGAATTTTGTCCTCTCTCTCTGTAAACAGAAGTGCTGGGGAGGTTTGAAGGTGGAGGAGGAGAGAACAAAATATCACTTTTAAATGTTTTAATTTTTGTCTTTTGTTAATGAGCCAAAAAAAAAAAAAAAACAGGTCTTGGGTAAAACAGGCAAAAAAATCAATCAATCAATCAAGAATCTTAATTAGAATTTGTTTAAAATCAACTGTCACACAAAGGACACATAATACCAAAAACATATTCTGACCACAAGGGATTTTACAGAAATAAAAAGGAAAAATGGTAACAACAAAAAGGCAGCAAAACATGGCAAGTGAAGACAGAGTCACAGAATAGATAGCGCCCCAGTGCTTTTGGCCCTAAAGGTTTCATCTGGAGAATTGTTTCTGCTGCATGATGATGGGAACGGATCAGAGTAAGCATGATGATTGTCAACACTGCTCACAAATTTAATAAAATCCTAGAGGATCATAAACTGGCAGCTGCTTAGTGAAAATGAAATGCTAATGTTCACAATTATAACTTTTATACCCACAGCCATAAAATACATAAAAGCATTAGGTTTTTTTCTAATGCAATAGATGTATGATTTATGTATAGTACAGCAGATTGAATCTTTTGAGGTAAGAAATGGGGAAACACTGATAAGTATATATTTAGGCATTTGAAATAAACTTGCAGTTTCATCTCCAAACCACTTAAGTAGATAAACACCTAGTTGAAGGTAAGAATACAAGGAAGCAAGAGCAGTAAGAAGTATCATCCTAAAAAGAGAAAGCTTTTGTCATGTTGCTGAAATTTTAAATAACCTTAGGTAGAAACAGAAGTAATTTTATATGTTAAGAAAGTTCATTGTAGTAGATCATATTGATATTTTTACAAGTTTTTTAATTGGAAGAAAAGTGGTGACACACCAATGGAGTTAATTTTTGGTACAGAACCTTAAAGTGGGCAAATGTGCTGAGAGATGAGAGAGAACTATGAGCAAGGACATCAATAGCTACAGAGTAATCAGATTTCCAGTGGAAGCAGATGATGAGAGGTCAAAGGTCTAGACATCACTAATGTTTATTTTTGAATACACGTGTTACATTGGTGCCAATAAAGACTTTTAAAAGCAAAAAGCATGGAAAACAAAAAGGAAGTAATTTATACCAGTTTAAGGCTGAATAGGAGTGAAAATGAATGGGTTTGCAACCATACAATCAAACCACAGAAGGTGAGAAAACAGAGCCCTCTTTCAGAAACTAAATATTTATTAGGCACTATAAATTGAAGTCTGTGAGCATTGGCTTTAGAATCAGACCATGTATATATATGTGTGTGTTAATATATACTGGCCCTCCTATCAAAAGCTTATAATCTAGGGTAAATCATTTCACTTTACCAGCCAATTTTTAAAAATTGTGATGTAGGTATATTAATGTCACCTCACAGGATGATTACGCAAAGTCAATCAGTTAAATTTTAAAAATAATTTTCAAAGTGGAATTTATTGTCAATAAATTAGTTCATTGTACTCTATATATATTATGTGTGTATATGTATATATATATATATATATACATACATGTATATGTATATAATTTAGGTATAATTTTCAAAGAGTTCATATAAAATGAAGGCTATTATCCAAAGATGACTACAGTGGTTGGAAGTTAGTAGATAAATACAATAATTTTTAAAGCAGTTAGTGATAGGCCAGGTGTGTGGCCATTTATAGATTCATTTGTATTGGCAAATACATTTGACTTAAATACATTGATACATTTGTAATTTTACCTGCACTGTGTGTGTGTGTGTGTGTGCGTGTGTGTGTGTGTTCCCAGCAGAGGAACATTGAGAAGGGCAAAGAGATCTATGGTTAAATCAAGATGTCACAGAAAGTCTGAAATCTCAATATTGTGTAAATAACCCCTAAATCAAAATCATATTAAAAGATGTTCAATTTTTATTTGTTGAGAATAAAAACACAACTTTTGGTATACAATGTTCAAGTCTTATGAACTTGTCATTCATTAAGTATTTTACATGCATCTAGTAAACACAAATTTGACCATTGTTTTTTCTTATATAACAATTGTGTGTGAATAGCATTATTTTTCTTTGACAATGAAAAAAATATATATAGAATGAATAAAAAATTCACTTTGAAAAATACATTTAGAATTCTTTTGCTTATGTTCTGTTTGGCTTATAATTTCTTCTGGTCATTCATGATGTAATATGGACACAACATTAAAAAACAGGTTATGAAAGGAAAGTAATATATATTAATTTTTTTTAAAAAAAGGTCTATGAAAGAAGGCAGGGAGATGTAATAGTGCAGGTTTTGAAAATGGAGGAAGTAGATCATGAGACAAGAAAGGTGGATAGTCTTTAGAAGGTAACAAAGGAAAGCAATGAATCTTCCCTAAAGCTTGTTGAAATTCGTGCAGGTCTACTGACATCTTGATTTTAGAGATGCTTGTGCCAACTTTATGACCCACAGAACTATACAATAACAAATCTGTTGTTTTAAGTCACCACATTTGTGGCAATTTGTTATGGCAGCAAATAGTAAACTAATGCACTATTTAAATTGGTAAAGAGTTGCCATCATTTTCTTCATAAATTCTGATGCACGATGAGTGCACCCTTATGGCCAAAAGTTTTTCCACAATCATTACATCATAGAGCTTTTTCCCTGTGCGAATTCTCAAACTGGTAGTATAACCTGACATAGCTGAAGGCTTTATTTCATTGGGCACATTCATAGTGGAATTTTTTTTGGTCCTGTATATATTTTCGGATGCATTGTGGGTTCTAATTTGCTAATGAAGGTTCTTTTTCACATTTAATATTCATAGGTTTTCTCTCTCCTGTGTTAACTGATGTTTAGTGAGTTTACATTTTGACAGAAAGTTTTCTTCAATGTATATTGGCTTACCCAAATTCATTATGTTTACAAAAGTTCTCTTGCATATGAGTATTGATAATTTTGCCTCTACATGAAAGTCTGTCACTTGTCCATTACATTCAAATGGTTGATGCCCAGTTTGAATCTTGTATAAGATGCACATGAAAGCAAAGATATTCCCCTGCTATACTATGACCATCAGGTTTATCCTCAGCATGGTTCTCAGCAGGCAGACAGATGATGGAGAATTTCATTATCACAAATTAAAACTCTCAGGATTTATTACTTCATGACTTTTATTATCCCTAATCACATTTGATAGTGTTTGAGCTCAAATTGAATGCTTTTCCAAATTCAACTCTCTAATCTATTCATGTGATGTTTTTGGTGATTTTTAATTTTTTAAAATTCTTTTTAGTTATACATGACAGTAGAGTCCACTTTGACATATTGATATAAACATGGAGTATATCTTATTCTAATTAGGGACCCAGTCTTCTTGATGTACACAATGTTGAGATTCACTGAGGTGTATTCATATATAAACATAGGAAAGTTATGTCAGATTCATTCCACTGTCTTTTCTATTCCTATCCTCTTCCCTTCCCTTCATTCCTCTTTGTATAATTCAATGAATTTCTATTCTTCCCCTCCATATCCCTTGTTGTGTGTTAGCATCCACACATCAGACGAACCATTCGACCTTTAACTTTCTGACAAAAGTCATCACTTATACATTGCAGCATTCACACAGGAGAGAAGCCCTATGCATGTAATAAATTTGGAAATACATTTACTCAGAAGTATAACTTCAGAGTGCATCAGAATAATCCCACAGGGAAAAATCTGTGTAGATATAATGAGTGTGAGAAAACCTGTGTAAAAACGCCCATATTTTACATTCCATAATCCACATAGGAAAGAAAAACCTTTGAATATAAAGAATATTGTAAATCATTTCACCAGAAGTCACTCGGTTTCAACAAGCACCAGAGAACCTGTAGGAAAGGAATATTATTGTTACAGTTATAATGAATGTGGCAAATCTTTGGTATGAAAATCACACCTCAGAAAACATCAGGGTACTCATGAGGAAAAGACCTATATGGTAGAGGATATATGTATTAAAAATCCATTTTCTTTTCTCTAGGACACACATATCCTGCATTTCTCAACTTCTTCTTAAAATTGATTACACCAAATAATAGAAGTCTATCTGGGAAAATAGACTACTTCCAGGTATGGTTCATATAAAAACTTCAATGCAGTCCTTGATCTCTCATAATCTTTGGTACTAAAATAAAGATGACCTCTATGGCAGGCTTAGGAGCCATAGTAGAAGTCACTGCATTTTAAAATGGAGGGAACTGATAGGAGAGAACAGAGATTTTCCTATTTCTATCCCAAACCCTCAGTATTTACTTTATATGAGCTAGAATTAAATACTTCTTTAGCCAAAAAAAAAAAAAAGGTTGCCACCTTATAAGCAAGATATTATAAATAGCAAAAAAAAAAAAAAGCAAAAAATACAGTACTCTCCTTTCATTTTTGTTTGGAGTTCAAGGACTGTCTCCAAAATGCCATCTCTTTCATCTATATAAATATAGATCCTTAATTCTTATTGGTTCCCAGTAAAGCTAGTTTCTTGGTCAAGACCATGCATCTTAGTCATATAATTAGCTCTGTGTTTTAACACTAAAAAATTTCTAATGGGCATTTGAGATCAATCTGACCATAGTTAATCATCATTAATTGTAAACATGAAACAAAAGAGTTTCATATTATAATTTTCATGAATTTGCTCTCCAAATGGTAGAATCATATCATATAGTTACTTACACAGGCTTAACAAAATAAATATAAAATAAGACTTAAAAATTTCTTTTTAGTTTGTACATAAACATACACATGCATACATACACATACAGATACCCCTACACAACATTCAAGAAGCAGTTAAAATCATACACATAAGTTGCATTTTCTGTTTGAAAGGTCAACAGTACTGGGATATTTCTTTATGGAGAGAGAAGAGTAAAGCACTTTAAAATATATATTCAATACATATTCACTTCAAATATATCATAAATTAAAGGAAATTTTAATGGGAGAATGTAAAACAACAACAAAGAATATAATACTTAAAAGATACTTGATTCTATTAGCATATATGCACACTTAAATAAAATCAGTGTGTACCTAATGGTTTATAATTCTCTTTCAGTAGAAAGAGAATTAAAGATATAAAATCATTACTTCATTTATGCTAAGTACTAAAGAATCTGACAATATTTAGAAAATTACTACTTGAACCCTTAGTGTAACTGCAACCAAATCAATCATCTGAAACTACATGCAACAACAAAGGTGACCATACATATTTCAGTTTTTCTACTGGGTTTCAAAGTAGGAGTGATTATCATTAAAATGATTATACTACAGAAGTAGGTTTGCATATTCACTGGCAGATCTATTTAAAAGGATACTCTGAATATTTAGTAATTATTTTTGATATAACTAATCATTAAAACAATTATGTTATATCTTAAAGCAGAAGCTAAGGACATGAAGAACTTGAAAATCTTGATTTCTATTTATATATTTTTAATGATGTCATTGAAGTTTTCAGATTTCCAGCTTTATTCTTCAGTTTCACCAAAATATAACCTGACATAAACTGTCCCCTCCTCAGAGCTTGAGGCTGATTAGAAACATAAAGTGTTTAAATTTGGTTTTCCTGCTTTGTATTTCTTTCCTTATACACAATTCAAGCACAAATGTGGAGGATGTGTTGACACACCAAAACAAAACAGGTGCTATTTGTTTTCAGTACGAAAATCAGGCCTAATTCTATGCTCCATTCATATTTTAAATTTTGAATCTGTCCTAGGGGGTGGGATGCATTAGATTTCTTCATTTTTCCCCTTCTCTCTTATGTATTTGAACTTCCCAAAACTTTGCTCATATCTACATAAAAACATCAATTAAACTCTTAGGTGAACCCTTATTTTTAAAATACTCATATGAAAATTATATATTTACTTTTAATTCTAATGATCTGGGACTATTTTGGAATCTAAAGCATACAATTGGATGCTGAATATACTTTTAAATAAAAGAGTTATTAATTATAAAGATAAATGCCCAAGAACTCCAGTCTCATAGATGTTTGCACTGAGATTTGCATTTCATTAGCATTGAATCTGGCAATTCTTGTACTTGCCCCAGAGATTAGTTCTGCAGGTAAAAAACACAACAATCTCTAAAGGCTGAGATACTCTGAGTAAATATGTGTGTGTGTGTGTGTGTGTGTGTGTGTGTGTGTGTGTGTGTGTATAGATGCATATATGTCCTATAGTCTCTAAAGGTCACTGCACACTGATTTTTATGGCATCTATGGAATCATATTATTTACATTAATTAACTCTTTAATATAAAGATTCAACTAATAGTGCTGCAAATATATAAAGCAAAAACTGATAGAAGTGAATGGAAAGATGGACAAATCCACTATTACTGTTAGAGACTTCAATACCAATTAGTAGATCAAGTAGTCAGAAATTAAATAAGAATATTGAAGAACTCAACACCACCATTAGTGACAACTGATACCATCAAACTACAAGATAAATGATCTTTTCAAGTGCTTTTGGTTTGTATGCCAAGATAACCCAGATTCTGGGATGAAAAACAAGCCTCACAAATTTAAATGATTTAATACATACATATTGCCTTTTTTTAGCCACAATAAAATCAAACTGGAAATCAAAAGTAGAAAGAGAATCTCCAAAGACCATTGAAATTAAACAACACATTTCTCAAGAAACATGTTACTGGAAAGTCTCAAGGGATATAAAAAATACACTTAGAGAATTTATCAGCAATTATACAAAAGTAAAGAACTAAAAGAAATCAACAAACAAATGCACTATCAAAATAAATGTGAAACTATATCAACATATGTAAGTTTCAATAATTAGTATTGAGAAATAAAGTTATAGCACTACAGGCTAACATTTAAAAAAAGAGGGAAAGTATCCAATTAATTTAACATCCACTTCAAGAACCCAAGAAAAGAACAACAAAATGAACCCAAGAGAAGCAGAAGGAAAGAAATTACAATTAGAAACAAAATCAGAAAAGCAATGTGAGAAAATAAATTAACCAAATAGATTTCATTGTTTTGAAAAAGACAATCAGATTGACATACTTTAACAATAACAACAAAAAAATAAACATATCACTATAATCTAGAATAAAACAAAAGAAGACAATAGACCCTATAGATATCAAAAGAGTAATAAATGAATACTGTGAACAACTCTATACATATAAATTTGACAAAAGCGGTGAAATAAACCAAAAACTTTTTTTTTCAGAAAAATGAAAAACCAACAAAAATTTAAATTTCATCCATAATCTTTAGGTTGGCACATTCCAGACAATTATGGTTTTGCTTATTTTCTTGTTAGTTATTTTCTATATGAATTGAATTTGTTGGTTTATTACCTTGATTCTACTTATTTAATCTAGGGAAACAAAACAAGATGGTCTCTTCAAGTACTTGATATTTATAAAAATATCAGGGGAAGATAATGGTATTTAAACATGAGCAATTGTTGTTTTTGAATATGAGGCACTGCAATTGTTACATAATAGGTACTATTTAATTCAGAATAACATCTTATTATACATAAACTGCTGCTAAAATATGTTAAATGCTTACTTTGTTTTACACATGGAGTTAATCAACTTATTAAGAAATTTTTACAGATGACAAAGCTGAGGCCAAGAATTCAATAATCTCAGGGATAATAAGCAGTAGAATCAGTATTTGTCTAATATTGCACTTTATAGATACTTCACAGATATTATAATTTTTATTTTGTAAAAATTAGTAGTCAGGCTGAGCGCAGAGTCTCACGCCTGTAATCCCAGCACTCTGGGAGACTGAGACAGGAGGATCATGAGTTCAAAGCCAGCCTCAGCAATGGCGAGGCACTAAGCAACTCAGTGAGACCCTGTCTCTACATAAAACACAAAATAGGGCTGGGGATGTGGCTCAGTGGTCGAGTACCCCTGAGTTCAATCCCTGGTACAAAAAAAAAAAATGAATAGCACTACTTCCATTTACAGATGAGAAAACTGAGACTTCAAACAGTGAAATAAATTGTAAAAGGTAATTCAACTAAAATGTAAAGTCAACAGCTGAATCAAAGGTTGTCCACACTAAATTCATGCTTATAACAACCAGAGGGAGGCTGAGGATGTAACTCGGTGGCATGCCTAGTATGTGCATAACATGCCTAGTATGTGCAAGGCCCTAGTTTCAATCCCTAGCACTGCAATACATTCCTTGTAGCTGAGGAATGAAAATGATGATTCTTAGGTCATAAGTATATTATGTGAATAATAAAACAATTATGTCTAACATATCAGAAGTGCTGAATAAATTAAATGGTAGTTATTTCATTTAAATTGTATACTTTGGTGGTGGGGGTGTGGTGGGGAACCTTTCTTTCTTTCTTTCTTTTTTTCTTTCTCTCTCTCTCTTTCTTCCTCCCTTCCTCTCTCTCTTTCTTTCTTCTTTGCCCAATAGAAATCTGTGTTCCAGATGCCACAGCATGAAGGTGACACAGGAAGAAGACACCTGCCCAGCCTTCCTTCCTCAGCCCTACTTTTACCTAGATGTGACCATGTACCAATTATTGTCATTGTAGAAGTAAAGGGAACTGATTCATATCAAGACAAAGATTTTACAGGTAACTGTGCCTTTTCTACTCCTTTCCCTGAACTGAGGAATTACTACATGGAAGAAGCTGCCCATTCACCAGAAATAATTGTGGTCAACTATTATATAAACAAGAAATAAACTTCTATTTTGTAAGCCTTTGAAAATTAATAAATTAAATATATATTCAGTAATGCATATTTCACCTATGTCCCAAAGTGATGATTTTATTCACTCATTCCTTCATACATACACAATTATACTCAATATACATACACAATCTTAAATGGGGTCCAAGAGAAGATTTATGAGGTTAATGGAGATGGTCATCATTAGTATTTAAATGATGACCATCTAGAAAACCTATTCCACCTACAGATTTTAAAATTTTACTGGGCATAATATCTAAAGCCCTTGGTTTTTATTCACCTAATGGGTGACCTGGAAGAGATAAAAAGAGCTTATGAGTCTCAAATGCTCAAACTACAGTGTAAAGGAAACTGAAGTACTACCGCTCAAAAACAAATACAAATAATACACAGGAATACAGAGCTATGCTATGCCCATTAAATTGTTTATTTATTTGTTTGTTTCTTTGTATTTTTTCTTTTTGAAGAAAAGATCTGGGTAGAAATTGCTGGGAAGTGTGTTTCTTCTGATCATAAGAACTAATGTTAAATGGTCTTCTAAAATGTGTAAGTATAAAAGGGGATTTTGAAGAAAAATCAGGTTCTTCCTCTAGATAGGTAATAAAAACAATATCAGTGATGTTAGATGTTTTCTCAGTCTAAGGCAGGATTTCTCAATAGCATCAATCACTATTGATGTTTTGATCTAATTCTTTGTTGTGGGGACCTGCCCATGTTGTGATATAAAGCAATCCTGGCCTCTTCAGTATCAACTGCCTACCTGAATGACAATCAAAAATTTCTAGATTGAAAAATGTTCCCTTGTGGGACAAAATTTCCCCTTCATTAAGAATCTATGGTTCAAGGAATTTACTGAATGTGTCTTAAGAGTATTCAAGGTGGGAATAATGAGGAAGCACAGGAACTTTGTTATTCAAGGTAGCCACTGAAACTCTTCCACTTCAAAAGTCAAGATGTTCTCACACTTACTGAGAATATTCAATTTCTAACCACATTATTTTTGACAATTCAGAATAATCTTTTTAATGCATAGATATGAAAGCATTATTCTACTGTAACAGTGCAAGTATATTAGAGATCAGCTCAGACAGAAAATATTCAAGATGTTACTAGAAATTAATTCAATAATAAATTTATTACTCCATGATAAGTCACTGTTTGTGGTCAGCATGAAAAAGTTATTTGGATATTCATATTGTAATGTGTTTGTAACACACAGTCTCTTTAAAACTAATATAATAACATCAGAGAAATTTGAATAGATTATGAATATATATGTATGCATATATATACATATGTATATGTGAATATATATTGAACAGCAAAAACGGAACTCTCATTTTAAAATCTCAAGTAGTTCCAAACTCTTAGAGATATGAAAGTGAAATAATATAATTCACTAATTTCATTATCAATTTTTCTCCTTAGGTTTTTTGTAGATCAGAGAGTATAAGGAGGATACTGAGTGGTGTCAGTGTTAACTGGGGCACCACTGAAAACAGACAGGCTTGAAGATCTGTTATTATCAAAAAACACAGAATTATAGTCCACCCGTTTTAGTCATTCAAATCACAGCATCAGGATTGCCTGTGAATATCAGCAAATAAAACGAGGAAAACATGTTCCACAGTGAGTATTCTGCTTGCCTGATCAAATTTTGACTCTTGCATTTTTTGGACCTGCTTACTGGTCAGCGTTATACTACAGGGCTGTGCATGATAGGCGTTTGATGAGTTCCAGATACTGCGCAAGAAGCTAAGGAGATGAAGGCAAGTTAGAAATGCTCTGTCTTCATGGCACTTGTGATCTAGTATCTATAAAAATGATCAACGTGGAAATGAATTTGGCACTTACATAAGTTTAATTATCTTAAAATGTTAAATTATGCCATACAGCAACTTCTTGGAAGAAGCATGATTACTACAGAAGTATGATTTCACTGTATCTATAGGCTTTTAGTGATACTGATGGTAGAAGATTCCACTGTCTCTTTTGGGAAAGAATAAAAATCTATGTCATGCTTAATTTTGATTAATAAAGCTTGGTATGGCAATTTATCATGATTATCTGAACCCACATTAAAATTAATTATAATGTAATAAAATTTTTCTGTATTAAAATCAGGGAAATACATGAATAAAACTTTAGTAATCACGTATCTCTAAATAAGCTCAACTTAGGCAATTTATCAGTGGGAAAAAGGGAGACTGACTACTAATGATTCCTGTCTTGTTTCAAAGTCATTTTATAATGAAATATAAATTTAGGGTAAACAAATAATAATATTTATGTAAAAACAAATCATCTATATTACTCTATGATAAATTCATAGATTGAAATACAGTTTAGGATAAAACAATGATAATTTTTTAGTTTTTACATTTACTGCAATTAAGTAAATACTTGCATGATTGACGATTCAAATTCAAATTCCACTTCTATGAAGTTGATTATGTGAACAATATGATATTTATTTAACTTTCCCAAACCTTCAGTAAAAATGTTATATTCTTTCATAAGAATGACTTTTTTAACTACTCATTATTTGCCCTGATATTCAAATATATAAACAAAATATTTAGGAAAATTTGGATTATAAGTAATTTAAGTTAAAAGTGACAACAGGGATGAAGGATTTTTTTTTAAATGTTTTTAGTTATACATGGACACAGTGTCTTTATTTTGTTTACTTACTTTTATGTGGTGCTGAGGGTCGAAACCAGGGCCTCACACATGCAAGGTAAGCGCTCTGCCACTGAGCCACAGCCTCAGCCCCCAAAGGATGTTTTTTTCTTTATAAAAGTATTCACTTTATTATTTGGTATAATTAGCATGCTTCCATAGCTTAAGTACATATTTATAATATTTAAAGCAAATTGGTAGAGAAGGGGGGGATGAAAAAAATTGAAATTTCTGAAATCAAGCTATTAAGAATCACTGACAAATGAGGGCTGTTGAAAAATGAAATTTATTACTAAAATTACCTTATAAGACAAATGGAAACAAAGTTTGATTAATAAAATGTATTTCATTAATCTTGGATTAAACTTATAGTCAGTCCCAGCATTTTTGCATGGGTCAATAATTCAATCAGGGTTTCTTCATCAGGGGCTTTGACCACCACTTTGGGTCGGCTACAGTATTCCGACTGTTTGAGCACTTCAGAGTTTCTCTTTTGAATGTGCTTGTAGGTGGAAACAGGCCTGGAGCTACTAGAACTACCATATGTTAGATATTGTTATATTATTTTCTAGAAATTCTACATTGACTGAGTAAATTATGTTAGGGTCTATTCCATATCTATTCTTATGGACTCCCATTAAAACTTCCTCATTCCAGTTGAGAATGGAAGATACAGCAACTGGAAGGAAATTCTTTTATGTCAAGATGAATTTTTTAAAATTTTGTCAATGTGAACACTGACCTCTGAACATTACAGAAATTAATTGTGGTAGTGTGAATTCTACATTTTTCAGTATCCACTCAATTATAAAATGAATAGATTAATTAATGATGTTAATATACTGATAAGCATTTTATTATTTCATTCACTGATGATTCCAAGTTAGCACTTTATAAACTTTTTTGTGTATTTTTAATTGACTCTAAAAATAATAGATAAGGAATATTTTTACAAAATGGAGCTCAGTGGTTACTTTAGAATTCCACTGTAATGCCTCCTAACAGAATGTCAAATTTCCTATCATCTCTGAGATGGGCAGCACCTTCAGCACTCAGAGGCAAATTTGGAAGTAAGCTATTAATGATTGACAAACTCAAGGAGTCTTAAAAATGTGGATCAAAATTCAATATTTTGTAAACTTCATATCTCCTTGGGAAACATGATAGAGTAAATGCTTCATCTGGAAGGGGCAGTTCTCTGATGGTTACTTTTAAACCAAGAGAGGGTAAGATTTCAGAGTTACAACATTGTGGTTTTAATTTTTATTTTATTTTTTGTACTAGGTGTTTCACTACGGAGCCATATCCCCAGTGCTTTAAATTTTTTTTTTTAAATTTGAGATAGGAAGAAAGGAATTATTACTCACTGAATCTTATCATGTCCTAGATACAGTACAATGTTTTGCCATACTCTGTTTCAAGTGAAGGGAGTGCGTTACTTAGAATGTGTTCATTTTACATATACACGTGTATACATATGTATATATATATACAGTTAATACACAGGTGTACCTATATTCGATATATGTATGTAGTCATCTGTATCTACTGAAAATTATGATTCTAAATGCATGTTATACTGTTAAAGTTCATACATATATGTAAATATGTTAAAAGTAAATTTAATAAGAGTATGTACCTCTTTCTAGAAAATCAGTAATAATATTTTGACATATTTGCTGCAGATATTTTTAAAGAAATATTGTATTATCATTTGTATTCAAATGCCCAGGATGCCATAATGGAGTGCCACAGACTAGGTAGAGTACAACAAAAATCTATTTTCTTACAACTATGGAGACTGGAAGTACAAGATCAAGGTTTCATTAGGGTTGGTGTCTGATGTGGCTTCTTTTTCTGGCTTATATACAACAACCTTCTTGCCGTGTTTTTTTACCTGACCTTTATTTTGCATGGAGAGAGAGAGAAAGGGGTGGGAGGAGACAGACAGAGACAGAAAGAGCGTGCTTCCATGCACTCTGGAGTCTCTTCCTCTTCTTCTTCTTCTTTTTTTTTTTTTTTGGTACTAGGGATTGAACTCAGGTGTACTCAACCACTGAGCCACATCCCCAGCCCTATTTTTTTTAATGAGTTTATTTAGTTGCATTTCAAGTCATAGTACATATATAGAGCTCAGTTTTTCCATTTCTCTGGTTGCAAACCAGATAAAGTCACACCATTTGTGTCTTCATACATGCACCAAGGGTAGTGATGACGATCTCAATCAACCATCTTTACTGTACCCATTCCCCTATTTTGTGTTTTATTTAAAGACAGAGTCTCACTGAATTGTTTAACGCCTCACCATTGCTGAGGCTGGCTTTGAACACACGATTCTCCTGTTTCAGCCTTCCAGAGTGCTGGGATTACAGATGTGCACCACTGCACCCAGCTTCTTCCTCTTCTTATGAGGATACAGTCCTATGAGGCTAGGGCTTTATTCTTATGACCTCATTAACCTTAACTGCCACTTAAAATCTTGTCTCCAACTAGAACCACTTTGTGGGTTAGAGCTTCAACTAATGAATTTTAGAGGACACAACTCAAGCCACAAGATTGCTGCAATTGAAATATCCAAACAACTCTTCCTCAACCATGTCCATTTTTTTCCCTTGTCAGATGCAACACTTATTGTGGTATTCATTTATTTACTCAACCAACTAATCTCTATTCAAAATCTACCATATGTGATTTACTATTCTATGTATTGGAAAATAACAGTCTAAAAGCAGTCAATATCATCACACATTCATGTGGCTTTATTCTGCTTTAGATATGGAAGGCAAAAGAAAATAAACAAAACAAATATGTATAATATATAATAAGTTAAATAGTGATAAATATATTAAAGTATTTTTTCAAATGGGGAAAGAGGTAGAGAATGGGAATGGGGTGGAACCACAAATAGGATAGTAATATTCATCCTCACCAAAAATTTGGCATTTCAAAAATACCTGAGGAATGTAAGTAATATGCCCAGCTTATATTATCTTTAGTGCATATGCATTTATGTATTTTGCTATTTATAATATTATTGCATTTGTCCATACCTATACAAAGTCTTCCATGAGTGCAAAATTATAAAATCAATTTTACTTCTTTCCAAGTTTGAATAACTTGACCTAGACTTATCTTCATGCCACAAATAAGTGGAAATTTGAGACCATCTATGAAATAAGTGCTTTGAACTTGAAAAATATGTAATACAGGACTTTGATCTGTGAGAAAAGGTAACCAAAATAGTGAGTCCTTTATTACTTGGGCTCTCTGCCTGAAGGAAATTTGAGAAAGTGGTTCAAGAATGCAGTCATCAAGTGAGACTGAATGGCCCAAAGAGTTGAAGAGACAAAGACAATTGTTTGTAGTAGTTTGAGTCCACTAGAAATCAAGGGGATAAGTCAGAAAATGGAGAGTTACAAGGAAAACCACTTCCACAAATCTGCACAGGGTTGCCTCTGTCTGTGTTGCTAAGTACTAAGATGTATATGTGCAGGACAAAACTCCACATGCCTGGGCAAGAACAACTGGGGAGTATAAACTGAGCAATTCCCACATTTGGATCTGCCAAACAGGAGATACGATATGTAAACTGTGAAAACTCCTAAGAATATTTTCCCTGGAAAATATACACATAATGCCTCCTAAATTTTTATGGTTTATCTTTCATAAAGGGCATATAACTGCATACTAACATAAATACACACTTCCTCTATCATATTTAATGTCACAAGAAAGTGATCTATATGATAAATGTAATTATGACTTGATTAAATAATGATTATAATTATTTTATTAAAATGTAATTCCCAACATCCAAAATTATTAAGAATGAACTATGTGATAAAAAGTTAATTAACAAATGAGCAGATCATGAAAAGATAGCCAACTTGATTGTTCTCCAAGTCTATAAGCTATAAAATGCACCAAATTAATTAAGGAATATATCCCTCCTACACCTCTATGCTTGTGTTTGTGGGTGTGTGTTCATTTGATTGTGTATGTCTCATTCTTTTCATTTTGATTTTGTGAAATAATGAAAAGTCATCTGAGAATTGCAGCTATCTTTGATAATAGATCCTGGTAGATACAGGAAGTTCTCTTCAAAAGTAACCTAAATAAAAATGTTTTTGATTACATTTGACACAAGATAAAGAGTTTATTTGGAGCCGGGCGCGGTGGCTCAAGCCTGTAATCCCAGCACTTAGGGAGGCTGAGACAGGAGAATCGCGAGTTCAAAGCCAGCCTAAGCAACTCAGTGAGACCCTGTCTCTACATAAAACACAAAAAAATAGGGCTGGGGATGTGGCTCAGTGGTCGAGTACCCCTGAGTTCAATCCCCAGTACCAAAAAAAAAGAGTTTACTTGGATGTGGGATCACATTAGAAGAAAAGATCACATCTCAGTGTAAGACAAATATACTAGAGCTAGACAAATAGAGTTTCAAACGGTCTTTGAGCCAAATGGAAATCAATTCTTATTTACTTTTTTAAAACACACAATTTCCTAGTCCCAGAGAGTGCTAATTGCTTATCAGAGAAGTACAACTTTTCCAGATACATCAACTAAAGTTCATGTACGAAACAATCTCCCGTCTCATAGAATCAAAAATGTATACTTGTATCATTTCTATATATTTAGCTATAATTTATCCACTTAAATTACTTTGTTATTTGTTCTGTAGTTCTGGTGCTTCAGTATACTGAGAATACTTCTATATTGTTTGGTCATTTGTTATAATTAGCCACAATCATTATATAGTTAAAATACACAAAATTTGTGGTGAACTAAGATTTGCCCTTTATAAGGGCATAAGTGGAGTAGGTATTTCTCCAAGTGACAAGCTTAGAAATGAGAGGACTTTTCTTTCAGATCATGGTATATGTGCTCATTTTAGGCCTTGTGTGTCCTTCCTAGTTATAAAGCATGTCAATCAATATACTTTGAGTTTCTTAGAGAAGACACAAAGCATGTTCATTATTTGAGGGCAATTTTTCTCCAGTACCTACTAGTAATTTACTTAATGGCACTTACAAAATCTTTCTTTCCCACAGATGAAAACTCAGGAAATATTCCAACATTATTAACTCATCCATTCATTCATTTGTTCAAGAGATATTTGTTGACCATCAGTTACAGGTTAGGTAATTCCTAGTGCAGGAGATGCAACAGAGAACACAATTAGCACTGTTCCTGCTCTTTCGGGGTGTATATTCTAGTAAGGAGATAAAAAGTAATTACACAAGTTCCATATGTGCATATATTAATGTATACTGTGTACATATATGTAAATAACATGATACACTATAAATAAAATGAAGGAATGGGAGGGGGATAAGAAACATTGAAAAGAAGGAGTAACATTCCTTCTATGACATCTATCTTAGACATCACTGGAAACATGATGTTGGTGTAAACACCTGTAGAGGTTGAAGGCATAAGCAACAAAAATCCAGAATCAAGAAGGTCCTAGACAGAAGTGAAGGAGAAATCAAGGAAAAGCCTCAGTGAGAGTAGGAGGCTGGATAGCGAAGTAAGATTTGAGCAAGAGTGCGTTTTTAACTTCTAATCATAATAGATTTTTGAAATAAAGGCAAAAATGTGCCCTTTTAAGCTACCACCATTGTGTGAAGCTTTCTCTTCACACAATGAAGAGAAAACTTTCCAGGTTTCTCTTTTGATTCCTCTCGATCTAGGCATGGGAGCCAGGCAAATGCACTGGGGGAGTGTTTTTCTGTAAACTTGTGATGCTATTCTTTCTTATATTAACTTTATTTTAATCCATAACTGCATGATTGTACAGAGACACATATACCTTTTTAGGTAAGTACTTGCATTTGCAAGCCCATCTATACTGTCATCTAAGTGCAAAAGAAAAATCAAAGCTTTGAGAAAATAAAGTCAAAACTACTCTTAGATTAATGGAATTCTGAGAAGTATAGGCTCTACAGAGAAAACAGATTCAGCTAAATTATCCTATCAGTTTGTTGTTCAAAATTCTAGTGATGATCCTAGTACATATTTCATGAAACTCCTGGTGGTGGGGGTAGCAGAACCTTTTAATTTTTTAATCCACTTCTGGCAGCAGTGAGGGATTATAAGAGGCTTGTTTTTAATCTTCTCATAGATCAAATTTAGTGATTTTAATTTTCTCTCATTCTGTGGCTGTGTTGCCTGAATTCTGAGGTGTAACATTTCATCAATATGGATCAAGACTGCTCATGATTTACTGCTTTATTGTTCATAGTAAATGTGAAAGAGCTGTTTCTTCTCTTTTTTTCTGCTTGTTTAATAATCAAGGAAAGAAAGGACTTGTATAATAGCAAAAAGGATAAAAAACACAGAACTAATGTGCAATAGTAACATCAAGAATTAACTACTTAAACCATTTGGACTGAACTTTTTTTTTATACACTCATCTAGTATACAATTCAGTCTTACTGGATTTGAGATACTGAAAACCTGATTTGTCAAATGTTATTTTTGAATTCAAAACTCTGCATGTAGAATTTAACTCTAATTTTTAATTAAAGAAAACAAAACATCCTTGATATTGATAAAATATTAGATTGCAAATTTCTGGTGTTTTACAGATTAGAACAAATACTAGGTGCTTATCTTCATTGTCAAACTTAATAATATTTTTTCTGCCAATTCACATTCTGTTAAATACCTCAGGGTTTTCTACTTATTGATTCCAATACTCTCCAATGCATTGCTCTTTGTTCTTAACTATGAACATAGAAGACCACTGTGGTTGCATGGAGTCACATTTACATCCACTTTGATTCACTTCTGTAGTTGTGCTCAGCTCATCTTAATTGAGTAGAGAAAAGGACTATTTTCATTTTTACAGAAGTGGAAAAGAATATCAGCCATTGATACCATTTTTGTTTTACAAAAAGTTTTCTGATTCAATTTATGTGCCCTATGCCTACCTTGCTTCCTATTAAGTGGAACATTCCCATTTGAGTTGGTACTTTTTTTTATTTTTTGCAATGTATTTTCCTTTGTTTCTATGCCTATTTAGATTTTCTGTCTAACATGTTAGTATGAAAAAATGTTCTCTCCTCCATGATATCCAACACGATTTCATTGATGTCTGCTTGGCTTGACATATCATGATGGTATTTCGTTCTCTTTGTGGAACATTATGGCCTATTAATCCCTGTACAGTTCTGGGTAGGATGTGTTCTGGTCTGAGATTTGGCATAAAAGGAGGAAATTTTAGTTCCTTGTGGTGACAGATTAAAATTTCTTTCTTGGAGTCAAAGTGAAAGTGCATCACCTTTCACTGAGTGGCATCATGGAGGTTAAGGGCAGTGGTGTGCTCTTTGTACACCATTTGATGGGCCTCTTGGTTCTTACTCTGCAGAAGCATCCCTTTAACCCTTTTTGCTTCTTTCCTTATGCAACACAGATTGATGTCTCCAATTTATAAATCTCTCAGAGCAGCAGAATCAGTTTCTGTGTTAATTACTCCAAAGTACTCACAAAGCATTTTAAAAAGAGAAAAAGAAAACAAAAACAAAAAAGAAAGCAAAACAAAATATTTCCATCTCTCATATGCCAGTACTAGAAATTTTAGGGAGGATAGCAGGTTCAGGGACACAGAAAGAGTTGTTCTTTATTTTCCAAAATTCATTTTGGAATTTTTTACCAAGGTTTCTGCCATGCAAAAATTTACGCTCTACAATCCACATAGCTCAATAATGTAAAATTGATGTCAAAACTAGAAACTAGGATGGTAAAAGTAATTCACACCACATGTATTAATGTTAGAAAAGTTAAATGTCAAGTAGGAACTTTAAGAGATATGCCTCTATTTTTCTGGGGGAGAGGAGATACTGTCCCCTTAAATGACTTCCATTTGTTTTTTGTTTGTTTGTTTCAGAAAAGACCCTCTGTAGAAAAACGAAAGGAGCAAGACAAAATTGCTATAGTCACTCTGTATGAACTTTGTTCATTATAATCTCATTATGATGTTGAATTCTCCACCCAGAAGGTAATTCCCTTTGCCATTTTTGAACATGTGACATTCGAAGAAGCATAATCTCATATTAAGCATACTTAGGAAAATGCCCACCAGTACATGTAATAACTTTTTTCCAATATGAATGTGTTTAAGTTTCCCTAAAAACATCCCCTTGTCTCCCATGTTTAGGGAGACACTACTTTGGGACTTACAACCATGCTGTTCTTACTTGCTGCAAGTAATAACCTCCCCTTCAAACCCAGGTCTCTGGTCTCTTTTAGTGTTTACTTGCTTTGCACTTACCAAAGGATGAACCTATTTTGTTCAGTTACAGAAATGCTCTACACACATGTATATCACAGTCACATGTGGCATAATGATATTTCAGTGAATAACAGACCATATATAAGATGGTGGTTCCTTAAATTTATATTGAATAGTAGCCTGAGGATGTGGCTCAGAGATAGAGTGCTTGCCTAGCATGTGTGAGGCACTGGGTTTGATCCTTAGCACCACATAAAAAATAAACAACAAAATAAAGTTATTATGTCCATCTATAACAAGATTTTTTAAAATTATATTGAATAATGACATCACAGCCACCTTGATTTGTGTAAGTATACTCTATAATATTTGCACAATGATGAAATTGTATAACATGTTTCTCAGAATGCATTCTGTCATTAAGTGACATATAACTATAGAAACAACTTGAGTATGTATATTTTCATAATTTTTCATAATTGATCATCACACAGACCATGCAAATTCAAGAACATCATGATCTATGATGAGCAAATGAGCTAAGACTGGTAAGAAATAATGTATTATTTGAATTCAGTCACTAAATCCCTAAATATTAATTCCAACTGCTCATTATTGTAATAAAAAAAAGATTATTTTAAAAGATTCTGTACTTTCATAAAATAGTTTTATTATGGGAATAAAAATATAATATAATAAAATCCAAATTAAATTAATTTTATACTACATTTTGTATTCAAATTCATTTTTCTCAATATGAAGTATTAAAGGCTTTGCCATTTTTTTCTAAAAATTTAGTGTAAATTGATCTCTCAGCATTCTATTATTAATATTAATATATTACCTAATGGATTGCAGTAACTTTTTCCAAAAGTAGACAAGACAGACATCTGGGAAGAGGAGGGAAAACCCTAAGAACAATAGTACAAACTGACTTATCTGAAATGCTTGGGATTTGAAGTGCTTCAGATTTTGGATTTGATGGGTTTTGGAATAGTTGCATAAATATGAGCTTTCTTGGGGATAGGACTCAAATCTAAACACAAAACTCCTGCATGTTTTCACATACACCTTACGTATATAGCTAGCCTAAAGGTAATTTTATGCAATATTTCTAATAATTCTGTGCATGATGCAAAATTTCACATAACAGACCTGGCATGGAGTTTTCCATTTGTGATGTCATGTTGTTGTTCAAAACATTTAGGATTTTGGAGAATTTCAGATTTTGAGTTTTTTGGATTAGGGATGCTCAGTCTTTATTATAAAGAAAAGCATTGAATTTCTAATGGAATTCTGACATGTTAACTGCAATTTCATGTCCAGTTATCAAGACTGACCTTCAAATAATTCTTGGCACTAGATATTCTTTAGCACAAAGACAAAATTTATAAAAACTGTTATAGGAAAAAACAAAATCTTTTCCCAACTAATATAAGCATTCAAGTAGCTAATTCTCCCAAGACTGATTGCTTTTCCAAGTAACTCATTTGTGTTTAGTCAAGGAATGTTTTCACTAGGGATGAATATAAATTATATAATAGTACTGACAACTTCACCTTTAACAGCTTTGCTTAAAATAAACACACTGTAATGTATCTTTTTAAGTTTTGGAATTGTGAAGAAGAATGTGATCAAATAGAAGTCATATTTTGATATCCAAGGAAGACATGTTTGCTAAAAGTATAGGATGTAGCAGGTACTGTGCTGGGTGTGGCAAACACAGAGCTGAGGCAGACCATTCATTTCATTTTGCTTCACACTGTGTGGTGATCATTCAGTCCCTACATCCAATTTTCTCAGTGGCTTAAATAAGGCATGGATAATCTAAGAACCTTGATAAATGCATAGTGTGCAACAATGCCTAGCCATAGATATACTGTTTTACATTGCTTAAGTTAAAAAATTATAACATTTGTGGCTCCTCTGAGTTTCAGAGGCATGCTAAATATCAGGAAGTCCTACTGCATGATAGGTCTGCTACTAGCCAGTGGCTAATGATATGCTATAAGCCTCCCTTTGGCTATAATCAATGTGCTCCCCAGAGACTTCAGGCCATCCACAGGGCACTCAGACAACACATCTCTGTTTCAAAGAAAATAAACTATGGCATATTTCATTAGAGAACTAATATATATCTAATATCATTTAAGGTCTCAGCAAACACAATGCCAACAAAAACAACAGAATTTCCCACAATCTTCTAAATGATGACTATAATATTAGGTAAACAAATCAATAATATACTGTAGGGTTGGGGATGTGGCTAAGTGGTAGAGTGCTTGCCTAGCATGAGCAAGGATATGGGTTTAATTCCCAGTGCTGCAAAATAAAACACTGTATTATAATAACTAATATTATTAATTTCAATAATACTCAAGTAAATGTGTTTTAAAGTCTCATTTTCTCTTCAAAACAAATCTATATTTATTTTCGAAGATAATAGTTGAATCTACAAAATATAAGGGTAGTAGCCATATCTTTCAGTACCTGTTTTTCTGTATCCAAATGCAGTACTATTTTTTTAAAACTCATATATGCACACCAGTGTTTGTGCTCAGTGTCTCTGAAAAACCATCTTTCATGTAAGCACATGCTGTTTAGAATTTTCTTTTGAGAATAAGAAAAATGAAAGTGACTATCCAGGAATAGGGTAGCTAAACAGGTACCTGTGGGGTTGAAACAGATGGTTGTTATTATTGCATTTAAAATTATATTCATGGATTACATTTTTGAAAATGTTAGGTCTGATTTCATCTTCAAGACTGTAAGCTCTCCTAAAAATTAAGCCTGTTTTGTAAAGATCACTGGCCAGATTTCAGTTCAGTAAAAATACCTTGATGTTATATACATATATTATTAGTTTATTGTATGTATCAATAAATCTAATCATTTAATTTTCAAAGCATCTCCTTAAATTCTCATATTTATTTGTAAATACAGAATATGGGACTTATCAAAATTTAATTTGTCCAATGTTGCTATAATAGGATACAGAGCAGGAGTTATATCTACATTTTTGTACTATGATCATGTCATTTCTCTACTTAAATGTAAAATATAATTAAGATGTTAGAAGTAGATTCTGGCTAAGATGGTGAGTTTGTTAAACTATGACCAAATCTGGATAAAAAGAGAATGCACTATTTTTTGATTTTGTTTATGTTTTGTTATTTTTTGATTTTGATTATGTTCTCTGAGTATTCGGTTTGCTTCTTATAGACAATTTAAGCATATGTCTAATGTATTTCAAATGGAAAAACATCATACACCTCCAAGCAAGTAACATCTTTTAATCTACAGGGAAATGAAAGATCTGAACAAGTCAAAAAAGGATAATTTAAAGAATTAACTTTTTAAGAAAAATAAAATGATGCCATAGTTTATTTTTCCCTCCATGACATTGAAGTGGATAACGCAACTGTGGTCACATTAATTTTTCAAATTATCTTTTAAAGAGATATTTTTACCTACTCACATTCTAAATTCTGATGTGTTTGGAAATCATGTGCTAGTACTCACCATGGAATTAAATGTCAAATTCTTGTGTTAAGGTTGACTAGAGGATGTTTCATAGTATTACAGACACACACAAATTTATTTTGATGCACTAGAAGAAGGGATTCTTCATGAAATGAAATGAAATTTCTTTCATCAAAGAAAATTGATCCTATAGAGAAATCACAAATATATATCAGAGCAGTGACCCATACTGTAAAGTTTAGGTTAAAGAGAAAGAATATAAACTGGCAAAAATTAGAATTTTCAGAGCATATTGAGCTAAAATTATCTTCTACTAAAATTTCTACTAGCTCTAATAGAAAAAGCTCAGGGAGATTCTTTCGCCTACACACACAAATATATTATAGGATTCAATTTAAACCCATTCTCATTTAGGTGTTGTTCATGTCAGATAATTACATTTAAAACTTCATTTTGGGGACTTTGACTTCTGGGAGGGTAATTCAGACTAATTTCTTACTATAAAAAAGTCAGAAAAACTAGAGTATAAAAAGACACAGCAAACAATATTAAACCAAGATCAAGAAAGAAAGAAAGAAGTTAGCTTAGCCTTTGTGGCATTTTCCTCTTGTGGGGTGAGTGGGCTTTGTGAGATCCTAAAATGTTTCTGAGTAGCCAAGATATTGAGTTGTACTTTTGGTATGCTGTCAGGAATGGAGGACAAAGCTTGAAATAATATAGCCCATAAGGAGGGAGGCAGACACATTGCAATGTTTGGCTTGAGATCATTTGGAGCTACACCATCCTTGCAAGCAGGAAGATGCTCCTTAGTTACCTCATTCCATTATAAAACATTAAGAAGACTTTGGATTGTTCATATCACAGGTGCCTTCCACATGGAAATACAAATCCCATCTGTGGGATGAAGAATTTACCATAGGCCTCAAACCATTTCAAGAACTTGTTAAAGAAATAACTTGCAAAAAATGTCAGCAGCCACGAAAAGGAACAGCAAAACAATTTTAAAAACATAGAGAACGTACATGGGAAAAGATTCAAGGTGACTTCAAACAGATTGCTATTGTACAAGTATATTAACATAACGGTGCTTAATATTAAAAAATACAAAAGAAAAGATTGTAAACTTTAGCAAAGAACAGGAAACTCTTAAGAACAGACATAAAGTATTGCTTCTAACTCCAGCACTGAAAAACACATGAAACAAGAATAAAGCAATTAACAAATTCATTTAATAGCCAATTAGGCACAGTTGAATTAAGAATTTTTTAAGTGATAGATAAATTTGAATAAAACATCCAATAGTAAAGCCCAGAAGGATAAAAGAATGGAAAAAAAAAAAACAGAAGAAAGTAGTAAAGGGAAGTTTGAGAAAATCTGATATAAGGGAACTAAGTACCCTAGGAGGAGGAAAGAAGGAGTCAGAAGAAATCCTTCAAAAGAGAAAGCTTTAAAATTTTTCAGAACTATTCATATCCCAATATAGAGATTTAAGAAATTCTATAAACTCAATGTAGGGGTTTTTAACATCTTAATTTAGCTTCCTCTAATAAAATAGAAATTCAAAGAGAAAAAGTACAGATTGCTTTCGAACAACAGTTAGTGCATATATAACATCTCAACAGAAATAATGTATGCCAGAAGACAATGAAATATTTTCAAAGGGTTGGAAAAAAATGTATCAGTCAAGATATATATATATATATATATATTTTTTGATGTATCTTAGTTTTCAGTCAAGAACGTGATGTCCTGTGGGGGGGAAAAATCCATAAAGTGACAATCTCAACTTTCCTCACTTTCCAGTTCTTACAGGATAATGATGGTCACCTAACTAAAAATCATACTATTCATCCTCTAAAATCCATAGAGATCAATAAGGAGAGTAAATAAAATGATATAATAAAATTAAAATGTCATTTCCATGGCAACTGCAAACTAGAAACAAAAAAATTTACATTCCAATTTGGATATAAGAGGAAAAACAAAACATATCAGTAACAGAATGCACACCAAAACAGAGCAGGGAGATTCAATGAACGTTAATCTTTACCTTACTTGTGAATGTTATATGGTGCTTGTAAGAGAGGTGGAGGCATGCTTCAATTCCAGGAATAGGACCTGAAAATTAACTCTTACTCTCTTTTCAATCATTATTAGTTTTTACTAAGAAAAATTCCTTTGGACTTCAAAAGATAACCAGGTGATAGTTTAAAAAAGGAAAATTTAAAATAGTTAAGGAAAGTGGAAGGTATTATCTAAAGTCATTGAAAGGAAGATGTTTCCAACTCAAAACATTGTCAATTAAACAATAAGAAAAAAAATAAATGAATAAGTGCACAACTTAAGTTCTAATGGAATGAAAGAAATTCTTTTCTAATATAGACAGTTGCTAAAACAGAAACCAGGTTGATTCCAGGCAAAATTCTAGAACAGATTGTTTTGCAGATGACTTTTACATAGTTAAATATGGAACTAGTGAGCTGTAGTATGCTAAGTATCCTGTTCTATTCTCTGGCAGTCTCTGGGAAGCTCAGTGAAAGACTAGAATATGCATCAGAACTTGAGTAAGACAAAGCGCCCTCACTGTTTTCTTCAGGGTTGATGAGATAGTATGGGCTTTAGGGTAGAACATTAGGTGGATTTATGTGATTAAATGTGCTCAAAGTTTAATTAAAAAATAACTAACAATCAACAAATCTCAACTAAAGCTGTATGATTCCTTCTTTGTTTTACCTCAGTATAAATAGGCATTCAATAAAGATTTGCTGGATTTTGAATGAATTTGCACTGAATGTCATATTTATTGGTAGCTTACATGGTGCATTAGTAATATGTCAGACACATTTGTGGATAAATGAAATGGGGAGGGGTGAGTGAATGTGTTGGACAGTATTATAAAGATTCCAACCCTCGCCACCCAGGGCCAGTTCATTTGATAAAGTCTTCTCTATTTCAAGGCATAAATGCATATTTGCATTTAGAAGACACTGGCCTTTTCTTACCATTGTTTTTTATTCCTTTGAACCGTCCACTAATTCATGGGCAACACATTGGCAACAGAGCCAAAGTGACATATATCATAGAGAAAGTCAGAAAAACATTCTCAGCTTGTAGGCATTTCCTTGGTTTCCGTGTAAAAAACATGCTGACTATAAAATTGCTTCTGGGATTTATGTCATTGCATTTCCCTGTCCCCTTTTATTAAATTGCCTTGCTTTCTCTGCTCATTCCCCACTGCTCTTGGACTTCATACTGTATCAACTATCACTTGATATATTATTGTTACAGACATTCTGGTCATTTTCTTATTTCCTAGCTCAGAACTAAGGTGACTGAATTGTTGAGGTCCCGCACTACAACTGACATTTTCAAGTGAGATGAAGACTTTCTATTAAACATATGAGGTACTTTGAAATCAAGTTAAAAAGAAAAGAATAGGGCTTTTACCAATAGAAACAGGCATTTCATTTTCATGAAAGGAATATTCAATGTGGATATTGAGATAAACCCTGAAGCAACATTACCAGACATGCACACATATGTGTGCATACACACACATCTTGCCCTCATATACACACAGAGTTCAGCTTGAAACTTACCAAAACTAAAAGTAAAAGTGATCTGAGAAAACTTAGGTTTCTGATGAATTTTACAAATTTTATTCTCTATTCTTTCATCTGAGCTTACAAAAAATCTTGAGTATTATATATTGCTTTTGAAACCAGCATTCTCAGACAAATGGAAGAAATCAAAAGAGAGCCATAATTCAGGGAACATTCATGGCAGAAAAAAAGTGTGTTTAGAGCCGGGCGCAATGGCACATGCCTGCAATCCCAATACTTTGGGAGGCTGGGACAGGAGAATCACGAGTTCAAAGCCAGCCTCAGCAACAGCGAGGCGCTAAGCAACTCAGTGACACCCTGTCTCTACATAAAACACAAAATAGGGCTGGGGTTGTGGCTCAGTGGTTGAGTACCCGTGAGTTCAATCCCCAGTACCAAAAAAAAAAAAAAGTGTGTTTAGTTTTGAATGATTGTGGCATACATAATATATGGCACATTTCACATACAGAATGGCAGTGTGATGGTTTGAAGTAAAACTAAAAGAAGCATTTGAGGCAGGAAAAGGCTCATCAAGGCAGGTAAAGAGAATTCAGAGCAAGAGTGAGGGCATCCAGTACAGTTGTGTCCATTAGCAAAATAAGCTCACTTTGAAGAAATGTTTATGTTCCTACTGTGAAGAGTAAATGGGCAATATGTGTTTGTCTCGGAGAGATTGCAAATAATCAACACAAGTTATTTCATGAAAAAATTTAAGACATATTAAGATAGAGGTGCTACTAAAGGAACGATGCTCAGATACTACATACACATTTCAAATGTTTTTGAACTTTCACCAAATACACTAATTTACTCCTGAAAATTAACTAGTGGTGTGAGGCAGAAAGGTTCCAGCAAGCTAAAAGTAAAGTAATAAATTCCTTACATGGTTCCCAAGTCACTTGTGAGGTTAGAGGCACATCATGACACATGCTGTAAACAGGATAAATATGAGTTAAATCTGTTCCTTTGTGTCACAGTGTCACGACTATTTAATTTATCCTGCAAGTGGGTCATTTTACCCCTTCAGGTGACCAGGTGACTGTCAATGTGACATTTTCCTAGAACCACCTTCAGAAGACCTCTGTTTTGGATATTTTGTTGTAGTTACCATTAATGATGTTGAATAAGCAGGGACATGCTTACCAAAGTTTACATATGAACAACTGAACTTTACCAAAATGTAAACTGCTTTATAAAAATGTTTAACAGCCAGATTTTTAAACTAATTTCCTTTTGCAAAACAACATTTTTAAGTTTTTAAAGGAAAGCAATGATCATTCCCACTGGCTACTGGTAGGGTGATAACTATGGCCCTTGTTTATTATCCTAGTGCATAATATAAAATTACACATGTGTGTTGTGAGTGCAGTAAGTACACATGTGAAAATAAATCAACACTTCACTTTCCTTATATCAGAAAGTAAGACATAAAATTTCTAACTACACACCTGTGTGTACAGGAGTTTAGTAAGATTTTGTGGCAAATCTAAGATACGGGGAGGTTAGTTATCTTGGGTTACAATTTGCACAACATGGAAGACAAACAATAGAATACATGATCTACTTCTAACCAAGAATATTCCATCAAAATCATAATATTTTTCCTTTCATCACATGAAAAAATATTCATAATATAATTCTTTTGGAAATGCAAAAATTATAAATACACATGCACATTTCCCAGTTATATAATTTCAAGCATAGGCAAAAATATATGTATATAATATATAGAGATAATATGTATAACATTTATATATGTTTATATATAAACATTTTCATATTTATATATATCACTACCTCTCTCTATATATATGTATATCTATATATAGAGATAATAGAAAGAACTTCTCTTTATATATATCTGCATATATATTATACATACATATACATATAATATCAAAAATAGTACTCATTCAAGTGAGTTGACTTGAAAGATGCTACTAATTATTAAGTATAACTACTATTAAGAGGAAGAGGGGAAAAGTAGAGAAAATAGGAAGAAATTCCTATTTATATATAAGAATAAAATATAATCCTATATGTAATGTATATGTGTGTTTGTGTGTAAGTATATATATAAGAATAAAATATACTCCTATATGTAATGTATATATGTGTATATATATATGTAATCCTATATATATCCTATATACATATGTAATCCTATATATATACACACACACACACACAGGGGGGGTGGAGAAGGAGAGAGAGAATTTCTTCCTTTTATCTCTATCTTTCCCCTCTTCCTCTTAATAGTAGTTATACTTAATAATTAGTAGTATCTTTCAAATCAGCTCACTTGAATGAGTACTATCTTTAATATTTCCATAAAACATTACTTTTGTGCATTCTCAAAGAAATTCTCTCTTTTCCTCTTTCTCTCTCCCTACATATATGAATTTCTTCCTGTATATCTCTTTTATTTATGCCTTTGCACTTAGCCAAAATAGGATGTTTTATGAAAATATCAAAGATAACATTTACTTCAAATGAGTCCATTTGAAGAATACTACTAGTTGTTAAGCATAACTACCATTAAAAAAGAAAATAATATGTATTTTAAACACTGTTATGGTTTGTATATGAGATGCCCCACCAAACTCCTGTTAATGCAGGAATATGCAGAGGTAAAACAATTACACTGTGAGAGCTGCATCCTAATAATTTCATTCTAGTTTGAATAGACCAAGTGGTAGGGCATGGCTGGAGGATATGGGTGTTGGGGGTGTACCCTGGAAGGGTTCATCTTCCCTGTGCCCACCTCCACCACCAGCTTCTTGACCTCACTATGAGCTAAACACCTTTTTTCAGCTGGGCCCTTTCCCCATGTAATGGCTCATTTTGGGACCAGAGCTCTAGGGTCAGCTGTCTATTGACTGAGATCTCTGCAACAATGAGCCCCAGATGAACTTTTCCTCCTCTAAGTTGTTCTTTTCGGATATTTGGATCACATCATCACAAAACCTGACTAAATCAAATACCATTCATTCATCATTTGCTGAGTAGTAAGACAGGTTGTGTCTCTGACAGCATGAAAATTGCAAACTTCCCTGCAAGATTACGTTTGGTTTGGAATCACCAAACTATAGGAATTTTCGTGTCTAACCCTTTCAACTGTGCAAAGGGGATGAGATTCTAAACAATGTTATAAGATGCAAATAGCCAATGAAAGCCATTGTCCTGGTTATTATAGGTGCATCTTCTTTAGGCTGCACTGTGTTGACGAATCTGTGCAGTTTGGCTGGTTCTGTTGCTTTTTTTTTTTTTTTTTTTTTGGTACTGGAGATTGAACTCAGGGGCACTCAACCACTGAGCCTCATCCCCAGCCCTATTTTGTGTTTTATGTAGAGACAGGGTCTCACTGAGTTGCTTAGCGCCTCGCCATTGCTGAGGCTGGCTTTGAACTTGCGATTCTCCTGTCTCAGCCTCCCTAAGGACTGGGATTACAGACTTGCGCCACCGCGTCCGGCTTGGTTCTGTTGCTTTGACTACAAATGCTACATACAATTTATGTGTTGGAAAATTTTCCTTCACAAGACATTGTCCACCATTTTTAATGATCATAGCTATATAGTAAACATAATTAAATTGCCTAGTAAACATAATTAAATTCCCTATGTGTCCCATGGCTTGGGGATCTGGAAATTGTTTCCCTCCATGTCTGACACTTTAAAGTCACAGTATCGTCTCTTTGGTAATTTGCTCACTTTTACTCAAGTCTGAGGATTACAAATAGTTTGGAATAAAAGAGAATTGAGCTTATATCCCTAGCTGGTATAAGCGATATTGTGTATACGTAGCTATAAAGAAATAGTTTTATTTCCTTAAATACAAATAATAAAAAAATCAAAATATTATTATTTATATAGCCACACCACAGATAGAAACTCTGACATTATCTTGACATCTCTTTGAAAATAGAGATGTTATTTATAGCTGGGATATTTTAACAACTACAGTTATGCATATGGAATTATGTACATTATAACTTTTTGTTACACAAAGAAAGAAAAAAAATAGAGCAATTTTTTCCCTCTGCCTCATTCTCATATTTTGGTGCCCACTGTCAACCAAATTCAATGTGTGGGCTACTGAAATTATAGTAATAATAATTTTATATTTAATAGTATTAGCACTAATTTTATATTAATAAAATACACCATTAACACTTACATAGTATTTGTAATATTATTGCATATTGGTGATAATTCTTACAGAGAGATAATTGCATACTATTAAAGGTTAATGATAATTATTAATAGCACTTGCTTATTGAACCAGGAAATTATGCTTTGAAACTCCTAGGGAATTGATGGTATGCCTTTTATACTTTCCTTCCTATTTCTTGTACCTAGTATGTAGCAGGTACTAAAAGACACTTATTTGCAAGAATCCTTGAATACAAAAATTTTCACCAAAGCAGTAACTACACATTCATTAAAAGTACATCTTTATGTTTCAGCTATACAGTTTAAAATTGCCATTCACTTCTAAATATGAGATCATTTTATGTAAAAGTTGATATTGTCCTTATGCAGGAAGCATGAATTCACCTTCTTTTGATTTCATCATTGCAGTATAAGTTAAAGGCAGTCATATCCATCTTACATGTCTGGAGTCATGGGAATCACAAAAGAGATGTAGAAGCAGACGTCTGCAGAGTAGAGACTACATTTAAATTAATTTGTATAATGTTTCTTTTACAAACTCGAACTTTTCTTTACACATGATAATGCTGAAAGAACCCACTGAGAAACCTATTTTCTAAATATTTCTGGAAGAACTAGATGTTCTTTTTCAGATGAGAAGTTATGTAGCCAATGTGGCTCCATTATAACAAGTTCACAATAGGGGCAATGAGATAGTGGAGGGCAGAGGAATGGTCAAGAGGAGACTTAATTCCATCTTTGCTTTTCTTCTTTTTGTTCTGTGACATTAATATAGTCCCTTTCTTTTCTGAACTTCAATTACACTATCTATACAATGGGCATAATGATACTCAATATGACTATTTTTCATTCTTGCATCTTTCAATGGGATAATGTATGTGAGGCTACTTCAAATCTTGTATAGAACTCCAGTATTAAGGTTTTGACCTATAGCAAGGAAGGAGTTTTAGTCAGTGTTTTCATTGCTGTGACTAAAAGATGTGACAAGAACAATTTTAGAAGAAGAAAAGTTTATTTGGGGGCTCACGGTTTTAGAGGTCTCAGTCCATAGACAGTTGGCACCATTGTTCTGGGCCCTAGATGAAGCAGAACATCATGGAGGGAGAGTGTGGTGGTGACAGAAATCAAGACATTACATCAGGAATCAGAGAGAGCTCCACTCAACAGACATAAAACAGAGACCCCAAAGATATGCTCCCAGAGACCTACTTCCTCCAGCCACACCCCACCTACCTAGAGATACCACTCAGCCAAACCTCACCACAGGATTAATTCACTGACTGGGCTAAGGCTCCCACAACTCAGTCATTTCACATGCACGCCCTCCAGCATGGTCCCACACAAGAGCCTTTGGGAGACACACATTCAAACCATAACAGGAGGAAACCATCATTTTGGCACCATCAGAGTATTCCACACAATCAATTTAAAAAAAACAAACAGTGTTTAAACCTTGGTTGGAAATGTGTCTCTAAAATACTTACTCTTTGTAGTTATTTATTTTCCTGGTCTACTCAGCATACCTTAAGGTTCCTATGATAACTAAGGTAATAGGCATGACCATCAGTAATTATGTGATTGGCACTCAGGAGCTTTGATGTGTTTTTCTTAATGTCCAGTATCAGACCATTGGTCTGCTACTGACAAGCCTGACTTTCACATTCCAATTTGTATTTGCTGCTTTTAATCAGCTTTTGTCTGAGAAATTGGATAACCTAGCTATTCAGAATCCTGTGTCATCAATTGGTTTCAAGGAAGTGTCTACAGGCTTTTCTGAAAGTCAAAGCAAAATCTCTGAAACAAAGATTTCAGACTGACAGTCTTCCTGACTTCCTTAGACAGGGATCTTTGATGAAAGCTAAAATTCAACCCAGAATTGAGCCCATGGTTGAATTTTGTTCTTTGTCTCCTTGAACTCCTGGCTTTCTCATATGCATAAAAATTCATAATATTCCACACCAAATGTTCATTATATGGGTTAGAAAACATACAATGTTTATTTTGGAGGAAAAACAACATGTGTTTTCGGGTTAAAATGTGAAGGCTTCTTCCTCTCTTTCAAATGCTATCAGAACAATAGAACTGAAACACGCACCTAAAAGCTTTGTAGGACTGTTGTTTAGTGCTATGAAGAAAAATTAGAAAATGGGTAATTCCTACTGGTCACATAAAAGAAGGACTAAGCAGTGGGTGGACCACAATTTTAGTTAACAATTGCTAGAGAATTATATGCCGTCTCCATTTATTTCTCTTCATTTGTCATAACATAATCCTAATTTTTAAAATAAGAATAAAATTGTAAAAAGCAAAAGAAAACTAAGGCAAATTAAAGAAACAATGTTTCTCCAGCAATATTGGAAAAGGAGCCCATATGATGCTAAATGTTTCTCAAAGAAATGAAAACATTGTTTAATCTGCCTGATTTTTCTAGCAACAGTGAAATTCATAAAGGTCACCCTGACAGATGAACTAAAACAATATGCTTCTCACAGTCCTTGCTGTTACAGTAGCAGTCAAGCAGCAGATTCATTTTCATTTTAATTATGTTTGTAAATAGTAGAAGAGGCAGGCAGAACCACCAGTGAGCCTCCCACTGAGATTCCATTCCTATCTGCAGAATTACAACGATCACCTTTGGAGGTTTCATTATTTTTCAGTAGAATTTTATTGACCAGGGAGGGGAGAGTAATACCTTATTAAAATCCTGTTAGTTATAAAAGTTGTTTAAGGAAACGCATGCCTTTGCCATAATGTCTTCCCACCTGATTATCAGTTCATTTATGGCTTCCCAGCTAACATTTATTCTTAGGACAGTGTAATTTTTGTGTAACCTTGATTGCTATCTAATTTGCTTACCAACTGATAATTAATCCCTGATATATTGCCCCTGGCACACAAACCCCATTGCTTAATGAAGCACTCAGCTACAGTCGACTCACATCTACAAAAGAATCCATTGACAAAGCAGTCTTGAAAATTAGCTTTGGCTTAAGAATGCTGCAGCAACACCTACACTTTTACTAATGTATATGTCATGTAGGCAATGTCAATGTATCAATTGCTTTGTATTCATTCTAGGTGAGGCATTGTGATAAATGATATTGGAAAAAAAAATAATACACCCCTCCCCCCCCCCGCACACTCATCATATCTGGGAGCTGATCTAAAAAAGCTAAAGTCTAGTGAGGAAGATCATAAACTTGTCTAGATAACAATTATGCAAAGTGCTATTATGCAAACAACATAAGAGAGCTACTGAGAGATGCTGACCTCCTCCGGAGTCTGGTAAAGCTTGCTAGAGTAGAACAAAACCTGGGAGAGGAAGTGACCATATGGAGGAACCACAGGAAAATGCAGCAGGGAACAGGCCATGGTCAAGAGAGAAAGCAGGCCTTAGACCAGGGCATTTCTTCTAAAAGAATAGCATAGTTAAGCTCTAACACAATGATAAAAGGTTCAAAAACTGGGAAATGAACCTGGTATTAGGCTAAGAATAAATTAGAAGAATGAGTTTTAAAAGGTCTTGACTACTTGGGTAATAAAATTCATCTTAACAATTGAGAGGTTTGGCAGGATTAGGTTTCTATATGCCACTGAAAAGTGAAACTGTATATTTTTGTTTTCATCTTTTTGGATATATCTCCTAAGAATTTTCAGAATGCAACTTCTCTAAGTTATTTTGAAAGAGTTATACTTTGTGCTGTTTTTAGGCATTGCAAGCTGTGCTTCCCCTGTAGGGTTTATAACATATGTAGAAATAAAATATATGATAAAATATCTTAACAGGCTGGAGGGATAGAGAAGTAAAATTAAATAATGAAAAGTTTCTTAGGTTGTTTGGGAAGCAGTAAAAGTACTGTTTTATAACTGGCCAAGATAAATCAAGAATGTTATGTTGAAAATGAGCTTAACTACAAAACAAATAACAAAAATGTTTAACTAAAAAGACAATTCTAAAGAAAAATCAATTATAAAGGTAATTATTTCAAAAGAAATAAAAATAATGAATAAAGAATGAAAGGGAAGATAGAGCAAATAGAAAATACATAGCAAGATGACAAACAGCACAAATGAAAACACAATTTAAATGTAGATGAACTAAATACTTAAAAGGCAAAGGTTTTCACACCAGCATAAAATGTGTTGTTTATAATGAATGGACAAATATCACGTATAAAAACACAAGAAGTATAGAAATGATGATGAAAAGTTTACTTGTAATACATTCAACAAGGGAAGTTGCTATGTCAAAATCAGTCAAAACAGATTTAAAGACAGACATTAGAAGACATAATTGGTTTCTTTATGATAAAAGAAATAGTTCAACAAAACATGAAGTGATCCTAATCTTGAATACAACAAATAATATGACTTCAAAATACGAATGACAAAGTTGATAACACAAAATGGAAAACAGACAAATGCATAGTCATAGCTAAATATTTTAGCATTCCTTTATAATTAGAAAAAGCATACAAAATGTCATTAGTGACAAAAAGAACAATTTGTCAATTTGACTTAATTTGCCACATTTAGAACTGTTCAAAAAAATGCACAAATACCTTCTAAGTGTGCATTTGAACATTTACCAAGGTAGTCCATATTCTTACATCATAAAGTAAATCTCAAAAATTTCAAATTATTTAAATCATGATGAATAACTTCTCTGTTCAAACATAATTAAGCTTGAAGTTAATACTGCAAAGTTAAATAGAAATGTAGACTTAAAAATAATGTTAAAAAAATTAAACAAATATTTCACAAAAAGGATATTCAAACAACTAAGCACATACTAGTTGTCAAATAAATGCAAAGTAAAACCACAACTGAATGCACACAACAAGAATAACTAAAATTAAAAGTCAGCCTCCCTGCTAGGCATGATGGCACATATCTGTAATGCAAGTGAATCAAGAGGCTAAAGCAAGTGGATCTTGAGTTCAAGGACAAACTCAGCAACATAGTGAAATCCTGCCTCAAAAATAAAAAATAAAAAAAATAATTACAAAAATCAAAAAGGACTGGAGATAGAGCTCAATGGTAAAGCATCCCAGGCTTCAACCCCATCACACGTAGAAAACAACTACGTTAACATGCTTATAGTAAGGCATCCCTGATTGAACTGTAGAAAGGTATGTTCTATAGCCAAGAGTCTCATCTGCAGTTTAGGTCAAAGAATTCACCTAAAGTTCAAATGATGCTACTGGCTATCTTGTCTGCAATTTATCATCATGGTGGATAGGTGTAGCATTCTATCAAATTTGTTGATGTCAATAGCATGTTCTTTTACTATTGAACCAGACTGAACCATGATCCGTGATTATGGAAATAAATACAACAATTTGGTCACAAAGTCAATTTTTAAATTGTCTATACATACATGCTAATACAAAATATTAATCAAATGGCAACACAAAAGATATCTATGAATAGATACTACATTTCTGTATAGGTCATTATCTAGATAGAATAGAGTAGATAGATAGATAGTACAGCACTTTCCAATAAAACAAATACAACCATTATTTCTCAACTGTAACATCTAAAATGTCATCCTGATATGATTAACATCATAAAGAACTCAGAATTTCCTGAAGAGAGACAACATTTTGCTCAGGTGGAAAACAAGTCTATAAATACATACATGGACACTTAGTTTTATTTGGGTGATTATTTGGCTACCTTCATCCATCTATACAAAGTGCTTATGAAAATAAAATGGCTATCTACTGAATCCTGTAGAACTAATAACTGCAAATAAATAGCAGAGCATTTGGCTCATTCTCAAAGAAGAATGAAAGACTGGTTGGGCATAAGTATATTGATCTCAAGATGTAAAAAGAGAATAAAAGAATAATTTCTTTTTATTTTATCAAAGTATGGATTAGCAGATATACAAAGTATCCATAATATGTCTAGACAGAGCTGGGCGTGGTGGCGCACACCTGTAATCCCAGCACTCTGGGAGGCTGAGACAGGAGAATCGCGAGTTCAAAGCCAGCCTCAGCAACAGAGAGGCGCTAAGCAACTCAGTGAAAGCCCATTACTTAATAAAACAACAAAATAGGGCAGGGGATGTGGCTCAGCAGTCAAGTATCCCTGAGTTCAATCCCTGGTACCAAAAAGAAAACAAAACAAATATGTCTAGACAGTAGGTAGTTGTTATGGTTTGAATATGAGGTGTCCCTCCAAAGCTCTCTGTTAATGCAGAGGTAAAATGATTAGATCACGAGAGCTAGGACCTATCCAGTCCATCCTATTTTGAATGGACTGTTCCGGTGGTAAATGTAGGCAAGTGGGTCATGGTTGGAGGTGGGTCACTGGAGGAGTGACTGGAAGGGTTTGTTTTCAGTTCCTTTCCACTCTCTCTCTGTCACCTGGCCCTTCCATGAGTTGGGCCATCTTCCTCCACTGCTGCCCTTCCACCATGAGGTGCTGCCTCACCTTAGGCCCAGAACAATGGAGTCTAGCCTCTTTGGACTGAAACCTCTGAAACTATGAGCTCCAAATAAACTTTTTCTCCTCTAACATGTTTTTGTCGGGTATTTGGTCACATGGATGCAAAAGTTAACCAAAATAGTAGTAATATGAACTCATCACAAGGTTTAATATGCCACCACAATCTGACAATTTTACCAACTAAAGCTACCAACAGCTTTATTAATATTCTACTCGTAGACCATGCCTTGGAAAACATTGCAATCCGACATCAAATTGAGCCTTTGGAAAGAATTCTATTTAATCAGCTTTTGAGGACAGGCAATTTTTGTGTCCTGGAGTTTTAGTTCCTTTTCATTTGGGAAAGTTCATAAAGTGTGAGCTCAGCAAGTCAACAGGAAAATGGGCTGATACCCACCTTTGTGCTTCTTTCTATTTTCTAAAATAAAAAACCTTTTCCCAGTCTCACTTCTTCCCAACTCATTTATTACTTGCTTTTTATTTTCCAGCAAAGCTATTGTTGTGTATTTGACTAGATGTTGCCTGGTATCTTTTACTGCTCTCAGGGTAACCGTACCAACCCAAGAATACTTCAGTATGGGACAGGGAGAGCCCATTTCTCTTTACTTGAAAATTTCCATTAATAAAACTCATTTTACATTTATGTCATATAATGCTAGTGGTAGATTTTTGATAAATGTGTCATTATACACATATCCATACCTTTAGTATGGATATTTCATAATACAATTAACCATTAGTGTGGCACTAAAAACCAGTTTTAGTAGCTTTTTGCTATTTCAAATAACACTGAACATACTTCATGAATTTGAATATATTTGTGATATCATTTTCTACATTGTATTAATTGATTTAAGAGAAAGAATATTTCTTATTATCATGGATCAATATCCCTAATATTGTCCTCCAAAGACATAAGGTCAGTGACTCACAAGGCTCTCCTAAGTAAACTCTCTGCATCTGCCTCCTCTAATCTGGTCCTCACATTGCTGCCAGTGTATTTAGCATAGACCTGACCATGGCATTTTCTTAAATCTCCAGTCCCCATGAATACTAATCCTTTCCCAGTCTCACTTCTTCCCAACTCATTTATTACTTGCTTTTTATTTTCTGCCTAATATATCCTGTCAAAGCATCTCAAACTCTCATCCTTTTAAGTCCTTCATTATTCACTGTTGCATGTTCAGCTTCTGGCACAATTGCAGAAACATATGAAAGCAGTCCATAACATTTTTAATGAGTTAATGAATAAGTGAATAAATCAAGATTAAATGCCCCTTCTACAAATTACTATTACATCTGTTGCACATATCTTCCATCCTATCAAAAATATTTCTTTTTAATCAATTTGTCTTCTATACCAATTTCAAGGTGATAAGGACTATACCTATCAAAAATGTTAGTTGCATAAATGGTTGAGTGAAGCTCATGTTTTTCACATTTAAAGATGAAGATCCTGATGCCTATAGGTGTAGTGTGTCTCTTTCAGTGATGCAAAGCTAATATAAGTAGCAGCAGAAGGCCTAGATATCATATAGTAGTTCTTAATTTAGAACTCTTTCTAGTAGGTATGCCGCATTTTCATACAAATATATACTGCTTTCTCTTTCATAGGGTTGTATTTTTTGAAGCGCATGTGTATTAAAATGTAAAAGATTTTTTTCCTTCCTATCATTGCTTTCCTCTTTAATAAGTAAATGACCTAGTGCCTTTACTCTCTTGTTTACCTTCAGTTCTTCATTTATGATAATTTCTGGTTCATCTAATTCACTCTTTCATTGTGGAGGTTAAAATAAAAGGTGCATCTATTTATTGAAAGAAACAAAACATTATATGAGTGATTTGTTATTATCATTGTTTAACATGGTCATATGTCTTAACAATGCCATGTGCAAAGATGCTTCTGATCACACAGAACAAGGATTAAGGACCTGTTGATTTATGAGAGAATAAACACTGTTGCTACAGTCTTATATTTGTGCCTGTAGGAATTTCTGAAGGCATAAAGAACATGTGACAAAGAAACAGGGAAGTAAATGCAGAAACATGAGACTGAAGCATATTTTAACCTAGCTCCCACTTAACAGTTACAGAAATATCATCATGTCTCAATTGCTGTATGGCTTAGACACGAGATTATTACAGAGTTTCTGGAGGTTTATCATGCATTATCCAATACCTAAACACATTACACCCATAGTACCCACAGAAATGAGCCTTCCTCTGAAATGGTTGGATTGAATGAGAGGTTGACTACAACATTGTGTATGAATAAGCCTTCTACATGGAAGAGTAATAACATAACTCCCATACAGTCAACAGATGTGAAGACATATTAGTAGCAAGGTATTTGAAAATGCAAAAACTAATGAAAACATGATACAATATTAACTTGAATATAAGTTCAATCAATGAAATGTGGCTTTGTAATATTGGGCTTTCATTTTTGTCTTATTATCTATCTACTGCTTGCACTCTTACCCACATGGCTCTGAATGCCTATTTGGTGATGATGACAGAGGACTTCAAAATAAATAATTGCTGAGACAGGAGAATCGCGTGTTCAAAGCCAGCCTCAGCAACGGCGAGGCGCTAAGCAACTCAGTGAGACCCTGTCTCTACATAAAAACACAAAATAGGGCTGGGGATGTGGCTCAGTGGTCGAGTACCCGAGTTCAATCCCTGGTACCAAAAAATAAATAAATAAATAAATAAATAAATAAATAAATAAATAAATAAATAAATAGATAAATAATTGCTTTGCTTTGTTTTGTTTACTTCTACCTCTCTCTCTCCTTTGAGTTAAGATAATAGGCAACTACCTACCTACTCAGCAACTCTGTGTCATGGTACTTAGGCGTTTCATCAGCACAATAATAGAGTTAATTTCTATTATTACCCAAACCTAGCTCCCCTCTTTCTATTACTCCTCAGTAAATGGTAAAACCATCCATCCAACAACTTCAGCAAAATACTTGAGATGCCAATTTGCCTACTTGTTTCACTCCCTGCATTCATTTTATCAAGCTATTCTGTCAATACTTTCTTCAAAGCAGATCATAAATCTTCCAAGTCTTCTTCGGCTCTGCTACCATAATCTCATTCCAAGCTATCATTATATCTTACCTGGACTGCTGCATCACTGAATCAATCATCCTGTCCCTGGAGTAACCATTTTCCACAAAGCTGATAGACGAATTTTTTCTTAAATGATGTCTTTCTTCCCTTAAAACTCTGAAATGACTCTTTAATACATTCAAAATAAAACTAAACTCCTTCTCATAAACCACAAAGCTCTAGATGAAGAGTTTCCACCTCCCCAACCTCCATCTCTACTTTAGGAAAATCGGATTACATATATGTCTCTTGGTTACAAATCAAGTGTCAACTAGAGAGACTTTACCTCATTATCTAATCTACAGTAGCCTCACCCTATAACCCTCTGCCTCACACACACACATATGCCATTGTCATTCTAGCATATGCCTACTACCAATAGAAGTGATCTTACGCATTTATTTATCTAACTCTCCACACCAAATACTGCACAATGAAAGTGGGGACTATATTCTAGGTGCATAGAAGACATTAAAAAGTTGTTGATTAATGTGCTCATTCATAAATGAATAAGAAAATCCAAGTTTGGAACACAGTTGAATTCCTAGTAATAGAATTTGGAAAAAAAAATAGCAAGAATCAGAACATCCTGATATACAGCAGGCAAAATTTTACCTCTACCTCTTTAAGGATTGCAGTTAGGCCTGAGAATTAATCGATATAAAACATAATCTGGAAAACAGAGTAACAGGAGAAAAGAATAGAAATTTAATATGTCTTTCTTGCCACACAAATCTTTATAAGGAAGACCCAAAGCAGCAAAACATAAATGTTCTAAAACCAGGTTGGACAAAGACAAATGATTGTGGAACACTAACTAATTTATGTGGAAAGGCTAAAGATAAGAATTGTTTTAACAAGGTTTGTTTGAACAAAATTCTCTTGGTCGTGGCCCCTCATCCAAGAATGTTCTTTTCTCCTGGCCCGTAGAAGGCATCCTTCAGATGGTTTTGTTTTTTTTTTTAATCTCTTGATTTTAAGATAAAAGAGAGATGAAAATATCCTCTTTGCATCTGTGAATCTTCAAGTTCCTATAGCTCAAAATAATCCTTATGCCTAAATGGTATACTGAGTGACACTCTACTATTGAGGATGAGATTCTAAAACACATCTGGGCTATTGGGCATCGTATGACAGACTGAGCTGGAAAAAGAAGTACTGTCTAGAATAATTTTTAAATTATAACAAAGTGCTTTCTTCTTTCTTTCTAGGTTGAAGGAATATTTAGTCCAGCATGCAGAGTTCATTTCTAAGCACTGATTTTTCCCTCATGTTATGAATAAAACAGGAGAATAAAGTCATGAGTTAATGAAGCCATATAATTATATATGTATATTCTAAATAAACTACATGCTTGTCCTTTTATTGTCCAAACCCAATATGTCTAATTACACATTTTATTTTTTAAAAGCTTTGGTTTTAGTCACACTGTTTCCACTGTTTTCTTGTTTTTGCTATTCATTTTTCCAGATTTACTAAAGCATAATTGAGAATAAAAACTGACACATCTAAGATGTATGCTGTGATGATGTGATGTGCACATACACCATGAAATGCCGCTCACTCTCCTCTGCTGCCCCCACTGGCATCATCTGTTCATTGTCTTCCACTCTGTGCAGACTTCAAGTCTGCAGTTCAGTATTAACTGTAGCTGCAATACTCAGCAGGAGGCACCAAGGACTAACTCATCTTAAAACTGAAAGTTCATGTCCTTAATCCAACACCTGCCCCTCCTCCATTGGCCGCCCCAGCCCCTGACAACCACCATTCTACTTCCCTCTCCTTTGAGTTCTACTTTTCCATTCCACATATAAACAAAAAACTCATGCAGTCGTCATTGGCTTTTTTCATTAGCATAATGTCTTCTAGTTTTATCCATGTTGTTACATATGGCAAGATTTCCTTCCTTTTTAAGGCTAGATATATATATAGACTACAGAATGGAATACTATTTAGTCTTTAAAAGGAAGGAAATCTTGCCATGTATAACAAAATGGATGAAACTAGAGGACATGCTAATGAAATAAGTCAGTGACTTGCATGAGTTTTTACTGTAAAAATATTCCCACACTTCAATGAGTAGAGTAATATGGTAGCGGCAACAGAATATTTAGAAATACCACAAAAGACTGTACTATATAGATAACCCTATATTAATATCACATATAATTGTCTTGCAATTTAATTAGATATGTAATACACATATACACACATACAAACAATACATATATATATGTGGGTGGGTTTGTGTAGTTATTTTGCTATGGAGTTAGTTATATTTTGGATATTAATATCTTATCAGATATATGATTTGCAAATATTTTCTTCCATTCTACAGGTTATATTTTCATTTGCTGTGCAGGAGCTTTTTAGTTTGAGCAATCCCATTGCTTTATTTTTGCTTTTATGGACTGTGCTTGTAGTGTCATTTAACCCTCTCTACAAAAAAATACTGTCAAAAGCAATGTCACAAATTTTGTTCCCTGATATCTTTTAGGAATTTTACAGTTTCAAGCATTTAATCCATTTTGAGTTAACTTTTGAATTCATATTTGATTTTTTAAGGAGATAAGGTCAGAGATGCTTACTACTTGGTATGTAGAGATAAACCTATATTAAGATCATATGTAAATGTCTTGCAATTTAACTCACTGGGTGAAAAATTATACTTCGGCAATACAACAAATAATGGGAAAAATTCTTACATACTCATATCATACTATATAGCACAACTAAATCTAGAAAATTTATTAGATTAAATGTAAAAAGTAAGTTTTTAAATAGAAAAGATACATAAGTGAATATAATTCAATTTTTGGAATGTATGAGGAAAATTTTTCTAAGTCCATAAGCAATCAAAACTAAGCAGAGAAGTCACTGTACATAAATAAATATGATACAAATTTCTAAAGGAGGAAAACATTGTTAACAAAATAAAAGCCCAATAAATTTAAAATTTGTATTCTACAAATCTGACAAATAAAAAATTAATATAATTAATATAAGAAACATATTTGAACTGATTTGAAAGAAATATAATGGTTAAATACGACCATAGTGGTAAGAGAAAATTTAGAAAAGGAACTATTATAACTGATAAATATTTGACCCAAAATACTGAATTTCAGTAGGAATTACAAAAATGTAAAAGAAAACAATAAAGATTTAAAATAACACTAGCAAGCATGTGATAAGAAAATGAACTCTGATGTGGTAATGGGAGTTGCAAATTTTGCAACTTGAAGTTAAACAAAGTGGTAATAAATATTAAGAAATTTTAAAAGGTGTGTCTTTTATTCTAGAAGTTGTCATTTGGGAATTTTAAATATGAAAATGTTTACAAGATTAAAAACTACGTATAAATGTGTATTGTTAAGGCTACATTATGGGACATTCACCTAGTTGTGTATTATGTATTCATGGGAAGCAATGATAATTACCAAAATTCCTTATGATATATTATATCATAAAATAGCACATATGCATATATATCACTGAGTTTATGAGTTTGTATAAAATGAATCTAACTTCATTTTCAAAAACAGGGCAAAGGAAAAAGACTGGAAAAATAAATATAAAAATGTAATCGTTTTTCAAATTATGGCTTAGTTTAATATTTTCCTTGATAATTTTTATAATTTCAAATTTCTAATGAGTATAACTTACTTTTAAAAAAAACTTTATTTTACTTATTTATGTATTTTGTATGTGGTGCAGAGGCTCGAACCCAGTGCCTCACGCATGCAAGGCAAGCGCTCTACCAATGAGCCAAAACCCCATCCCCCTATAACTTAGCTTTATAAAACTAAAATATATAAATATTTTAAAAATATAAAAACAAAGAGTTAAAATGGAATAGTAAATGAGTGTGACTTTAACATATGGAAATAGGATTCTTAATTAAGTATTTAATTTCAACCTTTTGGAAATAATAGGATTAATTTATTTGTGTATAATCAAATTGCAATATTTTTAAATTTAAACTCTCAGTTGTAAACAGTGATTACAACTGTTTATGTTTCTTTGTTCTTCCTCCTTTTAATAATATCAGTATTAGTTTTTAAATGATTCAAGTCTTTTATAACTTACATAATAGTTCACCTAAAGAATAATAATGATAATGCACTTTTTCAATCTCAAGTATCTGCTGAAAGTAACTAAACTTTTGATTGCCAGGGTCAGTGAGATTTTTGGATTCCTAATGTCCTTTTTTTTTTTTTTTTTTTGGTACTGGGAATTGAACTTAGGGGTATTCGACCACTGAGCCACATCTCAATTTTGTGCTTTATTTAGAGACAGGGTTTCACTGAGTTGCTTAGTGCCTCGCCATTGCTGAGGCTGGCTTTGAACTGGCGATTCTCCTATCTCAGTCTCCCAGGGTGCTGGGATTACAGGTGTGCGCCATTGTGCCCGGCTCCTGATGTCTTTTGATTGACCAAGTAAGAATAAACAGAGTAAACATATCTACATTACAAGGAAATATTATCCTTATAAATAAACCCAATTAGAATGTGGGTGTATTCTACCTATCTCAATGGCTATCTACAAATCTTTCCTTTAACATGTAGACTAAAGGATGTCACTAAGAGTCTATTTGTTGTTCATTATATCTTTTTGATTGCTGAAATAGAACAAAATTCTTTGTAGTCTCTTGGTTAAACCACATCCCATGAACAGTGACAAGGAATCTTCATTCTTACCATGTACTACTCTTTATATGCTTTTGATTACATGATAGAATTTTATTACTTTTTCCTCTGCTTTTTCTACACTAACTCTAAAGGGATATATTAAAATAAGTTGTTCTTGAATTTTTCAATCCACTGATGTTAGTCTGCTGAACCACCTAAAATAAACCTTTATAGCAACATTGCAGAGCTTAAAACAAACCAAAACAACAACAAAAGAGCTGACTTCACATTGCATGTATGAGAAAGGTATCTTTCAGTTATCTACTTATTTCTATTTAAAAGTTCAGGAAGTTATGAATAAAATTGCTATTTTCTAGTAAGTACATCCAATTTTACCATATGCCAATAAATAGCAAAAAATAGCATTCTTCCCATATGGAAACCTACTTTACAAATTAAATTTATTTAATGTTTAAATCAAATATTCTAAGAATTATGACTCAATGGACTTATTCAGTTTAAATCTGCATTTCAGAGAAAACTTCATGATAATTACATTAGGAAAAACAGATCAATTGATCAGGAAGGGTGAAAATTTCACACAATGGCAACAGTTCAAGCTCGGATGTAGTGAATGGAACTCCATAACCACAGAGTGATTATTTTGACATGCTCAGCTGTTTAATATCATGCCTGACTGCCCCTTTCTAGTTGGTGATTTTCCTTTGTAGGATATGACAGGCCTAAATGAATTTGAACCCTTGTGAATTAAAACCCTCTCATTCATTTACTTTGGTTAAAATCCCTTATGCTCTCAGCAAATGTGTCTTTCTTCTTGTGATGCATTTGAAGATACAACTACACGTGAGGATCTAAGATTCCTATAACAGGAATGACAGAAGAACTAGTTAAGTGAGGAGAGAAGAAGAAATGGGGCATGTTACAAATATCTAATCATTTATTGATTTATATCACAGTACAACAGATTAATGAGTAGTTTAAGCTTAAAACACTTTCCCAAATGTGCATTCATTTATACCTGGCTTCACAACTAAATGCCTTTAGAGTCAAGCAAGTTATATACATGAGTGTACAGCTGAGTTCTGAGTACTCATGTACTAGGCAATATTCTAGGTGATTTTTAAAGTATTCACTTGTTTAATCCAATTCTCGCCGTATCTATCTATCTTTTCTCCTTGTTTTGCACTACTGGGAATTGAACCCAGGGATGATCTACCACTGAGCTCTATCTCCAGTGTTTTTCTTTTTCTTTTTTTCTTTTGGTACCAAGTTGGGATTGAACTCAGGAGCACTCCACCACTGAGCCACATCCCCAGACCTATATTGTGTTTTATGTAGAGACAGAGTCTCACTGAGTTGCTTAGCACCTCACCATTGTTGAGGCTGGCTTTGAACTTGTGATTCTCCTGTCTCAGCCTCCCAAACTGCTGGGATTATAGGTGAGCGCCACGCCTGGCTCATTTTTTATTTTTAAGATAGAGACTTGCTACATTTCCCAGGCTGGCCCTAGGTACCTGGGATTACAGGCTCCCTGCACTCACATTACCTTCTATAAGGAAAGCACTATAAGATCGGTATTCCATCAGATTTCATTTAATTTCATTTTTTGGAAATATAGTAGAATGAACTCAGAATGTCCCATTAGATCATGGCTTATCAACATCATTATTCTTTTTTGTTGTTTTTAATTTATTCCTATTTTTATATTCCACTGCCATTACTTTCTGCCTATGCCATTTAGAGTTAATGATTATGATGTGTTTATCTACATCTTTTTGATTGCCCAGGTTATTGCAAAAATGTGTATGTTTGTTTACATGTTTTTCATTCATGTAAATCTCTTCATAATCTAGATTTAAATGTTTTTAAATTTCTGTGTCCCTGTTAGCCTTTCAGCTCCATCCACATTGCTCTGTGTGCATTTACTTTATTATGTCTAACTACTGCAAAGTTGTCTTTTGTATGTCTCTGCTACATTTTAACTATTCATTGCCTATATATTTTTATATGGCTCCATTCCTAAGCACTATTTGTGTTCTGTAATTTTGAACCTTGTGCTTATTCCTAATATTTACAAAAACTTCTTTTATCCCCAATCTGAAGATGAGAAATCAGAGGTACAGAAATATTAAGTAGCTACCCCAAATCACATAGTACAGCCAGGATTCAATCCCTGATAGTCTGTACCCAAAGCACACACTTGGTCAGTATTCTCTACTTTGATCCTAGAAGGCAGAAACAAAGCTCCTATATGCGTAATAAAGTGGAGAGTATTGATACTGCTTTGTGGCATTTAAATATGGAACACAAACCAAAAACAATAATTGAAGAATATAGTTAAATAATTAAATATTTTGGACTTAATTTGTCCTGAAGCCATTATTATCTGATCTCTACATTATATAATGATTTTGTTCCCAAGAGAATCATTTCTATATCTGCTTTTATTCACTACCACCAATGGGGAAAGAACAGATCCCAGTGTGAACCAAGTTCCTCAGTTTTGTGTGGAATTTTTTTGCTATGTTTTGTTTTTTGTTGTTATTGTTATTGTTTACGATTAGGCAAAGGCTGTTGCAACCGGGGTACATTTTTTTATTTTGTCATGTTTGAATCACAGTGAAAATTTTAAAATGTATGTCTGATGTCATGATTGAGGACAGATAGATACACTAAACTGCTACCAAGATTATACAATAAATTTCTAGTACAATCTGGTACATAAAGGCCAAGAATATATAAAACAACCCAATTGTTTTATCAATCTATTTTAGAAATCACACAGCCCATATGTTTTAGTAAGCTTTTTTGCTGCTGTTACTAAAGAACTGACAAGAACAATTTTAGGAGGAAAAGTTTATTTGGAGGCTTCCAGTTTTAGAGTTCTCAGTCCATAGACAGCTCCATTCCTTAGGGCTTCAGTTGAGGCAGAACATCAGGGCAAAAGAGTGTGGTGGAGAGAAGCAGCTCCACATATGAGGACCAGGAAGCAGAGAGAGAGATTCTACTCACCAGATGCAAAACATGTACCCAAAGGCATGCCTGCAATGACCCACCTCTTCCAGCCACACCCTACCTGCCTTCAGTTACCACTCAGTTAATCCATATCAGGGGATTGAATCACTGATTGAGTTAAGGTTCTCATGATCCAATCATTTCACCTCCAAGCCTTCTTGCATTGCCTTACATGTGAGCTTTTAGGGGACACCTCACATCCAAACCATAACACCATACAAAGCAGAAACAAAATCAAATTATTTTCTTTGTTGCAACTATCTTTAAGTCAGGAAAAAGTTATTCCTCAAATGATTTAGACAAAAGCTAGTTGAAAAAGGGAGTGCATTTTCAGAAAAAAATTTGAGAGCTGTCCAACACAATTCTTTACACCTAGCAAAAGGATGTTAATCTAAATTACAAAAAGGTCTTAGCATGTCGGCATTTACTAATACTGCTGTATCTTTGCCCAAGCACTTTTTAGCCCACTCTAATCTGTTTCTACCCTACACCACTGTATCTAGGATGCTTTTTAGAAAGTCCTCGAAGACCTTCTGTGAAATTCAATAACTATCTCTTAGTCTTCATCTAAATTTAATGCCCATCTGAATTGACCATATTAAGGATACTCTTTATACTTTCCTAAAGTCATCTGTTTTATGATTTCCTTCCTACTTTTACTTTTTGTTAATATAAAAAATATCATTGACCCACAAACATAAAGAAAAGCTACAGATTAATAAGTTTTCACAAAGTGTTCTCGCCTAAGTAACTTCCAACCAGATCAAGAGATAGAATAACACCAGCATATTACAAGTCTCCTTCCTGCCCCCTCCAATTCACCTATTTCCTTCCTCCACAAAGCACCCTCCCGATTCCTCTTAACATTTCTTCATGTGCACTTTCATGGGACTACAGAGAATCTTTCTTTTTGTGTTTGACTTCTTTGGCTCAAAATTTTGCTAATGAGATCTATCTATGATCTGTGATTTATATTTGTAATTTATGAATTTGCCACAATTTTTCCATTCCCCTTTTGAAGGGTATATGTGGCTTCTGTTAGACTTGTAATTCTACCAGAATTCCATATAGAATTCATAAAGTTATGCAAATCATTCCCTCCTGGAGCCGTTGTATAAATGTTCCCATTGCTCCACATACTCACAACATTTGGTATTCTCAGTCACCTGGGTCATTGATCAAGTGGCTATAGATGGATATACCTCTGTCAGAGCTCTATTCTGTCTCATTGTTGTTTTTCCTCGAATTAATTAACCATTACATCTTATTTAATAATGGCTTTATGGTTAAGTCTTAATATATATAAGTATAAAGAGTTCTAACTTTGTTCTTCTTAAGAATTATCTTGAATATCTTGACCACTTGCATTTCTCCACAGTTTTAATAATCTTATTAGTTTAAAAAGACACACAGGTGAAATTTTATTGGAAATATATCTCTAGAGTAGTTTTGGGAGAATGGGCAATATTGTGATATTGAGCTTTCCAATGAAGGGACATGATGTACCTCTGTAATTATTTTTTTAAATTTCCCCTTAATATGGACATATTGTTCTCAGGTTATATGTCTTGCACATCTTTTGACACTTATTCCTAAGTATCTGATACATCAGTGAAATTTTAGCATCTTTTTTACTGTTTCCTAAAGTTTCTTGCTAGAGAATACTTAGATGATTGCTTTTGTGATATTGAATTTATATCTGAAAGCCTTGCCAGAATAAGCTATTAATCATAATCATAATTATATTTAGATTCTTTAGGGATTTTACCTGATAATTATATCATTTCTCAATGAGTGGTTTTATTTCTATTTATTTTGATCCTTAGTTATCTTTTTTTATATTTGCCCTATTTTACTGTCTGTCTACTATAGTAATTATAGAATAGAACCAATCATTTCAAGCATACTTTTGCCTTCTCCATTTCAAGAGAAAAAAATTAATTATTTACATTTACTTATAGTATTTGTAATGAGGTTATTTTTTTAGAATAAATTTTATCATATTGATTTCCTTTTATGATTAAGTTGAATAATAATTTTTATCATGTGGTTATTAAATTTTACCAAGTCCTTTTCTGTTTCTATTGAGGTCATCATATGGATTTTCCCAATTGTTTATTTAAATTTATTTAGTACCTTACACTTAATATTTGAATGTTAAAGCAAGCCTGCACTTCCAAAACAAAATGATATTGGTTTGGATATGTTATTGGTTCAGTATATTGCTGGATTCCTATTACAAGTATTTTACTTAGCATTCTTAAATTTATGTTCACAGAGAAATTGAGCTATAATTTTTCTTGTTTTTTTGTCATGATGTAATTTACATCATTTTCTGGCTTTATTAGATGTATTGGGATAGCTCTTTTTCTTGTCTCTAGCATACTTTGTATAAGAATTGTGACATGCCTTCCTATAGTGTTTGGAAAACTGTACTGGTGAAGCCATATAGGACTGTATCTTTCTCTATAGGAGGATTTTAAATCACAAAATCAAGTACTATAATAAAAATGGGACAATTAAAATTCTTATTTTATTTTAACATTGGGAGCTTTGTGTTTATCTAAAAAATTGTTGGTTTTTATCTAATTGTTCAAGCATGTTGGCATAAAGTTATTCTTTATATCTTTGCTATGACTTGAGTATTTATGTCCCCTTAAAACTTGTGTGGTGAAATCCTAACCCCCAAGGTGATGGAAGTTTGATCTTTGGGAGGTGAATAGGCCATGGGTCCAGAGACCTCATTAATAAGATTAAATCCCAGAGAACCAACTAGCCACTTCTACTATATGAGGACACAATGAGAAGGAAAGAAAAGCCTTTATAACCAAGAAACAGGCATGCATTAATCAGCGTTATTTTTGCTGTGATCAAAAGACCCAACAAGAACAATTTTAGAAGAGGAAAAGTTTATTTGGCACTGATGGTTTCAGAGGTCTCAGTACACAGACTGCTGATTCCATAATTCTAGGTCCGAGGTGAAGCAGACTATTATGGCACAAGGGCATGGCAGAGAAAAGCAGCTCAAGACTTGGCTACTACCAGTAAGTAGAGAGAGAGCTCTGCTCACGAGGGACAAAATACAAACCCCCAGTGCCTTTCTTCTCTAGCCACACTCTACCTGCCCACAATTATCATCCAGTTAATCCACATCAGCGGATTAAGCCATTGATTTAATTATACATCTCATAACCTAATCAGTCACTTCTGAATGTTCTTGCATCGTCTCATATGTGAGCCTTTGGGGACACCACATATCCAAACCAAAACAAGGCCCTTGCTAAATGCCAAATTTGTCAGCATTTTGGTCTTGGACTTATCTTCCAGTGATGTGAAAATTAAATTTCTGTAGTTTACCCCAGTCTATAGCACTTTGCTATAGCAGCCCAAATATAGAAAATGTTCTTACAATTACATACTCTTATGAGCAGGGTGCATTTTTCATTCCTCACATTGCTAATTGGTGCCTCTCCTGTTTCGTTTGATAGGTTTTACTAGAAGATTTACCTATTTTATTCTGTATTTTTAGAAAACAAAATGTCTTATACATACTCAGGTATTTACTACTCTTTGGCCTAATCCCCAGAGAGTGTACATATGGAGTCCAACTCTACCAAGAACCAGTCCAAACACAGAAATACAAATTGAATACCAGCAAAGAATTTTTGGAAATATAGTTATCAGCCTTACAGAATATCAAATACAGAGGATAGTACTAAATAACAAGAAGCCATTTTCCACATAACTTCCAACTTCATACCCCTAACACTGTAATATTCATTGGTCCATTTCAGAAATATGAAATTAAACATATCTACAAATTAACCACTTACTGAAGCCCATGCTTGCTTTCTATTCTGTTTGTTTCTGTTAATATTAATATGCTATTTGAGCCACTAATCTTACACTCAATTTTGAATACTAAATTTCCTCAAGCCACATCCAACTACTGGCAAAGTTTTAAGACTTTACCATGTTTTAAAATCTCTAACATTTAGTTCTTCTTTCCTACTAACGGTACACCATATTATCTCTTTGATGAAGTGAGGCAATTACTTTTTAAGTGAATTATCACCTGTAACCTCACCTGATCCAATTTATCTTCTAAATTAGGATATTTAGAGTATAAACTATAAAATGCAAAACAGAATAGATCACTTAAACTTCTCCATGTCCCAAAGAAAATAGTCTAGTATCCTTAACATGGTTTTCATGATTTTGTCTTAGTCTTCCTATTTCCATCTCTCTCTCATATATCTTTCTGTTTTAGGGCCATAAAGTCCCACATTTTCATGAATAGAGGCCTCTTGCTTGTACATAATCCTCAGTAGACTTCGAAAATAATCTCTTACTTGTCTAAAACCTTTCCTACTGATTCTTGTGTTAAATTGACCCTTATTGCTTCACTTTCAGTGACTCTACTTTTAGCAACTTGAGATGTCCAGTACACTATAGTGGCTAATTTGAATTGTCAATTTTATTAAATTAAGACACCTAAGATTAAGAGACTTCTGAGTGTGTCAGTGAGGGTGCTTATAGGGATGAAGGCCACGTGGGACAGCAGACTAAAATGGAGACCCATCCTAAGTGTGGGCAGCACTGGCCAATAAGTTGGAGACTTGGATGGAACAAATGTTGGAAGAAAAGGAAGCAGGGGCAGAAGCAAACTCAATTATTCTTGAACTGGTTCTTGATCACTGCTGTGATTGCTTGAGGACATCAGACTCCAGCCTCTTCATTCTTCCAAAGTGGACTTTGAACAATGACTTCCCAGGGAATTTCCAGGCCTTCTGTCCCAGTTTGGGGTAGTGTCATTCATCCCTCTTATTCTGATGCTTCAGCTTTTTGGACAGCACATCTACTGGTTCCTCCAGCGTTCCAGCCTGCAGACAGCCATTGTGGAACTATCCAGCTTGTGTAAGCCAATCTAATAAATCACCTACAAATCCCCTTTTTATAATCATTCATTTCCATATATATATAAATACATACACACACACACACACACACATATATATATATCCAATTTATCTTATAAATTAGGATATTTAGAGGATAAACTAAAATGCAAAACAGAATGTATCACTTAAACTTCTCTATGTCCCAAAGAAAATAGTCCAGTATCCATAACATGGTTTTCATGATTTTGTCTTAGTCTTACTGTTCTCATATCTCTCTCATATATCTTTCTGTTTTATATATATCCTGTTGTTTCTGTTCCTCTAGAGAGCCTTAATACATATTCTTATAGATTTCTGCAAGTGTTAGCAAAAGTGACATTGTTTTTAGCTCTTCTGTCTTTGCAACAGAACATTTCAAGCAACACATGAGGTATAGTAAAGGTATAGCAAAATTTATTAGTAGAGAAAGAAGAAGGAAAAAGAGCACTCTTAAAGGAGAGTGGACTCTTTTTTTTTAATTTTTTTTAGTTGCTAATGGATCTTTATTTTATTCATTTATTATTTATATGTGGTGCTGAGGATCGAACCCAGTGCCTCATGCATGCTAGGCAAGCACTATACCACTGAGCTACAGCCCTAGCCCCAGGAGAGTGGACTCTTAAAGGAGAGCAATGACTCTTTTGTGTTCCAGCTTTTTTATGAGGTTAAGAGGCATTCCCACCACTTTCTAGCTTTTGATTGGCAGTTGCACTATATCAGATTTAAATAAATAAATCCCTATTGCATATATCTTACTCATCAGTGTCTAAGTGAAGCCCAAGGTGTGAAAATTTGTAATTACAATAAGATTAAATAATATGCCATGGACTTAAAGGCAACTTTAATCATCTTGGTTTGTGCTGGCCAGTTTTTTGTGGAACTTTATTGCGTAGGACTTCAGACCACAAAGCTCTGCAGCCTCATCAGGGAAATACTTCTTATGAAAGGCAGAATCCTAGGCAGACACTCTTTGGCCCTGTGAATAATATTTTGTTACAAGTGTATAATTTTAAGTTAGAGAGTAGTCAGAATGACTTTGTGTAAGTTGCTTCTTTAAGAACTTGTTGAGAATTATCACAAAGGCTCAGTCTGTAGAATTAATGCCTCTACTTAATGTTCCCACTGCTCATATCTATCTGATCCTTATCACAAAGACACTGCTCATTACACTCTGTTACTGCTTTTGTATTCATTCCACAATATAGATAATGACATCATAAAAACAGGGCCATGTTCTAAAGGACTGTGATCTAATATGAAAAAGATAGGCTTTGGAAATAAATAGATCTGAGATCAAATGAGATTAAAATTGAGATTTAATTGCCATGTACATTTTGGTACATCACCTAACATCATGGTTACTCAGTGTTTTCCATCGTTGATTTTTTGCAGTACTGGGGATTGAACCCATGGGTACTTAGTCACTGAGCTACATCCCCAGTATTTGTTATTTTTTTATTTTGAGAAAAGAGTCTTGTCAAGTTTGCCTGGCTGGCTTCCAACTGCAATCCACCTACCTTAGCTTCCCAAGTCACTGGAGTAACATCTGGCCACCACTATGCCCAATGTAGATTTTTCCATTTTTTTTTGAAATGGTGTGCATTATTTAACAAATATTTGTTGTGAGGGTAAAAGGGAGTTTGTAAAGTGTCCAATATAGTACCTAAAGTGCATGGTATACACACACATATGCAAACACATAGAAATCACAAAAATAGCTATTATTAAAAGTAAATAATGATGCACTATCAAGATGGAATTATGTATTGGTAAAATCTGAGCACATGATAATAGCTGAGCACATGATATAGAGTAGACATTCAAAAGTATTTGCTGTTCTCAATTGCATAATGTCCTACATTATGCCCGAAGTTGATCAAATTAAATAATTAATTTAGTCATAATTTTTAGTGAGGATAAAACATTTTTCCTTAAGAACAATAACTTTCTTTTGTTCTTCTTTAGACACTCCAAATTTCATAAAGAAAAGGTTTTACATAGAAGCCTTTCTGTGTGGAAACAGTAAATATATTACCTAGATTTTCATATAGAGAAATAAAATGTTTGATGAGACATGACAATTCCTTGAGCAAAATACATGTTTTAGGCCAACTGAATTATTTGTATACCATTACAACTAATTTTAATGTTTTTCTTTCTTTTGCCTTAGAGACACACCTCTCATTTTATCCCTCAATTTTGTTGTCATCAATAATAAGGGCTCTGTATGAACATATATTTTATTGTAAGTTAAAATGTAGCTATTTTGACAAAAAATATTAATGCAAGAAAGAATGGTCTGCTTCTGTCATGAATGCTTTAAAAATGTTACCAAACTTCCATCTAGGAATTCAGAAGTGTTGTTTCTTCTGATGTAACTTTCAGACATGCTGCAGTTAAGTAAACTGGCTGAGCTAAAGGGATCAAAACCATCAGTATACTTTAATATTGAAGACTATTTGTTCTCATTTTCTAACTAGAATTCATAATCAAGGCACTAAACAAACATATCTTCTTGCTCTCTCTTTACATATGTAATACATATATACATATACATCCACACATATACATACATAGATAAATACACATATTATATATACACACATACACAAGGTTTGTCAATTTTAGTAACTCTTGACAGTTGTATTTCACAATGTATAACGTGTTTGTTAGCACTACAGATATTAGTACAGAGTTGTAAAAAATTATCTTCTTGGTCATTTTTAATTCCTAATTTATTGCATATTAATTGGACTTTTAAATTAATTATTGGGTAAGTATTTAATGAGTTTTTAACATGGGCCAGGGACGGTAAATGGGCAAAAAACATAAATAGATCACCCTCGAACAGTTCTTAAAGTAGTTGTAAGGCAATACAGATGAAGTAATAAAATATAAAGCAACATGATTAGTGTTAAAACTGTGTGGGTAGTCCTATCAACTGGAGGAATTGTCACAGTGGTGGAAGCAGAGTGGTGGGGCATGTGTAGGGTCTGCAAACACACCCCTTAGGTTCAGATTCTATCTCTGCTTCTTACAGGTATGTGACCTTGCCAAGATTTTAAGCTTCTTTGTGCCTCCTTGTTCATTTTTTGTACTAAGGGCAATAAAAGGAACTATAGAGTTATTACATATCAAGTTTATTTAGAAGAGTGCTTGGCATATTGCAAGTACTAAAAATATTCACTATCATCAATACCAGAAAACACATTGTGCACAGCAGCTGTTAGTAGATGGCTACATTGCACTGGATAGCTTATAAATATCAACTTATTTTCACTTTCACAAGACTCGGGGATGTGTTGTTATTATTATTCCAATTTTAAAGAGCAAAAAAATTGAAGATCAAAATCACTAGTGATTTGTCCAAAGTCAAACAATGAATAATCTGTAGACCTGGAATCTAGTCATCTCTGTTGATTGCACATATTCAGAACCAGCTACTTAGCACAGAAGATGGAACAAAAATGCTTTGTTTTGGAATTTAGACAATACTGATAAGAGGTGTTTAGTCAGGTTCTCCTCACTATGACCAAAAGACCTAAAAAGAATATCTTGGAGGAAGAAACATTTATTTTGGCTCAGTTTCAGAGGTTCAGTCTGTGGTCAGCTGACTCCATTGCTCTGGGTCCAAGATGAAGCAGAACATCATGGCAGAAGTAGCTCAGGACATGGTAATCGACAAGCACCCAGAGCTTGAGTGCAAGGAGCCAGGGATAATATAATCTTCAATGGCATACCCCTGGTGACTCACTTCTTAAGTCAGACCCTACTGGCCCACAGTTATTACACATTATTCCATTCAAATTATTAATCTATCAAATGTATTAATCCACTGATTAGATATAGCTCTTGTAATCTAATCATTTCACTTCTGAACATTTCTGCATTATCTCATACATTACTTTTCAGGGGACACCTCATATCTAACCATAACAAGGTGGATCATGCAACACCTAAGGAAGGAAAGCAGAGAATTACATTCCATGCTGAAGGAAAAGAACATTATGGACATTAATCTATGAAAATATGGTGGTTTAAATAATGAGGAAAAAGTCCTGTGTTTACTGATGTGAGGAGAGAGAGGGATCAGAGTATGAAATGTGTGATGGTGGGTCATATGCAGGAGTTCTATTGAAAATTTACACCATCAGCTGATATCATCTACCATGAAATGAATGGGGCCCAATTTTGAGCCTTCTATGCTCAGGTTTTGAATATCTCTGTTCATGCTAATGCTTAGAGATGAAGCATTTATAATTTTTTCAATCAAGGCTACTATATTTCAGTATGTGGTTTATACAGATACTCTTTTCCTAGTTCTGTTTCTCTTGTGTGCATTAAAGTTTCCACAAGGTAAATCAAAGAGGTTCTTGTTGTTCAAAGACAAAATGAAAGGTTGATGATGATATAAAAATATATTACAAAAATGAAGATACTTGTTATTATATAAAATACAGTATTTTTTTTTCCACCACAAAATGCATGTAATAGTTCTTACCCTGCAGTTACATTAATTTTGCATTGAAAATATTCCTATGATGACCGCTAATTCATTGCAGTTAACCTTAGGATTTGGATTTCCCATTTCTTAAAAAAATTCTTTAGGTCCTTGTTTTTCCTTTTTAAAAATTATTTTTAGTTATGATACAATACAGGGATATACCTTTACACAATCACAAAAGTATGGAAGCCAACCTGCTCTGACTTAGTCCCTAGCACTTCTGCCTTTACCCCTGTTCCCCACCCCCCTTGATCCCTTCCATCCACTCCATTGATCTCTCTTCAATCCATCTGCAGTTTTTTAGTTTGTTTGTTTTAAATTGGTGTCCTGTGGATACACCTGATGTTGGGTCCCATGGTGCCATACCCATGGGACATACAAAAGTTTGGTCAGATTCATTCCACTGTTCTTCCCTTTTCCAGTTCCTTCTTCTTCCTTCTCTATCCCCTTCATCTACTATACTGAACCTTCCTCTGTTTCGAAAAAATTTCCTCTCCTCTTCTGTCATCTTTTCTCTTTCATCTTCTCTCCCCCTCTCCTTGCTCTTGTGTTTGTTTTAATTTACCAGTCCCATATTTTGGAATAGCTTCCACAAATCAGAGAAAACAGTCAACATTTGACTTTTTGGGACTGGCTTATTTCACTTAGCATGATAGTCTCCAGTTTTACACATTTACCAGCAGATGCCATAATGCCATTCTTCTTTAGGGCTGAGTAATACTTCATTGTGTATATATAACACATTTTCTGTATCCATTACTTTGAAGGGCATGAACTACTATTCCATAGCTTGGCTATTGTAAATTGTGCTGCTAGAAACATTGATGTGGTTACATCACTATAGTATAATGATTGTAAATATTTTGGATATATAATAGGAGTAGGATAGCTGGGTCATGTGGTGGTTCCATTTCTAGTTTTTTGAGGAATCTCCATACTGCTTTCCAGGGTGGTTGCACAAATTTGCAGTCTCATCAACAATGTATGAATGAACCTTTTTCTCCATAGTCTCGCCAATATTTATTGTTATTTGTATTCTTGATAATTGCCATTCTGATTGGAGTGAGAACAAATCTTAATGTAGCTTTAATTTGCATTTTCCTAATTGCTAGACATGTTGAACATTTTTTCATATATTTGTCGACCATCTATATTTCTCCTTTTGAGAAGTGTGCATTTAGTTCTTTTGACCATTTATTTATCGGGTTGGTATTTTTGATGTTAATTTTTTTCATTCTTTGTGGATATTAATGCCCTATCTGAGGAGCAGGTGGCAAAGAGTTTTCTCCCATTCTATAGGCTCTCTCTTCACGCTCTTAACTGTTTCTTTTGCTGTGCAGAAGATTTTTTATTTGATGCCATCTCACTTATTGCTTTTTATTTTATTTCTTATGTTTTAGGAGTATTGTTAAGGAAGTCAGTTCCTGTGCTGACATGTTGGAGTGTTGGGCCTCCATTTTCTTCTAGCAGTTTCAGGTTTCTGGTCTAATTCCTATGTTTTTGATTAACTTTAAGTTGACTTTTGTGTAGGGTGAAAGAAAGGGTTTAAATTTCATTATCTACATATGAATTTCCAGTTTTCTGAGCACCATTTGTTTAAAAGGTTATCTTTTCTCCAATTTATATTTTTGACATATTTGTCTGGCATCAGATAACTATATTTATGTGGATTTGTCTCTGTGTCTTCTATTCTATTCCATTGGTCCTCATGCCTGTTTTGGTGCCAGTATTATGCTGCTTTTGTTACTATAGCTCTTTAGTATAATTAGAAGTCCAGTATTGTGATTACTATGATGCCTCCCAAAGCACTTTTCTTGCTAAGGTTTGCTTTGGCTATGCTGGACCTCTTATTTTTCCAAATGAATTTCATAACTGATTTATCTAGTTCTTTGAAAAATGGAATTTTGATGGGAATCACGGTGACTGTCTAGTGTTTTTCTAGTGTGGCCATTTAGACAACATTAATTCTGCCTATTCAAGAACATGAGAGGTATTTCCATCTTCTAAGATCTTCAATTTCTTTCTTTAGTGTTTTACAGTTTTCATTGTAGAAGTCCTTCACCTCTTTTGTTAAATTGATTCTCAAGTATTTTATTGATTTTTTAGCCTATTGTGAATTAGATAGTTTTCCTAATTTCTATTTCAGCAGTTTTATCATTGGAATATAGAAACATGATTGATTTATGAGTGTTGATCTTGTATCCTGCTACTTTGCTAAATTCACTTATGAGTTCTAGAAGTCTTTTGGTGGAATTTTTTGAGTCTTCTAAATATAGGATCATGTTGTCAGCATACACAGATAATTTGAGCTTTTGTCTTCCTACTGGTATTTCTTTAATTTCCTTTCCTTGCCTGATTGTTCTGGTTAGAGTTTCAAGACCTATATTGAATAGGAGTGGTAAAAGTGAATGTCTTTGTCTTGTTCCTATTTTTAGAGGAAATGATTTCATTTTTTTCTCCATTCAGAATAATATTGGTCTTGAGTTTTTAATGTATAGCCTTTACAATGTTGAGGTAAGTTCTTTCTATCCTTAGTTTTTCTAGTGTTTTAAACATGAATGGGTACTTTTTCTGCATCTACTGAGATAATCATGTGATAGTCCTTATGTCTGTTTATGTGATAAATTATGTTCATTTATTTCCATATGTTGAACCAACCTTGTATCCTTGAGATGAAACTCCCTTGATCATGGTGCAATATCTTTTTAATGTGTTTTTTTATGCATTTGCCAATATTTTATTATGAATTTTTGCATCTATGTTCACCAAGTATATTGGTCTGAAGTTTTCTTTCCTTGATGTGTCTTTGTATGGTTTTGGTATAGCGTGATATTGGCTTTATTGAATGAGTTTGGTAGTGTGCTCTCCTTTTCTATTTCATGGAATAATTTGAGGAAGATTGGTATTATTTCTTCTTTAAACATCTGGTAGAACTTGGCTAAGAATCCATCTAGTCCTGGGCTTTTCTTTGTTGGAAGGCTTTTGATAGCTATTTCCATGTCATCTCTTGATATTAACCTGTTTAAGTCTTCTATTAACTCCTGGTTCATTTGGGGTAAGTCATATGTCTCTAGGAATTTGTCAATATGTTCAAGATTTTCTAGTGTTAGAGTATAAATTTTCCCAGTTTTACAAACTAAAGTCAGTAATCAAAATGGTTATGGTGAACATTTCACTTTCTTTCTATCTTTACTTGTCTGCCCATCATCATAAAATGGGAGTGTTATTGATTTCATATATAACCTTGCCTACTACAACTATGGTAAACTACTACTTATTGCATCTTTTCAGGTTGTTTGCCTTATATGAATATATTTTCCAAACCATAAAAACTTGTCCAATATTTTTCATTTTTCTTTCACAATTCATTGAGTTTTCCTGTATGTAATCTTTTGAAATAGACTTTGTATTTTAGAATTTTGCTTTCTTTTTTCATTGATGACTTTTGATTTTTTAGTTATGATTTATTTTACTGCAATAGTAAATAATGTGTAATATATATATAGTTTGATTGAGTGCATATACATGAATGGGGATACCTAGGTTAATCTTGGAGATTTCTTTTTTCATGTAAATTCCACAAACATGTGGAGATGAGCTTCCTCCCCACCTTCCTCTGGGTGAGTTGTTAGAAGTAAAGGTGATAGGGGCAGTCAGTCAACATCTAACTAATGAACAGCAACATACAAAGAATGTCCAAAGAAAATATTGATATTTAAAATAGTGTTTGAGCCAGCTGATGTGTAATTCACTGTGGTGGTACAAACCTGTAATTCCAGCTACTTGAGAGACCTACAGAGGAGGCTCATAAATTCAAGGCCAGCCTGGGCAACTCAGTGAGATCCTACCTTGAAATAAAAATAAAAAGGACTAGGGATGATAGAGCACTTATATAAGATATATGAGGCCCTGGGTTCAGTCCCTAGTAAGACAACAATTGTTTTGACTTGTACCATAAGCTATAAATGAATATCAAGGACAGAAGACAGTAGCAACTATTTGGTAATCATTTCTGCTCTTATGCAGCTAAATACCATCTGGTGCACTTTCTTAATATTCTTTTCTCAAATACCTTAATAAGCTGAACCATTGACATACCATATGTCTCTTCTAGATGGCGATAACTGTGTCAATAGGGAAAAAACAAAATATAGCTGACATGTACACTAACAAGATATACAAAATTGCATTGGTGACACTGCTGGATAATTTACATCAACTTTGCATATTTACAATCTTTCTGGTCTTTAACACATGTATAACTACAATATATACCAGTGTGCTGCAATATGGGTTCAAATATACCTATCATGTTAATGTTGCCTAAATATAACCACTAGAGAGAAACTATGAAGCTAATCAAATGGTTTTATTAAAATGACATATATTTTGTCCAATAACACATTTTATGTATTTATGAAGTATGTTTTATATCATTAAATAAGTGATCTAAGAGAAATAAATTAGTTAATTGATTTTTAATATCAAAACAAAATATTAATCTCCTTTTTCCAAATTAGATGTGAACTCCACAAGGGAAAGAATCACCAATGTATGCCCAACACAAAACACTGCCTAGAATACAGTAGGTGCTCAATGAATATCATTTTTCTCATGGATGAATCCTTACCCTGGTATCTCAATTAATCAATTTTTTAAATATTCTACCTTTACTCATTGCATATTATTAGCCTAAAATTAGTAATGTTAGGAATAAATATTATAATTATTTTATATCAATTTAATCACCCTTTCATTATTCAAAAACTACAGAGTTCCTGCTATAAGCGAAACACTGTACTCAAGGAGGAACACAGGGGAAAACTCCACTCCTCTGCATCTTACTACCAACAAGCAAAATATAAATCCAAAATTGGGACTAAAATAAATAGTGAAAGAAATATATTAAATTTTATTTTAAAATAGTAAGACAAAAATATAATTTTAGCTTAAATGTTTCAAAAGACAGAATGAGTCTTATCTGTTACCTTTTCACAGTCATTCTCTCAACTACTTGTGGCCAGCACATTATACATCAAGAACTATATGAGCTGGCCCATTAAGGGCTGATAAAATTAAATGTCATACTACTCTGATTGGTGGCTCTTCTATGAAAGGGTTGTGAAACAAAATTAAAAACAGTTGAGTAGGAATAAATTATCAAGACCAAAATTGGAAATCAAAATTAAACATAATAAATTAGTAACAATATACTAGCTGCATATAAACTGTAATCTAGAAGAATTTCTGACCTAGAATGTAAAAGATTACTTGAAAAGTAAGCAAGGAAATAAGCAATAAGAATGTAAAAGAGTACTTGAAAAGTAAGCAAGGAAATAAGCAAGGAAACAAGGATAGTACAGAAAAGTCAGATTCTAAACATCATAGACTCATTCAGGAATTGCTGCTATTTTCTTTTTTCTTAAGTGAAACAAAGGCTATGTGAAAATTAAAAGTATCCAGATTTAAAATCTTACTGTGAATATATTGCACCATGGGCACATGAAAATGTCACAAATGCAAAAATGCATAGTAAAATATATTGGGAGATGAGTTTTAGAAGATGAATATACTGAATTAAAGTACTATGATCTTGTTCAATTCTACATTTTAATGCTAAATGTCTCTTCCTTGGGTAATGCTTACCAATTTCATTTTAGTTCACTGTGTGGACAGACAGAATGCCTGTAGAGTTAAACCTTCAGGTTTATGTTTTAAAAAAATAGGAAACAATAGCACAGGTAAGACACAGAATCCAGAATTCTAGTATCATAAGTAATTTTCCATCATGCAAAGTAAACTGGAAAAAAAATGTGTTTTTTTAAATGAAAAAGTTCAGTTAATTGCAGAGCTGGCTTACATCCCATGTCCTAAGGTATGAGGTCAAGTTGTGAAACTTAATCAAGGTTTTGAATTTAATTGTTTTTCCTCTTTATCAGTAAACCCCAGTATTTGGATTCTGGAAAGCCACTTTCCAAGAGGGTGAGATACACAGAATGGCTCCTTTCATCCAGCAGTGACATCTGCTGTCTGTTTCCTAGATTTACAGAGGCTGCATGAAACATTATAACTTGAAGGGCTAGCAATAACTTGGCACTTATCTAGGTCGTTTGTATTAAAGAAAAGTACACAGAAATGAGGAATCAAACACCTAACTTCTGAAGTTGATGGGCTTAATTACTTCCCTGCAAAATGTTTCCATATTATTTAATTATTTTCAAAAATCCTGTGTTTTATATATATTCATGTTAAAAATAAAACTTAAAAGAGACAGCAAAACTAAATTTTTTGAAAAGAGGTAGATGTAGAAGCATATGGAGCTATGGTAAATTTAAAATTGTAATTCTATAAATTAAATATATGCAAAGATTTATATATTTTCATTGTAGCACCTGATTTCCAAGTCACCTTACTCCACCCAAAAGGAAAATAAACATACAAACCCTTACAAAGCTATGAATATTATTTTTATCAAAACCATCAGACAAAGAAAAAGTCCTAACTCCAAATTCTATATCATATGCTGTCACAAACAATACTAAACTGAGCAAGGAGTAGCTGAGGGAAGTCCCTTGGCAGCAGTACCAGGAACTGAGAAGGGATGGATCCTAGTGGTGTAGAACAGTAGTAATTCATAAGCAAATATATGAACCTGGAAGTGGAAGGCAACACCCAGAGTCAGAAATAAGTGCTAAGAGTAATCCTCAGGGAAGTGAAAAAAGAATATCTGTCCACCATGCTCTTTGGGGCTCATGGATGTTCAACCACAGAAAATATATGAAAAATAAAAAGAAGAACTCAAACTATCATTATTTGCAGATGACATGATTCTATACTTAGAGGATCCAAAAAATTCTACCAGAAAACTTTTAGAATTAATAAATTATTTCAGTAAAGTAGCAGGATATAAAATCAACACCCACAAATCAATTGCATTTCTATACATCAGTGATAAACCCTCTGAAAGAGAAATTAGGAAAACTATCCCATTCACAATAGCCTCAAAAAAATTAAAATACTTGGGAATCAATTTAACAAAAGAGGTAAAAGACCTCTACAATGCAAACTACAAGACAGTGAAGAAAGAAATTGAAG